>JAJJHQ010011628.1:82621-375125 GCA_021223825.1 Drosophila ironensis
AGCTGGCTTTTTATTGGCTGTCCGTTCGCCCAACCGTCATAAATTGGTGCAAAGAAGTTTGCCACTTCATTACCTGAGCATAACTTAATTAAGGAGCTTAGAGGGCTGCCAACGGGGGCCCCTTGGTAGCGCTTTCAATTTAAAAAAGCACCTGCGAACAAATTGCGCGTGCTTCAATTGCAAGCAGCTAATTTTTTCCCCATTTCGCGGTACAACGGTACAACCTCTGGGTATTACCTTTGGAATTAGCTTAACCTGCGGCTGGCCGAGGGATCTCCGTCTGCTGTAATTTGCCACATCAGCTGAAATTGCTTAGCGTTTCTTGGTAAAGTCGCAAATTTGCTTATATCCTTTTGTGTTTGCCTTGGCTGGCTTATGCTGCTTGGCTTCGCTTCTCATCTTGGAAAAGCCGGGAAAGTTTTCAAACTTAATTAGGGCGTCGGGCGCTGGCCTTTGAATTTCCGTTGCATTTTGTGCGACGGTCAAAACTAATCGCCGCTGCGGATATGAGAAAAGCTAACGCCGCCCAGCAGGCCAAAAGAGTTATGGGATAAAGCGTAAATTCATAAGCAGATAATGCCTGAATCTCATTTGTGCGCAAGGGCGCGGCGGACGACAAACAAGATTTTATGGCACAAATGGAAATAATAGCGAAAGGTGTGTTGACACTTTTCACAAAAACTGTTTGCCTCTTTTTGCCCCTTTGTAGATTTACGATTGGTTCAGCGACATTGCTGTCGTCCCTGGCGCTGTAACAACGGTCTCCCGGTGTGCGGTTGATAAAGTCCAACAAATGTGACGATTTTCCGCCTATTATCTCGTGGCCGTAGCTTTTGCCAGCCCACGGAGCACGGTGCCGCAGTCATAGCTTTTATTGTCCTGCGTGGAAAATGCACAGCTGGCTGCCATGGCTGGGCCATTGTAAATCAAACCATGGAGCCAGACCCCCATCTGGCCTTGGTCTCTGCTCCTCTGTTGCGGTGGCTGAACCTGTTGCATGATTTGTGCCCCTGTTGCACATGCACTCTGGCAATTTATGATGGCCCACGTTGCGTATGCGCAACGATTCGAGTATAGCCGCTTGGCTGTTAGCCCCATAATGTAGGCTTCGATTGATTGAGACGACGAATCGTTGTTTGCACATCATTATGACAGACGGCGAGCCATCGATGACGGCCTCCTAAGCTGGGCGGCATTAAGTCAAGCCGTTGGCCTAATGGAAATTGTTGGAAAAGTTAATTTGCTTAGCCAAACAAGAGACGGCCGGCGGCTGTGCTGGCGTATAGTAGTTGTGTATTTTAAAGGCCGGGACGTGCCGGGACTGACAAGTGGTTCAGCCGTCGGAAGTGCAACCGCGGCAATGCAAATAGCAAAACCGAGAATTGCGAACACATTTGCCGGTTGTTGTCTTTTGGCTACGCCGGTGCACTTTCAATTGATGCCACTGACACTCAGGACAAAGATCCTCTGACAGCGCCACAAAATGTTGATGGCATTGACACTGCGATTGCGATTGTGAGTGCTCCTGTCATTGCCATTCCGCTAATGGAAGCCACCACCGAATGGGAGCTACCATTTAAAGACATTTGAAGTCTGTTCGCCACCGTTCTGGGTTGAAATTTTCGGGGTAATTGTCGCGGCTAATTGTGGCATCTGGGGAGGCGGGAATTAAGCCACTCAGCAAACCACTCAAGGGCCACAACTTCATTCTGCGGATCCAATTTTACTTTTACGAGCAGACCACTCCACGTGGCCTGCAAGGCCAGCAGAAAACTCGGCGGCTCGTCTGCTGCAATTCTCCTTGTGGGGCGAAAGTGGCCAAGACCTTCCGCATGGCCGAGACAAGTTGCTGTACATACGCTGCCATTTTGGCCACATTTTTCGGCGTCCTGCAGGCCATTTTTATTTGTTCTTTTTGTTTATTTTTCTGCTACTGCTGCTGCGGCGCCTGTTTGTTTGCCACTGCCGCCCGGCTGTCAACGCGTCGACATTTGTTGCCGTTGACATATTTCGAGTTTTAGCGAAATTCCTGGTCGATTGTTTGTTTCTTTATTTTGCATAAAGGTTTCGTGAACGATGGCAAACATGTGTACATATAAGTAAGCACTAGGGTGGGCAGAAATTGCTATAGGAAATAATTACCTAAGAATATTGCATGCTCTTTTTGATCTTATCTCATAACTTAACTTATCTGATCTCATGGTTTCTCTAGAGACTTCAGGATTATTTAAGCTTTGTGATTTAATTAAAAAATATATTAATATTTTTTTATTGAATGTAAAAATAACAAATATTTTCTTTTCTGGGTTATTTTGAGAATATTCGATATCTTACAACTACCAATAAATTATGAGTTTTTGTAGTCGTTTTGCCATAATATTAAAAAAAGTCTAAAAAATTCAAAGCACGCGCTCAAGTGTAACAGACCTTTGACCATTAGACTCAATACAATTAACAATTTATACATAGCTTTGGTGATTGAAAAATGCCCTTAAATTAAGTGGATGTACACAGAGCTTGGGCCACCCTAATGCCAAAAAATGTCTATGAATGTTTGGCCGTGTCTGCCGCAAAGTATGCAACGCTTTTAGCACACACAGAATCGGGGGAGCGAATATTTAAAATTCAATTCGTCGCCTGCTCACTTTGTCTTCGCTCACTTTTGCAGGCCCGGAACACAGACGTGTCCCCCACCCGTGCAGCACAATGAACTCCCTGCACGCCCACCTCCTCCTGCTGGCCGTTTGCTGTGCCGGCTACATCGCCTGCTCGCCGGTCATTGGCCAGGATCAGCGCAGTCCTTCCGCCGGCGACAGCGATGCCGAGGCCCTCCTGGCCGCCGATGAGATGGCCGACAACAATGGCGACAATATCGACAAGCGGATGGAGCGCTATGCCTTCGGCCTGGGACGACGAGCCTACATGTATACGAACGGAGGAGCCGGCATGAAGCGGCTGCCGGTGTACAACTTTGGCCTGGGCAAGCGGTCGCGACCGTACTCCTTTGGTCTGGGCAAGCGAAGCGACTACGACTACGACCAGGACAACGAGGTGGTAGACTACAGGGTGCCGCCAGCGAACTACTTGGCCGCCGAGCGTGGGGGTAAGTTTGAGTTGCCCCAACAAGTGAGCCCTTTAATAATCCCATGCGGTTGCAGTGCGACCGGGACGGCAGAACAAGCGAACGACGCGTCCGCAACCCTTCAACTTTGGCCTGGGACGACGTTAAGCCCACCCGGGAAGTGAGCTCCCCAGGTGGCGCACTCATCCAATTCCAGCCGTGCGCCACCTGGCCGGGAGCCAAAGCAAATATAATATATTATAATTATCAAATAGCTCTCAGACACTAGCAAATCTCCGCCAATCTTAGATCACCTTCTGAAATCTAAATGTCTTTGAAACCAACTGAATTCTTAGCACGCTCTTCGTCCCCGAAACGGTATTTGTAATAAATCGCTAAAGCCAAATGTATTTATGTTTAGTTTTAACCAATTGAGGCGTACAACGGCAACAACTGTTTAGTTTAAATGGCAATATAAAATTGCAAAAAACACAAAAAAAAAGAGATGATTATTATCAATAAACCACAGAATATGAACGAACGAACCTGGCGTGTGCTGTATATCAAACGTAATACAAAATATACGAGTATTATATATGCATATTCAATTCAATTTACAGTAGCACATGTATGTATGTACATTTTAAAGGGGCATTACTTACTATATACACACACGGATATACGATATATACTTGGGAGCCTCTCCTCTCACAGCAAAAGGAGCGACAGGAGTGGCATTCGTTGCAGACGCAATCGGTGGAGCACGCATATTGGGTGAACAACTAACGAACATACTAATATTGCTGTAACTAAGTGTTTAACAAAGTGATTAACTAATTTAACTATATGATTACGAATATGTAATTGTTTTGTGAATACATGCATATGGATATACCTAACCGAATAAATATAGGCACAGCCACACTGTGCGGCAAATAACATATCGTGACATTGTCTTATTTATTTCTCAGTTCTTTTTGAAACTTACACATAAAACAAACTTATCTTAGTTACAATTTTCGTTCGGAGACACTTAATAAACAGCGATGTATTAACTAATTGACTCAACAATTTTGCTTAATGTTGGAACTAACACAACACAGACGAAACGTTTCAAACATTTAACATGGATACTAGAACTAAAAAATGTCGATTTGAAGTTTGCACAGGATTGTGTCGAAGGCGAACACGGACGAGACGAACGTATAGGGACTGCCGCGTATGATCCCGAAGTCCGGCTCCAAGCTGGGCAGGGCACGTGGCGGGAAACTGATCGCAGGCTGCGCATGATACCGGCTCGTGATGATCGGCGGGGGCTTGCGAACGTTCTGCTTCATTTTCTCCTTGCGGGCCACCAGCTTCTTGGTCTCACGCACCATGTATATGGCCTCGGTGTTGGTCATGTAGTCATGTATGATCTGCAGGGCGACGGATATTGTAAAGGCGGAATTATAATATTGGAAATTTTTATTTAAAGTAGCAGATTAACGGCGCTAATTTATAAAATTTTTTTTTGTTCTTAATATTGCGGTTTGAAAACATAAATTAGATTTTGGCACAACATAAATTTTCACGGGACACACGAGCGACATTAATGATTCGAACAGTGTCTTGTTTTTAGTTTCGCATTCGGTAGTTTCTTCCTATTTGTTGCACTGCAAACGTCAGTGGCTTGGATAAAAGTGCTAACGCATGCGGAAATAATAACTAGACGAATCTTTTGGTTCTGGGTAGTCACCTTTCGCTTCTTGGGGCAGTGGGCGAAGACCCAGATGAGGGTGCACAGCGTGTTAAAGATTTCGCAGTCCTTGTCGCACCAGCGCAACAGCATCTGGGCGATCGTCACAAGGCCTCCCTCCTGGAATGTATTCACGGTGGTGCTGTTGTAACGGGCCAAATTCAGGATAATCCGGCTGCAGCGCTCGATCAACTGCTTGTCCACCTCCGAGCGGATGGCCTGGGCCATGATGCCGTAGCAGAACGTCGACATGAACTCCGAGCAACCCATCATCAGGTGCGGCACCGTGCGCGACAAGCGATCTGCGGAAGGATCAACAAAAGAGGGGGATTAGTTAAGTCACCAGATTAACGTAGTTTTTCTTGGAATATCTGATAAATATGCTGATTGCATCTACTTACCCAAACGACTTAGCACGGCCAGGGCATCGGAGGCGATGAAACGTCCTCGCAGCAGACGCACCGCCTCCGACACCTTGCACCGCACCGAGTTGACCGCGGTGGCCTCTGCACGCAGCTGGACAATGCGCCGCCTGATGGCCAGCAGCCCCTGGTGGCGCTGGCGTTTTCGGGTGCGATAACCGCGCCAGTATCGCTGAATGACTTTGGCGGCGCGCTTATGGCGGATCAGTTCCTTCATCTCGGGCGTCATTAGGGCGTGGAAGCGCTTGCGAGCCAGGAAGCCGCGAGCCCGGGTTTGAAATTGGGGAATGCTGCGCATCAGCAGCTGGAAGTGGTTCCTCTGTTCCATCATCAGTCGCCTGCCGCGGAACTTTTGCTGCAGATGAACGACAATCTGACGGAATTGAAGGAACGACTGGCGCTGCTGCCGCATGCAGCATGTGGCTCGGAACTTGCGCTGCACCAGGATCACCGAGGACTTGAGCGTCTGGTATTCTTGGCGAGCCTTGAGCATGGCTTGGCGGGCTCGGAAGCGCTGCTGCAGCACCACAGCCGCCTTCCGCATTGATTCGAACTCTCGCCGCTGTCGGAGCATCAGCAATTTGGATCGGATGAAGTGCTGCATAAGACGCACCTTGGAGATGGTATTGAGGAAGATCTGTCGCTGGCGACGAGCGGCAATGGTGGCCCTCCACTTGCGCTGGATGCTCAGTGAACTGGTGCGCATCCTGCGGTAGCCGTCTCTCAGTTGCCTCATCTCGCGCAGACTGCGCCACCATTGTTGCAACCGAATGGCGGCTGCCCGCTGCTTTTGGTACTCTTCCATTTGCCGCCGCATTTCCAGTTTGCCGCGGTACAGCTTCTGAATTTTCACGATAGTCTCTCGATCTCGTTTGTATGACTCTTGTTGCTTGCGCATGGCAAGATTGGCGCGATAGTGTTGCTGGATGCAAACAGCTGCGCCCTGGAGCTGGGTGTAGCATCTTCTCTGGCGAATCATGGCCAGTCGGGCGCGGTAGCGACGCTGCAAAATGATGGCCGCTCGACGTAGCTCCAGGAAAGCGTTTCGATCCCGTTTCATGAGCAAATAGCCGCGCCAGTGCATTTGTAGACAGCTGACGGCAGCTTGGGTGCCTCGATACTTGGCCCGCAAGAACCTCATGGCCTTCTGGGCATGGAAACGTCGCTGCAGCATTACGGTGCATTCGCGCAGCTTAAGGAATTGTCGACGTTGCTCCCGCATGGCCAGAAGGGCCCTTCGCCGTTTCTGGATTACTAAAGCCGCTTGCTTCAAGCGGAGGAACTCACCTCGCTCCTTTTCCATTTGACGTTTGGCGCGGTACTTTTCTTGAACGAATTTGGCAGATGATTTAATTTCGAGGTACAATTTGCGCTGGCGACGCATCTCCAGAGTTGCTCTCCACCGACGCTGGACAAAGTTAATGCTCTTCCGGGCCTGTAAGTAGGCCTGCCGAGTCTTGATCATCTCCTGGAGCAGGCGATAGCGTCTCTGAATGATCAAGGTAGCGTTCTGCAGCTGCAAATATTTCTTCCTCTGCTCGCGCATTTGCCAGGTGGCTCTCAGTCGTTGCTGGATGCATATGGCACTCTTCCTGATGGCCTGGTATGTGTTCCGTTGCTCCCTCATCTGCATTGTGGCCCTGCGGAGAGCCTGCATCTTTACCGCGCTGCTGCGAAGTCGCAAATACTCTGCTCGCTGGCTCTTCATTTGCAATTGAGCCCGCCAACGCTCCTGCACTTTAAGTGCTGCCTTTTTCAGCTCCAGAAACGGTTTGCGCTGCTGCTGCATGGCCCACTTGCTGCGCATCCTGTTCTGAACAAACACGATGAGCTCTCGCTGGCGCAGGAACTCCCGCCGTTGGATCTTGGCCAAACAATAGCCGCGCCACTGCATCTGAATGAGACTGGCAGCTGCCTGTTGTCTCTGCGACCGCTGAAGTTTCGCCGTGGCCGCCGCTGCCAGAAGCTTCTGGGCGAAGAGGCGGCGCCGCCAAATGCGCTGCAAGAAGATCGCTGCCTGGCGCATTTCCAGGAACCGCTGGCGCACCTCCCTGCCCAGCAGCTGAGCTCGCCACCAGCGTTGAATAGTGACAATGCTGTGGTAGCTCAAGTAGAGGCGTTTTTGGGCAATATAGCGTCGCGTGTACTTCTGGAAGACGACGGCTGCCCAGGTGCGCTCCTCCCTGTATAGCTTGGCGAACTTGCGCGTCTGATGGCCACGGAAAACAGCCTGGATGACGGTGGCTGCTCGGTGGCGACGCATCAGTTCCTTGTGACGGATGCGACGCTGAATGTAGACGTGGAGCCAACGTTTGCGCCACCATTTCTGGAGAACAGCAGCGGCCGCATGGAACTTGGGCGAGCGGAACTTGTAAATGAGCTGCCAGAGGAGCGAAAGCGTCTTCTCCCGATGCCCATCTACAATATCCGGGGCCTCAATGCTGCCACCCAGATGGAAATTGGCTTCGTTTAGGGCTCCCAGGGCCAGTTTAACGTTGAAGATGCGCTGCAGGCGCGAGATGGCGGGAACTCTCAGCTGCTTGGTGAGATCGTCGCGCAGAAGGATCACCTCCATGACTCGGGTCAGGCGGACGCCATCCCGCAGATCAACGGCTATGTTCTTGAAGGCGTAGTCGAACTCTTCGAGGTAGGTCTGCTTGTGCTGCAGCACATACCCCAAGCGCCGCATCTCGCGCGTTATGTCGCCGATGTTGGCCAGCAGCTCGGACGCGAAGCGCAGGAGGATGTCCTTGGTCTCCTTGTGCGGGGACTTCTTCACAAACAGGCAGGGATTGTGCTTGACGATGCGCTTCTCCTTGGCCTGATCGAGGAAGAGCAGCAGGAAGAGTATCTTCTGTAGCGTGTGCTTCTTGATGTTCTCCGCATACTCCTCGGTGAGGGTGTAGGCCTTGCTGTAGCGCTGCTCCTCGAACTTGTTCCTGAACAAGCGATTGAGGATAAAGGTACTAAGGCCCACAATGTCCCTGTTCGACTGCATCTGGATCTTCTCTCCGAAGACCACTTCCAGTCCGAGGCGGAGCCACAGCGGATTGAAGCAGAGCAGCAGCTCCAGGATGGTGCGCTGCATCACCACGTCCAAGTGCAGGTTGCGATCGCTGCGGATGCGCAGGGCCTGCTTGTTCACGTAGACAGCCACCTTGGAGCAGGGCAGCCGCATCTGTTCGCTGAAGAACAGCTCAACGGCGGCGCGACGCAGCGTCTCCAGGCGGAAGGTGGTGAGGTAGTTTATCGACTGCTGCTCCTTGGTGGGCGCCACTACGAGCTCCTTGTTGCGCACCTCGTTGAACAGCTTGCCCACGTCGATTTTGCTGTTGGAGTCGGCGTCCAGCTCGGCGGGTATGGAGACCAGGGCGTTCAGCCACTTCTTGAAGTCGGCCATGTGCCGCTCCACCGCCTGCTCGTCCAGGTACATCGTGGAGGCCAGAAATGGGTCCGCCGTGGTGCTGGCCGCGAAGGGATCCGGGTTGATGTACGACTGCATGTACAGCTCGGAGTCGTACAGCTTGATGGGAGCCTGGACGGAGGTGTCGCGTGCCTTGCGCGGCGTTGTGGGCTTTTTCATCAGCGACATGGTCTGGGCCAGCTTGAACTTCTTGGGCTGCGCGTTCCAGGCCGCGCCGCTCCGGGCCGAGGCATTCGCCGGCGCTGCACTGCGCAGCAGGGGCACGGAGTTGTCCTCCATTCGCAGCTTCTTGGGCGGCGAGATGAGCAAGGTGTCGTTGCGGGGCATAGACTCAGTGCTCGTCGAGTCGGAGAAACTCAGCTCGTGCGAGCGACGCTTGTGGGGATTGACGGGCTTCTCCCTCGCGGGGCTGCTCTTCCGCGATTTGCGGCCCACCTCGTGGAGATTGAAGCGACTCGACTGGGCCAGGATCTCGTGGTGGTGGAAGTGCAGATCCTGCTGGCCCACCAGGCTGTTCTCGCTGCTCATCGAGCTGTTCAGGCAGTTGCCGCCCTTCATCTGCGGCTGCTGGTCCTGGTAGTAGCGATTCTGCTCGATCGACCGGATCTGCTGCATCTCGTTGAGGTTGGGCATGGAGCCCTGAATGGCGAACTTCGTTGGCGGCGCCAGCAGCGACAGATCCTTCATGGACTCGGAGTACTTGCGCAGTGGCGAGCCCACCATCTGGATGTCCCTCTTCAGGTCCTCCACCGCGCCCTTGGCCGCACCTTTGGGCGGGCTGGCGCACTCCTCCTCGCGGATGCACTCCAGAGCGCGGTTGTGGGTGGTGGTCCGGTTCACCGCCGCTCCGGTGGGCGTCTGCAGAAGGATCTCGGGCCGGGAGCAGTCCAAGGCGTCCCCCTCGGCGTGGCGCACAAAGGTGCGATTGCTGAGCGGCTGGTCCTCCAGCTCGTCGGGAGAGAGGCGTCGCGGTCGCATTCCGCTGACACCTATCTTGGGGGCCTCCTCCAGCGTGGGCGTGGGCCAGGCGGCCAGGTTGTCGGGCATTATTTCTGCGTGGGCAACGCTGCGGGTCTCGGTGAGCGGTGTGAACTGCAGATTGTCGATCATGTTGAGCAGATTGCCCGGCGTCGTGGGGCTGAGGTTCTCCTTGAAGCCCCGCGGCTGCGGCGAAACGTATGTGGGATCCTCCGGCCCCAGCGGGATGTACACATTTTTCTCCGTCAGCGGATTCTGGGCGCCCAAGGAGCTCGCCGAGGTAGAGCGGGAAACGGGGCGGGTGACGGAGGAGGGGATGCGCCAGGGCTGCTTTGAGTTAGCCTGACCCGGGCCGGCGGACACGCGCTTCTTCTGCTGCATGGCAGCCGAGGCGACGCCCTTGAGGCCCTTGCCCGCGCCCGTCGGCGACCTCAGCTGCAGGGTCTTGCCCACGGTGGGAAATTTTCGCGGGTACTTCAGGTAGAAGAAACAAGAGAGAACAGAGGGTCCGGGGGTGAGTGTGCGTTGCGCAGGGCAACCCTAGTCGAGGGAAGGGCTCACCTTAACGGGCTGGTTGTTCTTCGATTTGAGGATGATCATGACGTCCTTGCGGAAGTTTCGGTTGTCGATCAGCTGCAGGGTCACCTTGCAGGCCACCTCCATGAGGGGGCTCCACACCAGCTCCATGGACACCTCCTCGAGGGCGCCCACCGAGCGCTCCGTCCATTCGAGGCTCAGGTTGTGCTCCGCATGGACTCCCTTCGAGACCTTGACCTATACGTGCATGTGCGCGCAGGAATATGGATAAAATAAGGCTGTTGCCATGGGCAGCTATCGGCGGCGATCTACTGACCTCGATGTCCTCGTTGCTGGGATTGATGATGCGCACGAGGCGCTTGGCCGTCTTGCTCACCGGCACGTCCTCGAACTGGACAATCGCCTTGGCGGAGAACGGGGCCATGACCACGTACGCCGGCTCCCTGCCCTCCGCCCACTTCTTCGGCTTCTGCCGCGAGGGCGTCAACTGCACCTAAAAGAGTTGGCAAATAAACAGAAAAGTTGGCATTTTGCGGGCATTTTGGGCGGAGCAACTAACCTCGAAGGCGCTCATCGCGGGTTTTGCTTTGGCACACAATCGGTCGCGCTTAAACAAATTAGGAAGACACTCACTAATGACGCTCGCGACCCATTAACACACGGGGGACGAAAACTTAACACTTAACGCAATCAACGCTGCGGGTCCCAATAAATTAGCGCGTTGCAATAAATTTGAGCGTCGATTTCGAACTGAAACCGCTCGATAGGCGATGTTTGGTATATGTCAAGTCAGTGGCTCGGCCCTTTCGGTGCCGGGTTATCGATGTTGGTATTGCGTTTGTTTTTCACACAAAATATTGTGTAGTGGAAAATATATGTTACTTCACTCGAAAGAAATCACTATGAATGTGTGCTGTATATTTTTATGGGCCTAAAAAGTAAAAATTCGTGTTTGAACTCCCGATCGATCTGACAAATTTTTATAAATACCAGAAACTATCGGTTCCAAATTGACACCCTAACAGTGTTGCTTGTTTTTGTGCACTGCTTGCTTTCGCTACGCAAGTTTGGCGGGTTTTTCAAATTTCAATTCGCGTTTTTGAGCAGAAGATACAATAAAAATGTCTCAATATTAAAATATATTTATTTAAAATATTTATGTTTACCTTAAATACAAATATATATTTTTTTTTTGCATTTTTTTAAATAACTTGTTAGTATACTTAGCTAGTCTATGTTGAAATGTCAAATTTTACTTAACGAATTTTACGTAATATAATTTAATATTTTGACTAAAAAATTGAATTTAATTTAATTTTAATACATGCCAATTTATCTTTTGAAATGCGATCTAAAAAAAAATACCTATTTCTAGATATGAAAATGACAGAATCTCCACGTTTTCTCTTTTAGAAATTAGTTTTATTTACAGTGTATTTGATAGTTTAAACAAAAAACAAACATAAATACCATTACTACTAGCATATTTATTTGAATGAATAATAGTATATATTTTTCCCCGCGTTTAATAATATTAGACCGCCAATAACTTATCAATTTGGAAAAGATCCAGACTTGGACACTTCAAGTTTTGCCCTATCATTGCCACGCTTTTGTATAAAAATATATTTCGGATTTTAAATTAGATTTAACAAACATGGGTGCCCTCTAATTCGCTTTTAGAAATGAGTTTTATTCACAGTCTATTTACAAGATTCAACAACAAACATTCAACAGCCTCACAGCAGCCTGCTGGGCGGCAGGATGTGAGTGCGCGTCAGCTCTCCGCCCGATTCCGAGGAGTACATGCTCTTAAGGTAGCCCGGGAAGGGGGTGACAGCATCGAAGTCCTCTGCGACGGCGTCCTCCGGGGGATCCACCGCCACAAATGCGATGGCGAAGCCGCGAAGGGAGTTGCTCTCGTCCGTCTGGAAGCGCAGGAGCAGCGTGTCCGAGTTGGAAATGATGATGGGCGGCTTGTGCTTGCCGCAGAACCGGCCGTGGATGGTGTTCATCGAGTAGCCCTCCTCGGTGACCTCCAGGTAGTCGTAGTCGCATCGCTCCGAGTACTCGATCTCGAAGTGCAGAAACCGGATCTTGACGCTGCTCTCCGGGTCCGCCTGGATGCGCCAATCGCAGTACATGTTCCGCTTGTAGGGCCTACTGCCGTACCGCGGATGCGAGTAGAAGGTCTGCGAGTGGTTCGTGGCCCGCAGATAGCCCCCGCACTCGGAGACGAACGTCGCCTTGAAGCCCTTCCGCTGGAGGCCCGCGTCCGTGGCCAGGACCATGAACATCTCGTTGGTGGAGGCGATCACGGCATAGGGCTCCCTGCCACCGCAGTAGATGCCCAGCGTGGAGCTGTTCTCCGACTTGCCGTCGTAGATGGCCACGTAGTCGTAGATGCACTCCTGGTGGCTCTCCACCGCAAAGTCGTGGAACGTCAACTGGATGCGGTGGCCGAGCACGGTCTGGAAGTGCCAGTAGCAGTAGATGTTCCGGGGATAGTCCTCCGGATAGTTGGGGCTCTGCAGCACCCCGTACGAGCTGGTGATCTCGAACTTGCATCGCGTCTCCGTGCAGTTGTGGCCATTCTCGGAGAGCGTGTACCCGTTCCGACAGCTGCACTGGTACGACCCGAAGGTGTTCTTGCACCTGTGCTGGCATCCGCCGTTGTTGATGGCGCATTCGTCCGCATCTGCAAAGAAATTGGGTTATCCTAAACCTTCGAAAATTAAGTAAGTTGGGTGTGAGGTTACCTATCACAAACTTGGCCACAAAACCCGTCCGCTGCACCGTCCTGTCCGAGTAGAACTCCAGCCGCAGAACGCTCTGCTCCGAGTTAACCACCGGGGGGAGGTTGTTGCCACAGTAGATGCCAATCTTCTTTAGCCGATTATCCCTGAGCTTGGAGTAGATGACAAGGTAGTCGTAGTTGCACTTGGTATACTGGAATCGCGTACCCTCCAAGTCAAAGTGGGTGAAGTTGAGGAAGACGGCATGATTCGGCGGGGCCACCACCTCCCACACACACTGCTTGGCATTGGGGTACAAATCCGGGTATGAGGGAGAGTAGAGTGAGCCGTTAGACTTTGTGGCATCAACCACGCCGCCACAGGCATCCTCGCAGGTCTTGCCGTTGGCCTGCAGTTCGTAGCCGGCGTGACAGCCGCACTGGTAGCTGCCCAACGTATTGATGCACACGTGCTGGCAGCCGTGGTCCGTGAACTTGCACTCGTCCACGTCCAGCATGAGGGCGGCGGAGAAGCCCAGCCTCTGCACGGAACCATCCGACACAAATTTGATGTACATTTGATTGGTGCGGGTTCTACGAGAAACCGATAGCAACAGATTAAATTAAGCTGGATTGTTGGGACTGCTGGCAGACTAACTCACTTAATGTTTGGTGGCAATTTGTCGCCACAGAAGCGTCCGATTAGCCGGGAGTCACTGTGGTTGCCATCCCGGATTTCCACGTAATCGTAGGCGCATCCATCGTGCTTCTCCAGCTCGAAGCTCTGGAACTTCAGGGCCACCTGGTGGTTCTCCGGCGCCGATATCCGCCAAATGCACTCTTTGTTGGGCAAGTAGTCCAGTGGATAGTTGGGCGAGTCTATGGACTGATCTCGGGTCAGTTGTATATCTCCACCGCAAACCACTGAAATTTTAAAACAGTGTTGGCTATAAGAATATTTTTGTAATGCTATTTTTGTAATATTTAAGATAGAACAGATAATATTAATTTACTTTGATTTCAAAACCTTTTTCTTGAAACCTTTTTCTAGATTTCGTATGGTTTTTATAATTGCAACATATTTTCTTGTTTTCACAAAATTCAAGGAACTCTAGGGATATATTTAAAATTTAATGCCTGTTCCTGCTTTCAACTCACCCTCGAAAGTGGCCTTGAACCCGCGATAGCCTTTGTCCGCATTCCGGTTCACGTAGTTGATGAGCATTCGACTGGTTTGGGTGGCGATGACCTCGGCACTGGCATTCCCGCAGAGGCGGCGCACCAATGGGGATCGGTGCCAGTAGCCGTCCCGGATCTCCAGGTAATCCTGCGTGCAGTTATCGGAGCTGGCCAGGTGCAGTTGCTGGATGTGCAGCAGGACCCTCTCGCCGTTGGTGGCCGTTATACGCCACTCGCAGTTGGCCAGCGAGGCGTCAAAGTCGCTTCTTCCCTCGGATCTGGACTCTTCTCCGACATCCCCGCTGCCCTCGAACTCGCTGGCCACTCCGTTGCCGGAGTACACAAAGTGAGGACTCACAATGTGACCCGAGTTCTCTTGGAAGGTGCGTCCGCAACTGGCGCACTTGTACAGCAGATTGGCCTGGACGATGTCGCCCCGACTGAGACGCCTGCGCTGACCCAGTTCTATGGGGGTGCCGGGTGGTATTCCGATCGGCGTAATCGTGTCCAGGTACGTGCTCTTCGAGAAGGAGTTTTTGGCGTAGTGCATGATGGAGTTGTAGTCGTAGGGCAGCAGAGGCAGGTCCACCTCCTCCGGCGACAGGACATCGAAGTTGTACTCCTGGCCGCGAATAATATTCGCCTTGTTGATGATGATGTGCTCATCACGGTCACCGCGGGCGTGCTCATGATGGAAGCCAATGGTGTGGCCCAGCTCGTGGATTATGATGCCAAATTTCTCACAGTTGCGTCCAATCGAAATGGGCTGGCGACCATTGCCGTTCTTGCCCAGAAACGAGCAGCAACTAAAGGAGGTAAGGTTGGCAATTAATGAATAAGTTGTTCCACTTTAATTTCGTGCCACTCACCCGCAGTTCTTGACCGTAAAGAAGATGTAGTTGGCATGGAGCTTGGCATCGCGCTCCACAAACTTGATGCAGGTGAAGTTCTCCCAGTGGCGCATGGCCTGCTTGAAGAGCGCCTTGTGGGCGCCACTGAAGATGCTGTCGATCTCGTAGGGTATGACCCCATAGTCCCAGGTGCGCTCCTTTCGCACAGTGACAGCCCGCCGTGCTCTTGATTGTTTCTGTGGCCTTCTCCTCAAGGGGCTGGGCTGCAGCACATCCACGGCATCATCGGTCCACAACAGCGGTGGGGGAAATCGCAATTTGGGTCGTGGTTTGTTTCGCGTTTGTTTCCGCGGCTGCTTCCGACGTCTCCTGGAGATTTCAAGGACTTATAAGCTCAAGCATTGCTTAGAGAGGTTGAGTTTAAGCTGATTGCACGTCATTGTGCACCGCAAATCCCAAAGGAACTTACCCCAACGATTGTCTGGCTCGGTTTCGCTCAGTCAGCTTCAAGTAATGAGCATCCTTCAGCTCCGGCTCTGGCACCTGTTGATGTGAGAGTGGCTGTTGTTGAAAGCGCCCTCGGCCACGTGAAGCGACTCACCTGCACGGCATCCATCATGCTGTAGAAATCCTCTGGCTTCTCCTTGAAATCGAAGTCGCACTCGCTCTCCTCCACCTGGCTTAGTATCCTGGTATCAGCCAAATCCAATAGAGAAACCCACAGCAGCATCACGGCAGTGAGTAGTACATATTTCGCTTTCATTTTCGCGGGCATCTGGCACATTCTTTCGATTGCTTTGGAATCTGATCGGGGGGCACGTTCCTCGAAGTTGCTTTGGCCAGTTCAAAGTTCTAACTGAGAGCTCGCGGTCCGCGCTTGCCGAAATATATTTGTTTGCCATCTCATAGCATGCTCGCAGCAGTGATTTTAAGCAGGTAAGAGACCAGCTTCGTCTGCAGGGGAGAGCAGGGCAAGGCAGGGCAGGGCAAGGGCACGAGGTGCCACAGGCCAACAGAGCCTCGATTGTCCGCTGTCCGTCTGTCCGGCCAAAGGGACACATACTTAGAGAGAGAGGCAACAACAAGACCGAGAGACTCCTCCTCCTGTGCCAAAAGTCCATTGTGCCTCGGCTTGCATTCAATGGGTTTTGATTTGGGTATCCCTGCACCTTGACATTGTCGCTGTCGCTGTCGCTGTCTCCGTCTCGGTCTCTGTCTCCATCGGCGATTTCGCGAGCGCGTAGCTTTGTCCCATCTGCCTGCCTACCTGGGGCACTGGCCTGGCTCAGGGGCATTCGCGCGTCCGTGCCTCGAGGATCAGGTGTTGCTGGGCTCGAGCGGCGAACCCTCTGCCTGCGCCTTTTAGGGCAGGTCATTAATGGACCGGCAAGATCATAAATCCCCCGCATGAACGAAACTTTTCGCGGTAATTCCACGACCAAATGCTATTCAACCGCCCTGGCGCCTGCTGGACAGAAACACATAAATGTTTATGGACATAATCCCAGATAATCCACGAAACTGAACCTGGAAACAGGTCGCATAAGTCCCGAAATTTAAACGCTGGTTTATTTTGATTTTAAAACATAGTCACTATGCAAGTTTTAATAATATATATGTATAATATATGTATAGAATTAATTACGTATTAAGTTGAGTCAAATATCCGAGAATTGTACATATGTAAGTGTCTGATTTTAAGGTTCCTTGTGCCCCAGCAGGAGAGCGGTTCGAAGTCGGAGTCGGGTTTGGAGTCCTTCGTCGTCTAGCTGCCATAGGAATTGTGTATGTGCGTGTGTGTTTCTGCAAGGACCTTCAACTTTCGGTGCTTCCGAAGATATGTTACGTGCTCTGTCCTGTACCTAGCCTAAACATTCATTACCAGTTTTGATATGGGCCATCCGTCCCCCCATCGACTTATGCTAAGATGCTTAACAAAAGCTTTCCCCCAGGCCGGGGAATCAAAATGCGCTGGACTATCTCTTAAATATGGCACAATATATGTATGTATAGTGTGTGTAAGTTCGCAGGGAGAATGCCTTAAAAGTAACAGCGGTAGAAATGCAAGATAGTTACTGCAATTATAGTTACAGAGTCTGAAGAAGGAAAAGTTTAATCAAAGTACATTGCATGCGTTCACTAGTTCTAAGTCATTGCCACAGTTAGGGGGTTCGATTAAAGTGCCAACTCTCCAACAGCCAACTGCTGGAACCTGATGAGTTGTTGCGCGGGCCTAAAACTAACATTGAATACATAAAAACCAAAGGACAAGGTCCTTGATTACATCCTGCATCTCCATCCCAGAGAGTGCTTGAGTTCGTGGAAGAGCAGGAAAGTTACGCGACGATATGCCTAAATCAAATCTACTAAATAAATTCCGTTTTTAATATATTGTCATGAATTTTAGCGCCATGTCTACGTTGCCAAAGCCGCTTTAAGGGGGGGCTGCTCCGTAATGCCGACTGGGCAGACTATAGCGCCCGCGGTACAGGCTGTTCAGGATCAGTTGATTGCCACTGAAGTCGCCGTACTCGTCCGTCTCCGTCTCCTCGGTGTCCTCAATGTAGATGCTCTTCAGCGAGCCCGGAAACGGGGTGACCATCTCCGAGGAGTACGACTCCTCCACATCCTCGTCGCTGTTGTCGAACGGCTCCACAGCCACGTAGGAGGCCGAGAAGCCCTTCATGGGCACCGAGCTGTCCGTCTTAAAGCGAACCAGCAGCGAGTTTGTCATCGAAATGATGTCCTGTGGCGGCTGTTTATCAAAGAAATTCAGCGTTAATCCTCCGCGCAATAGGGAAAAATTTAATTAACCTTAAAGACTACTTCAATAACAAAAATTCCAAGCAGTTTCGTGTTACCAATTAGATGCAAAATACTTACTACGTTGCCACAATACTGGCCATACATGGGGCCGCTGGTATCCTCCATGTTGGAGAAGACCTGCACATAGTCGTAGGTGCAGTTCTCGCTGCTCTCAATATCAAAGGTGAGGAATATGAGCTGCACGTTGGTATTCGGGGGCGCCTCGATGGTCCACTCGCAGTCCATGCCGTCGTCATAGTCCAGGTTACCAAAGCGGGCGTGCGAGTAGAACTGCTGGACGTGGTAGGAGGCACGCAGGAAGCCTCCACAGGCTGTCCGTTGGAAAGGAAAACAACGAAATCACTGGCTACCTCCCGAGCTGGGATTGAGTTTCAAGGCGAACTTACAGGTGGAGTGCATGGCCGTAAATCCACTCAGCTGCTTGTTCTTGTCGGTCTTCAGTACCATGTACATCTGGTTGGTCGTCGAGGAGATGGGGAAGGGTATCTTGTCGCCGCAGAAGCGACCCAACACCGAACTGGCCTCGGATTCGCCGTCGTAGATAACAACGCTGTCATAGGTGCATTCCTGAAATTGAAATTAATGGTATTTAGCAGCACGCAATGTAAACTGAAAGCAGAACGCAATGTTAACTGCGATACTTATGCGTCGAATAAGATTTAGAAGTTACAAGTCCTTCTCACCTGATGCATTTCCACGTTAAACTCGTTGAAGATGAGCTTGATGCGGTGACCCGGCGTGGTGATAAAGTGCCACACACAGTCCGCATTCGGCGGATATGCGTCCGGGTAGTTGGGGCTGAATATCCTGCCGAAGGAGGCCGAAATTTCGTACTTGCACTCCCCCTCCTTGCAGTCGTGTCCGTTCTCATGCAGCGAGTAGCCGTTGTGGCACAGGCAGATATAGGAGCCAATGGTGTTGCGGCACTCGTGCTGACAGCCGCCGTTGTTCACGGCACACTCGTCAATGTCCGTAAAGAAGACAGCCGCAAAACCGGACTGCTGAATGGACTTGTCGGAGTGGAATTCCACCCTCAGGACATTAGCCTCCGACGTGGCTGTGGGCGGGATGCTGCTGCCGCAGAAGGTTCCGATCCGTTTTAGCCGGTTTTCGCTCAGTTTGGAGTAAACGGTCACGGAATCATAGCCACAGTCGGACTGCTGGTGTCCCGTGCCCTCCAGGTCGAAGTGGGTGAAGTTAAGCGAGATTCTGTGCTTCGGCGGGGCGACTATCTCCCAGATGCACTCCTTCAGCACCGGATACATCTCGGGGAACGAGGGCGAGGTGATGGTGCCATTCGGATACTCGATGACACCGCCGCAGGCATCTAAATGGAAAAGCAAAAGCCGACATGGTCATTAGAGCGCCGGAGCAGAAGGCACTATAAATAGCGGAAGTACGTTTTCCTTTTGTGATGATTCAATGCACACTGAGCATATTTTCTATGGTATTCTGTAGGTTACAAGTTAGCTCTACAAGTTTCTATTGACACTTTGGCAAACACCTCACAATAAACCAAGCTTTTGCATTTTTTTTTCACTTTACCGGGGAGGTAAACCCACCTTCGCAGTGCTTCTTGTCGCTGTGGAGCTCATAGCCGATGTGACAGCTGCACTCGTAGCCACCAAGCGTGTTGATGCACTCGTGTTCGCAGCCGTGGTTCTGGGTCTCGCACTCGTCCACCTCCTTCATGAAGACGGCGGAGAAGCCCGCCTTTTGCACCGATGTGTCCGACACAAATTTAACGTACATCGAATTGCCACTTGACCTGAAAGAGGCGCCGAACAAAGCGGATGCGGCGGTCATGTATGGGAAATGGCACCCTGCAGGGCTACTCACTTCATGTTTGGCGGCGGCTTGTAGCCGCAGAAAACGCCAATTAGCGGCGCATCCTGGGCAGGACCGTCCCGAACCTCCACATAGTCGTAGACACAGCTGTCATGGTTTTCCACATCGAACGATTGGAATTTAAGCGCCACTTGATACCCCGTGGGCACGGTTATTTTCCACACGCACTCCTTGTTGGGCAGATAGTCCAGCGGATAATTGGGCGACTCCAACCGGCCCTCGGTGTCGTCCACGGACATCTCGCCCCCGCAAATTACTGCAAAATGTCATGGGAATGTCATCGGAATTTAATGCACCCCTTTTTCCATACTCACCATCGAACTCTGCCTTGAATCCCAGGAATCCTTCGCTCCGGTGGGTGTTGACGTAGGTGAGCAGCATGCGACTGGACTCGGTGCGGATGACATCTGTGGCCACCTTGCCGCAAAAGCGTCCAATCAGCGGTGACTTGGCAAAGTAACCATCCCTAATCTCCAGGTAGTCCGACTCGCAGTTGGTAGATTTGAAGATGTTCTGGAAAAAACGATTACCATAGATCATACACATAGATGGAAAAGAGTAGCTGATGGCCTACCATATTCTCCAGCTTCAGCACCACCCGCTCCCCGTGCGTGGCCGTTATCCGCCACTCGCAGTGCTCCGTGTCATTGCTCAAAGCTCCGGCCGTATAGTAGGATGGTGTGGCAAAGATGCCAGTGCTCTCCTGGAAAGTGCGGCCGCACTTGGGGCACCTGTAGAGCATATTCGCCTGGGCAATGTCTCCTTGACTGAGGCGCAATCGCTGCCCAATCTCTGGTCGCTTGCGACCCTTCATCTCGATGGGCAGGATGGTGTCCAGGTAGGTTCCCTTCGAGAAGGTGTTCCGCGCATAGTGCATAATGGAATCGTAGTCATAGGCCATGCCCAGCGAGTCCACCTCGTCTGGCGATAGCATATTGAAGTTGTAGTCCTGCCCCTTCATGATATTGTTATGCTCAATCACCACGTGCTTCTCCCGGTCCGGACGCGTGTGCTCATGCCAGAAGCCCACCACGTGGCCGAGTTCATGCACCACGATTCCGAACTTATCGCAATTGCGGCCAATGGAGATGGCCTGGGGTCCGTTGCCACGTTTGCCCACAAAGGAGCAGCATCTGCATGGGTGATTGGGTAGGGAGTTGAGGGAATATTAGGTAAAAACGAAGGTTTCATAAGATTAATCTTATTGATTAAGTTGCTAAAACCTTTGTAAATAATCCATCAGATTAAGAAGCATTTGGGTGAGTCCTATAAGCTTAAGTAGAGGTTTAGTTACTCAAAAATCTTTAGCTAAAAACTATCCTCGCATATGACAAAGAGGATCTTTGGCTAATTTGTTTCACAGAAAACTAAGTATAAATTGATGAGATAATCCCATGTACAGCCAATAAAAACAAGTGCTAACTATTCAATAACACACACAGTTTAGCGCACAACGATTTAACATGTTAAAATCCCACATTCCGCATTTGAAAGTCAAACAAACTTACCCGCAGCTGCGCACCGTGAATACAATGTAGTTGGGATGAATCTCCGGGTTGCGTTCCACAAATTTGATGCACGTGGAGTTCTCCCAGTGGCGCATGGCCTGCTTGAAGAGCGCCTTGTGCATGCCGCTGAAGTTGCCGTCGATCTCGTAGGGAATCACACCGTAGTCCCAGATGCGTTCCTTTCGGGCGGTTACAGCGCGGGCCACCCGATGGCGGTGCTCCTCCTCCCCCTCATCGGCGTCCTTGGAGGGGCTGCAAAAGCAGGAGCGTCAAGTGTTAGTCACGGATAAATCTATGTGGAAAGTATTTTAAGCTTGCGAAGCGGCGTCATAGGCAAGAACTTTGCACGCGGCGTATGCGTAATTTTAATTGCCAACAGTTTTGCATACATTTTTCACTGCTGTTGTTCGGCCCAACTTTTGGCACGCGAATTTCTATTAAAATTCATAACTTTTAACATGTATACGCCCACGCACACGCACACCCCAATCCCCGAAACCGCACAAAGAGTCGTGTTTGTGTCTGTGTGACTTGCCAAAATGGCTGCTGTTTGTTTAAAGTTTTTCCGAAAAACAAAAAAAACTGTATGAAAATGGCCAACAATTTACAGTGGGCCACGAAATGGCAACGGAAACGGATGTGGCGCCAGTTCAGGCGGATGAGCTCTGCCTTGCGGGGGGCAAACCAACTTACTCTGCTCTGGGCAAATCCATTTCGGGCATGTAGTGCTGGGCCGACTGATTGAATCCCGCCGGGGAATGGTTCACGTAATGCGTTGTCCCCTGACCCCTTCGCCGGTGCTGGCGATGCGAACGGTGCTTCTTGCGCTGCCGGCTCTGGTGGTGGTGATGGTTCGCGTGGTGATGCTGTTTTTGCTTCTGGTGGTGCAGCCGCTGCTGCTGCAGGTGGTTCTGCGGGTGGTGCAGGTTGTGGTGTCCCTCGTCCACGGGTTGGCTGATCTCCTCCCGCAACCGTTGCAACTTTGCCTCGTGCTCCGCGTGCTGGTTGCTGCGCCTAGGATAATCGATAATGGAGATTTATTGGTAATTAATCGAACTAATATTTTGCATACTTTTCGTATCAATAATTAAAGGTAAATATTTACATTAAATTAGATACAAATCTGCCATCATTTTTAAATAAAACAAGTGAACGAATATAGTGGAGTGACTCGTCTGTAAATACCCGGTCCTCGGGTTCTACATAATTTTCAGAGCTTTACGAAAAATGATTTTCTTATTATTAAATCATTATGAGCTTTGCCTCATTTTGGGCGCAACATAATTTTACCATTTGGGCAGGCGAAAGTGAGGGGAACTGTCTGATATTCGCAATACAGAGAGATATTGGCTTTATTAATATAATTCCCGAATTTAATGCCTCTAAAATTAAAATTGTGGACGCCACAGACGGACAGACAGACGGACGGACAGATGAACATGCCAAGATCAATTCGGCTGTTGATGCTGTTATAGAATATATATACTTTATGGGGTCAAACGCTTCCTTCTCCCTGTTACAAAAATTCGTACGAATCCAATCCACCCTTGTTCGTTTTTAAGAATCAGGTATAAATATTGGATATTAAACAATTTGTTTGTAACGATGCAGAATTAAACATTTTCATAGAGAAATTTCGAATATTCAAAGCAAATTCTCACCGTTGTTTGGGACCCCTGCGATGTCGCCGCCTCACCACGCCCCTGGACTGGAGGAACTCCACCTCATCGTCGATCTGCATCCCATTGCCACCCGCATTGCTGTAGACGTTGGGCAGCGTGGAACGGTGCTCCGGCAGGGAGGTGGGAATAATGTGCGACGGCCGACGTCCCGACACAAAGTTGTTGCCCGAGTCGTCCTCGATGTCCTTGTTGTCCGATTGAATCTTGCGTGCGTCCACGTTGCGATGGAACGTCTGAGTCTTGTTGCTGGATTTGTCGCTAATCTCGGCCACAGCCAGCCTGGCCGGCTTGGGGTGAAGGCTACGCCGCTCTGTCTGGGGGACAACCTCGTTCTTGTAGCTGGGCGGTTGGGCGTAATCCGAAGGTGATGTCTGGGAGCCGGGCTTCACCGGTTCGTTGGCACTCTGCGGATTAAGTTAATAAGCGGCTTTAATATCAGAAACTGTCGGTCTCGAAATTTTAAGCTACTTGTAAATGCAACAGCTATGGTTAATCGTCATTAATTGAGTCTTGAAGGAAATATCTTAATATACTTCAAGCCTGGGAGTTTGTTTAAGATATTAAAGAACAACTTAAGGTAATTCGAATAGAATTTAATCATTTCAGGTAATTGTTATCATTCGTTCGAGAATATTACCAATATTACAATTTCCTTATGTTCAAGCAATAAAAACTCGTCTTAAAAACTATTATGCTCACCTGACTCTGTAATTGGCCCGGACCGGCCGTAAGATTCACCGGACCCGTGCTGGGCAGCTTGGTCTTTTTGCGAATGATATCGGTGAGGCCCTCCTCCTCCACCTGCAGGCCCTCGTGGTAGACCTCCTGCTTGAGCTTCTCCAGATCCAGCTGGAAGGTGGCATTAAACTTGACCGGGCCAGAGGCTGTTGCTGCTGCTGCTGCAGGTACCGGGGCATCTGCCAGCAGCTCTTCCACCTCCTCGTCGACGGGTGTGTGGGCCACCACCGGGACGGATTCGCCCTCTGGCAGGGCTATGTCGCCCATGAAGCCGCCTGCAAGCGCAAGGATAAACCGATTTAAATTAGGGATATTATGGTATTGTAGGTGGTGGCACGGCATTGCCCATAACTTACAAATTGTTTTTAATTATAAGCGACAAGGCGAAAAGCGTATAAATTTTTATTTTAATTGAAATTTCATGTGGCCCGGGACTCGGACGGTTTGTTGGCCGCTTGGATAGCTGGCTGCGCCCTGCTGGTAATTTATAATTCGCACCGACAACCTCCCCCGGCCATGGAGATATAAAGCCATGCCCGTGGCCTGCTTCACTGACAGTTATTTCGCCGGCCGGTTGGATGGACACACTCTGCATATCCATTTAATCAGTGCATCAGCGGACAAGCGAACAACGGACAGCGGACAACGGACAGCTGATGCCTTTGTTTGCACAAGCCGGGCTCGTTCTACCCGGCGGATACGCAACCTGATAGCACTTGTATTTGTGAGTGTGTTGGTCCGGGCCACATGTGGCCACTGGCCAGCAGGAGCAGCAACGATAACAGTTAACAAGCAAAATATGAAATTGTTGCCCTGTCCGCCTCGGACATGTTAAACAAAATTAATTAAGTGCGTTTGCACATTGCCAACAAAAAGGATGAGAGTGAAAAAAAGCAAAAAGATAAACAACATGAAAACCAAATAACTTTAATGACCGAATTCCTCAGACTCTCTCTCGAACAATCGGCCTGAATATTTAACACAGAGCGTTTTAAACTATCCTCTGGCAGGGCAAACATCAATCTTTATTTTTCATGGCAGAACCCCGGCAGCCCGGCCAAGGATAGAGCAATTCATTTGCCTATAAAGACTGTCTGAGTGCTGTTGCTCCGGCTGCTGGTTGGATGCCCGGAGAGCCGAGCTTAATTCAAACATAAATAAAATAAAATTGCATTCATGCTATTTACACGGCAACGGCACAGTGAAGCCAGCTCGAGTGGATCAGAGCACGGCGGAGCAGTCCGTGATAGGGCGGATTTATGTTAACGCCTTTTGACTTTTCAAGTCCGCTTACCCTGCCCCACATTCCCATCTCGACTGGCTTCCGCTTTCGCCTTCACTGCCTCCTCTCCCCAGAAAGATGCCAATACCGACACCAACTCTGGAACCCAATCCCAATCCAAATCCGATTCCCAAGCTGGAGATGCAAATGCAAACGGTGGCTGGCAATTCGATTATTACAACTGGTGCGAAGGAACCAATCAAGTGGCATACTGCTAACTTGTTGGCAAGTAGGTCAGTACATGTGGGCAATAAAGGCCGTAAAATCCATCTGCACTCGGCACGCACACAGATATCCCTCCTGGGCAATAATCATGGCTATGTGAGACACTTCAAAATGTAATTAAGAGGAGCGTAACTCTCTCAAATCCAGAGGCTATCACAATTTTCCCTTGGATTCCACCTGCAGTTTGTTTGCATCTGGAGAGGAGTTCAGCCTGGCAAGGTATTCACTGTACTTGCAGAAATAGTTGAACGTGTGTGATTTCTTCAGGTTTTGCTACTTCTCCGATCGGAGGGGTAGCGTGGGGCTGCGTGTTGTTTCGTCCAAAATTGCAAATTACATATTTATCAAGCTGCAAACGTTTTTTCCATTTAGTTCCACAAAGTGCAGCACAGCATGGCAATCATGATGCACCTAACCAACAATAAAACGGGGACGGGGAGAAATGATGCCACAGTTTGTTCCTCGGTGCGGCAATCAATGCCAATCATACGCAACGAAACCGCACTGAGGTCTACCTCCTGCCAGTTGCCAAAAGACCCACAGGAAACCAGGAAATGGCATCTACAGGACTGCAATCGGGAACACACAAAACAACAGACTAGAGGCATTGACATCGCATTGACTTTTTGCCATCAGATATGAAAAATCATTTTTGAAACCCTCGGACAATCTATTCAAATGCTTTAAATAACCTAAACAAAGCTCGACAGGCTGTAAAATTTGTATTAAATTACACGTCATCGTGAATCTCTATTTTCCCTATGTTCCACCTCACAATCCAACATAGCAATTCGTTTGCCGGGCTTTGTTTTTGCTGAAATTGCAGCGTGTTGACTTTGAAAACATATCGTATTTACATTTGATTTAACAGTCAAACAAATTTCTAGAATTGCGCAAATATTTACATACACAATCGGAAAATCTGCACAGCAGTGTGAACACGTGTGCCCTGTTGTGGATTAAAAATATATGTACCATACACATGCGTTACCCTTGCCTTGCCTTGCCTTGCCTTGCTGGCTCTGTGCATACATGAAATTTAAATTTAAAACACAGCGACTCGCACACGCTCCACATGGCGTATGATTGATTCGACTGTGCGCCCTGCAAGGCAGGAAATTCAACTAAAACCGGAATGGGTGGCAACTCAAGCAAAGCACGTTTCCAGTTGGCATTTAATCCTGTTAACATTCACCAGTTCGCAGAAGCAAATACGGACGTGAATTGCCAGCAAAAGGAAAACCAGTAGCAGTAGCAGTGGCAGTGGCAGTGGCAGCAATAAAAGACGCTGCACTTTGCGAAGCACAGCGGGCGAGAAAACTTGCCGCATAATGCGTCGCAAAGCCGACAGGAGACCAGTGCTGGATGCGGATTTCCCACCCACACCGGTTAAGTGCTACCGGGTCAGAGGCGGACAGAATAGAGCACCCGAGGAGGTCGCGCCGTTTGAGCCGCAATGGAAATGGGAAAGAAAAGCATCCAATGTGCGTAGGGGTTCCGTCTGCAATTTCATTACATTTACGTTAAATGCCTTTGGCTGCTCCTCCGTTTCATTCCGACTGTCTGGCAGACAAACAGTTGGCACAAGTGAAAGTAATTAAATTTTTGAGCGTCTCCTCCTCCGCCAGCCATGTCTCTCTGTCCATCCTCTGTCCATCCAAGGCAGACCCACGCCCCCGTCTACACCCACTGCCCCACATCATTCACACTAACGAACTGACACACGAAACGTGCCGTTTTAGAGCGGGATAAGCACGCGGGTCCAGTGCCCAGCATTCAGGACTCAGTACCCTTTAATGGCGGCCACAAAAATGTTGAGGCCCGGCCGGCACTCGCCTCTAAATACGTTCACCGCCCATGCGGCGTATGCGTAATGTGGCAACCGGGCAGGCAACTTTATGAGCTGCGCGTCCGTTGTGCGACTGTGAGTTTAATTAAAAATAAAACCCTGCAACTCCAGGCTCAACTCGAATGCTAACACCGGCTTCCCATACTTGGACAGAACTGATTATTCGCTTTGGGCCAAAAGCTTTATACGTGCGACACAAAACCAACAGCAGAAAAACGGCAATGGAAACCACATCAGACAGGGCCCAGAAACACAACACTAGTTGCCACACTTAACGCATCGCCAGCAACATGGACGACGGACGCCGGACGACGGACGCCGGACGATGGACGTTGGCCAGGATGACGGGTGGCGACCATTTTGTGGGTCAAAAGCAAATAATTGAAGAGGGACCCGTTGAGCTGCCGTCAACTGATTGCCATTGTTGAGGTCAGACGGGTTCGCTTTTATTTCCACCTTTTTGCAGTGCGCTTGTGTGTTCTCGGGTACGTATACTCGTATTTTGGGGTCTTTTTTTCGTTATTTATGGTTTCTGTGCTCTTTTGCGGATGTCAATACGCAGCCGGCTGCTGTGTCATAAAATAAAATACGAGTATGTGCGCAAATAAAACACAAGCGATTAAACAACAAAAATGTATGCGAGGCACAGAAAGGATTCAGTCCAACGATTAAACGAGCAGAAAAAAGCGTAATTGGTCTACGGCTTTTGGGTTCTATAAACTGTAGCTTTGAAGTGCGATTCTGGCATACTTTGCCAATCGTGAATACATTTATTTTTGGACTGCATACTCTACATATCTTGAATAAAACAGGTAGAAACGCTGTAGCCGAGATGTCTCGACCACAAGATACCTATTTTCATAATCATTTTGTTTAAATATGTTAACCACAAATTAAGTCAAAACAGAAATATTATGAAGTCCGCCGGCAATGACACATTATAAAGGCGGTCCAACCCATTTTTCGGCCGTATCTTCATTGTTTACTGCCCGATCTTTATAAAACTTGGGGCATGGCTAGATATTATACATTTTAGCGCTAAGCAAATAGGTTTATATTTCTTGCTGTGACTATTTTGGAGATATAGACAAATATGCACGAGAAATATTTACGACTCTCCCCTTTTTCATCTCAGAGAAAGACAGACAGACGGACAGACAGAGGTACAGGGCGACAGACAGACGGACATGGCTAGATCGACTCGGCTGTCAAGAATATACATACTTTATGAACTCGATAACGCTTCCTGTAACATACATTTGCACAAACTGAATATACAATTTGTACTTAATGGTACATGGTATAATAAAGCATGTGGCCAAGGTAAGTGCTCTTGTTTACTTTACTTTTTGCCTAAGTAATTATTCATTTGTTTGTAGTATTTGACCCAGTCTCGAACTTTTTGCCTTGAATGGCTTACTGCTTTGGCCTTTAAATCTGTGGCAGCACTCTGAATATGGCTGTAATTATGCATAATCTCTGATGGCTCTATGAACAGTCGCATGTGGGCTTGCAGAAAACGGATATGCATATATGTATGCATATCGTAGTGACCCCTGTTTGTGTGGGCTGCCCGGCAAAATGGGGCACAATGTGTGCGTGTATTAATTACCGTAGCCATAACAATGGAATTCAATTTGCCGGCTACGCCTCGCGGACATATTCAAGGGACGAACACACAAATTCAGCATTCCGGGAATTATGTTTTGATAAGCGGTCGACAAGCAAACAAGCCACAAACCGGCGGAGCGGATGGGATATTCGGGCGTCGCCTAAATTAAAGATGAAATCAAGGCAAATAAAGGCAGGCAAACAAGAGCAAACAAACAAACAAACAAACGTGGCCGGATAGAATCGCATACGGATGCAGACAAACGGACAAAACGGAACGCAACGGAACGAAACGGAAGGATGAGCGGGCGGCGGATGGCGGATGGGAATATATGGTCGGACAAACTAATCCGGCGGCAGCAGAGATTGCATGAAGACCTCGGCCATTAGCCGTGCTACTGGCCAGAAGCATTGCGAATAGTTCCGGCTCTTTTGGCCCGAACTGGCGACTGACGGCCATGATGCTGACGAGTGACCCGGCAAGCGATTTTGGATTTGTGCACGATTTAGGCCCCCGAATTGTTTGCTTTTTATGAGTGTGTGTCTGCTGTGATTGGGATTTTTGTTTGTTTATTTACACGTGCAAGCCATGGGGCGAAAGTTAGGGGGAAAAACACTTTCCGCCGTGACGGTAACTTGGCGAAAGTACGATTCGCTTCACTGGATTGGCAAATCATTGAATTAACGAATCAAACCATCTATGCAAAATTTATCGATAATGTCGATGGGCACCCTCTTCGTGGTAATCGGGAATGCTCTGTTCTATCCGCGTTAAAAATTGAGTGTAATGAATCGGAAGAATTAACAGGTTCTCCTCCTCTATATTTCTGCTTTTGAATTTCAAATCTAAAACATATAAGCAGACTCTGGGATTTCAAACACTTTAAACCAAAATGCAGTGCAAGTTACAAGTTCTGTGTCATTTTTTGAGTGCATAGTTCGGTCAGTGGTCCCGACGAGGCTTATAAAACCACTGACGCTCGTATTCATGTGCGTCCATTCATGTCCATGGCCGAAAGTCCCCCAGCACAGACCCTCAATTCCCTCAGATCCTCTTAGCGGGCTAAATCGCAGATAGAACTTGAGGGCAAACAATAGCGTGCCAATGTTTGAGTTCCCGCAACAGATTTATGATGGACAACTGCGTCGAAATATTTTTGCAGCCGTATGGGGCCCCACTCCTGGCGACTCCCCCCAACCAGTGCTGGCCACTTTGCACCTACGGCGGATATCTGTACGAGTATAGTATAAAAACTATTTTCCATTGCCGCTGCACAAATAGACGAGTGCAAAAAGTGCGGTCAGCATGCTCGGACATTGCAGCTCGTTGGCCCAGCGATTTTTTGTGAAAAAGTTTTTGGCTTGGAGTCGGGAATGAGGGGAAAAAGCGTATTTTTGTGCTATGTGTTTTTCAATTGGAAATGGGGCTGCAAAAAAATGGCAAGTGACGCCACCCGCGGGCATTTTGGCATGATGTGTGAATCCGAGAGTTGAATGCGCAGTTCACCTACTCAGCCATTGGTGGCGCTTTATTACGGCTAAAAGTCTGCAGCAGGTTCAATAAACTCTCGATGCACAAAGCACTGCTCCCTCCACTCAGTGGCAGCACTCCTCCACCCACCCGGAGGCAGTGCCATTTGAAGCGACAGCTTCCGTCCCGGCGTTTGGCGCTGCATCTGATAATTGTGCCATCAGCAGTGCCCCAGAAGTTGTGTCGGTGTCGCATTTATTTTCGTACACTTTTCGCACATCCACAACAAATGATGCCAAATTAAATGCAGGCAGTTTGTTGCAGCTGCAAGTGCTCCAGATAAGGGAGGAGTACTGCCACACGTTCCACACAGTGATTTTTCATCTGATTCTTGGTTAAATTTTCATTTTTCTTCATCAAGGCAATGCTGCTTAATTCGAATATTTTGTTACCTCTATTTGGGATACCATTTATTGTGCATGTGCATGGCTCATATTTCAAATGAAAAATATTTCAATAAATGCACAGAAAAAGAAAGGGGAGAAAGGGCTGAGCTGCTGCAAATGAAGCTCGGTGCACGCTTGACTGGGTTTTTCCTCAATTTGGTTTGGTTTGGCTTTTCCATATGAATTCAATATTGGATTCTTGGCATTTGCTTTGTGTGACCTGGCAGAGCAAAAATGAAATAAACAAAAAACGTAGAACGCATTCAATTTGTCGGCGGGACGTCGCCATGGCGTCCAATCTCATGCTGGGAGCATCCGATTCCGGCTTAAAGAATATGGAAAGCAATTTGGAGTTTTGCTCTCATTCAAAGCTGGGTGATATTTTTGTGCATCTCACACTGATTTGTCCCGACCTTTGAGCGGGATGCGGATAAGCCATGGCGATGGGCGAACAATTAAAAATAAATTTACGAATTTAAAATGCGATTTGCATAAATTACGGCGGACCGCAGCTGCAGGCACTCACATGGCCAAATAAATGCAAACAAGGCATACGGATACGCGTACAATATGCCTGTACATCTGTACATATGCACATATTCGTATATTCTTGTACGTGTGGCAAGTATTTATATATGTATGCCAGAACATAAGCTCCATTTTGTGGCATTATCTGAGCAGCTTTTGAGCTTGTTTGCTTCGTCTGCTTATTTATGCCAATTTGCATAAACAATGATTGCAGCATACAGCACGATAACAAATTCTGGCAAACAGGTTGCTCAGGCACAGGCACATGGCGATTGTTTGTGCGATGGCAGGCAGGATTTTGCTGCCATGTTTATTTGCACACACACACACCCAAACACACACTCGAGCCGGGGGCCGTGGGGTATGCAACAAAAAGTTCGGAAATGCAGCTGAGCTTACAGCTGCTGCCTGTCAACCCGCCCATTTGCAATAAAATTCCTTTGCAGCTGCAGGGCCCACACCCACGCACACACGTTAGCCACCATTTAGGTGCCATGTCATTCTTGTTGGCATTAATTAATTATGTAAACTGTTTAAATGCAAGTTTATTTTATTTACACGTGTTTCTGCTTGTTGGCAGGGCTATTGCCACTGCCACTGCCATTGCCATTGCCACCGACACTGCCACTGTCAGTGCGGTAAATGCAGCATAAATGCAGTTGAAAATGCAATAGTTTCAGGTGGTATTACTGCCTGTCAGCCACTGTGACTGAAACAACTGGATGTCGTTTGGGACCGGGATGGGGATATCCTGGCGGAGACAAGCGAAATGCAGTCAATAGGGAGAAAAGCCCTCTTCAAATGGGGATAAATAAGAGTCTCAGAATCAGTTTCAGTTGCTGCCCCCCTCCCAACAGTTGGCACTTCCGATTTTCTAACATTTCCGCAGCTGCCTTTTTGCCATTTTGCGCTGCAGCGCAGTCGCTTTCGAAATCCGCTAATAGTCGCTAGCTTGCCGGCTCTGTCAGCGGACTTACAATGGAGTGAGCCTCGAAGAATGTACATAAATTCATTGTCAGTTTTCCACTTGGAGTTCGGGACGGGGTGAAAACTGACAGCTGAAAAGAGGTCAATGGTTGGTCGAGCGAACAAACGCATTAATTTGCATAAACGAAAGCAATTTGTTTGGTATGCGTTGCCAGGAAAAAAAAATGTAATTTATGCGCTGATGTCTCTGAGTAGTTGAAATTAAGTTAAGCATTAAATAGATGCGGTTTTTAATTAAGGGCATACACAGTTCTATTAACGAAAAGTTTGCCAACCCGGCCCAGCCCAGCCCATTTTCTCATTCCATGCGGCTTTGTAAGCTGATCCTGTTGCCTGTTTTGCGGTGAGCATTCCAACAATCCACTCTTGCCAGCCCACTCCGGGACTTTCTAGCACGCAGTGATATAGCAGCATCAGCCGCAGCAGCAGCGGCAGCAGCAGCAACAAACTAACTCAATCCGTCTGCACACAATGCCGCCAAAAGTGCGAATTGTAAATAGTTTCTGGCATCAGAATCTGGCTTAGCGATGGACTTTTTAAGAACCCTTCAGGGCGCTTAGCAGGCGGAAAGGAATCCAGCCCAAGAATTATTGCTGCATAAGGCGGCACTGAAGAAAACTGAAAAGACTATTTTACTTGGAAAATTATAAGTACAAGTGCAGTTCAAATCGTGAATGGGAATTTGTTAAACTATCGTTCCTAAATGAGATATTATTGGACCCACATCATGATGGCAAATAAACTTCTCCGTCTTATCCATCAGTGTAGTTTATATCCTTATATCCTGAGCTGGCAGCTTAGCTGCTTCATCCTTCTTTTCCCAGTTTATCATCTTTTTCTGCTGGGAAATTTCGGGCTCCGGGTGGCAAGAACCGCGCAACACGACCCCCATTTCAGTTCCATCTCTATCCTGGCCCCGCATCCGGCTGAAAGGCATGCAATGCCTTCGAAGAGCCTTTTTATTCCGAAAACGCGAGAGTGTTAACAGCGTTAGTTTGTTGCCTTTCTGCCGAGCAACTGCAGAATCGATGTGGATGTGTATGCACTGGCGTCGGTGGCGGCGGCGTCGGGTGTGCTGCTGGTGGGCTGGTGGTTGGAAATTATTTGCAGTCACTTGGGCAGGTTGTTTGAGTTTGCAAGCACTGCGCCTTCCAGGCCACTTGAAGTCGTCGCGCCTCCAACGGCAGATGACATTTTGGTTGCCATGGCTTTGCGGTTGTTATTGTGATGCTGTTGTCATCATTACTGTCGTCATCTTTGCCTAGTTGGCTGCCGCACTCCACTCCAGTCTGCGCCGGGATGCTCTTCGGTTTGCTTTGGTTTCGGCTTTGGCCCGGCCCGGGTGCACCATTTTCGCCATTTGCAGTGCCATTTGCGGTTTGATTTCCCGTGTTCAGTCGCAGTCGTGCCCTGCTGAGCTTGCTGCCTGTCGTGGCCCCGCCATTGTTATCGCTTTGATGGAACTTTTGTGCATTCTGTGTATGCTAATTAATTACCGGAATGCACAAAGCCCAGCCCCCGAATACCCTTGCATCTTAATAAGCTTTAAAGCACTATGACACGGCTTGAACTTGCATTGGTGAGCGGTCGGGCGCCTTTGTGCTGCATACTTCAGGGAAACGGCCGAGGAGCGTAATTAACTTTCGAGCACTCCCTGGCAGCAGCTCAGCTATTTGGGAAATTGCTTGAGTAATGCGCACGAGTTTTCACCCTAAGGATTTCCGTGTGTCTGCATTGTGAAGCACATTTTCGGCAAATTCAATTTTCGAGTTTCAAATTGCAGCAACTTCAATCGAAAGTTGATTAACTCGCCCACCCCAACCACTCAGGGGAGAATTTGATCTTTCTGCGAAATTCAATTAGGTTGCCTAGTGCGTTTGGCACACCCGGAAAAATTGTTTATTTTTCCCTGGCCAGCTCCCGCTACCATTTCCGATGCTGCGTGCATTTGCATATATTAGGTTGCCGCCATTCATTTGGCTCTGTCGCTTGCCATTAGAAATCCGATTTGACCCAATTCTTTGTCGTGCTCGCTTCTGGGACAGCTGAATGCAAACAATTCATTAATTGTCGCAGCAGCAACGGGCTCGGAGAGGCCCCAAGGCGGTCATGATTGATTGCAAAATTATGGGAGCACTTTCTCGCAGGCACGTATGCAAATTCCTGATATATGCGGGAGTGTGACTTATCTGGCCATCAAAGCGCCAGGCGTCGACCTTTGGCACCTCCCAGGAGTAATTTGCCGGGAGGGAAAGGTGCATGTTAAAACAGTAAAACCACGGCAGGAGTGAATACACAATCCTGAGTTAAGTACAGTCATTAAATATGTTTCAAATTATTCCTATTATCCTTTTAGGGGTTGAGTAATGGGCGTTTTAATTAATGCATATTGGTATTATAGGTTCATGAATTATTGAAATTATTAGCTAATTAAAAAGCGTTAAAAAAGTTATAGTTTATTTATGGTATTTTATGCCATAACCTGGGTACTTATATCCAATGAATATTGATAAAAAAGTGCCTCCTGCGTTTGTGTTCAATGGCTTTTTACGGCCAAACACTTGACGTCCCATTGGCAATGATAGTTAAGGCGGAAGTCGTTTGCTCCTCAGTATACGCACACTTGGCCGGGTATTCCGCCGGAGGTATGTACTTTATGTTCGTCTCCTTGGAATGGTTGGGAGTGGGTCGTGGGTGGTTGTGGCGGTTGTACGTATATAACTTTTTGACAATTGATGCGAGCAAATACTTATAGATAGACCCGCAGATAAACTTGCCAGCTCCTACAGCGAGAAGGACAAATTGCAATCGAAGTCGACTCAAACTCTGACACGGATCCGGATCCGGACTCCTACAAACCCAGAAGACAGCCATTGATACGTCCTCAGACGCATTGCCAGCCAGTCAATTTCCTTACATTTTTTCCCCGTTGGCTTGTATTATTTTCACTGCTTTTTTTTTTGCAAACTAAGGTAAATTCAATTGATTCGACGGGGATGGCTACGGGGCTAGGGGCATTATCGGGTCTGATCGAAGGCGAACCGAAGAAGCTAAACGCCGAGCATGCCACAATAGCGCTTAATTTTCAACGCTGCAACAAGCGGCCGACAGGGTTAGAGGCTGTGCGATGGGGTGTGGCATGAGGTAGATGTGGCACGAGGGCTGTGGGGGTGGCGGCAGATTGCCATAAATAATGTCGAGTGTGTGGGTGGTCGGGCGGCGGTGGGGTTTGAGCGGATTTCACGTGTGGCGGTGTTTGTGTGCGTCTCGAGTTAACAAGACTTTTCGCTTTTACTCAAACTCGCAGGCTAACACAATTTTCAAAGCTTTTGTCTTGCCACGACTTGGCAGGGGTATCGGAAAATCTCTTATAGGTATACACTCGGCAAAATCTCAATTTGTAATTGTTACAAAGCCAAACAATATGTTGCTTAAGAGAAGCAATCTTCGTGAGAAATTGTCAAATGGCTTTAGGAACGCTTACATTCGAGTGATACCCTGATCTCAGTTTTTAGCTTTTCCCCTTCTTATAGCATTAAATAGGTGGGCTACTATTTTTCATGATTTGTGCAAGTCTCTAAAATCACCAAATCACTAAAGTCTCTAGTTTAAAAACTGCGGTTTGCGGGGATGTGAGGAAGGTAGCCAATTTTAAAAACAATATTTTGATGAACGGGTATCCCCAGAATCCGAAAATGCAATTATTTGTTGTCTATTATATTATCTAAGATCTAGGCATTCATATGGACAGACGGACATGGCAATAGCTACTCGGAAACCTTTCCCTGTTACATTCATGCGTACGAATTCAATATAGCCTTGTTCTTTTTGAGAACCCGGTATTTTTTCCCCGTGTATTGATATATAGATCCCTGGCTTTGATATTGGCTTACAGCAGCGTAAAATCAACGCCGAATCAACGTGGGGGCACAGCAAATGCGAAGCCATTTCCGGGACTCGCGAAATGTACCCTATACATCCCTTATATCTTTATATCACCCGGCTATACCGTCCGTACTCACCGGCCTTGCAGGGATCCATGTCAATGTCTCCGGATACCTTTGGTGTCACTTGCAGCCGCATCAGCTCCTCGATGGTGTATTTGCTGCGGTAGGGGCGCCGCAGTCGCCTTATTGTTCCCAGATACGCATCGAACTGCCGCCGGCGGTGGTGATGCATGGCCCTCACATCCTCGTCGCCGTTGCTGTCGTCATCCTCTTTGGAATTTCCCGGTAGCTGCTGCAGGGCACCGCCATCACCAACATCCGCATCAGTATCAGCATCCACATTCCCAGTGCCACCTGCACCGGCACCGGCACCTTCCAGCCTGTGGCCAAGATGCGGGGGAGCTTGGGTGGTGGTCGGTGTTGCAGCAAAGCCACCTGCCCGGGGGTTTTTGGCGTGCACCGAGATGAGCACCAGCAGTCCGGTGGCCACCAGGAGGGCGCAGTTCGTGTAGCTTACGCCCGAGGGTGTACCACGCCTCCTACGCATTGCAGTTCGAGTTTTTTGGTTGGAGCTCAGCAAGTCTGGTGTCTCTTTGCGCGTCTACTAAGCTGGTTTGCGGTTTCACGATTCGTGACTAGCGGCTAGTTTTGGATTCTGTAGTGCCAATCAGTCTGCTGCACTTGCTATAATTTTTGCATTTTCACTTAGCACGTGCCGGACCTGAAATTATAGAGGGGAATGGGTCAATAATTGCTAAACGCAAATACGCAAAAACTATGATTAGATTAGAGCATCTGCCTGGAAACGGCTGCATTCAGGTTTACACCAGACTTGGTGTGACTGTTTACTATTTACCCGCCTTGGTAGAATTAATTTTGTTTTCATTTTGTTGTTTCCTATGTTCCCATGCGTTCGTTGAAACACTGATAACCCTTTGTCCTAGACAATTTCGCGTTATGAAGCCCCAGTGACCATGAGACAATTATTTGCCACATTAGGAAACGAATCACATTGGCAAGCAATCCTAATTAATTCAAGTTCATGCCTTGGCAAACAACTAAACCCAAACATGCAACATTAAAATGCTCATTTAAATTTGTAAACTTTTCATTATGTTCCGAAATACGGAGAGCAGTGATAACACATTGACCTATCGAGCACCCCACACCTTCGCACGATTGCTGATGAGCGTATTTACTCCACGTATTTTTATACCATGTGCCTTTAGGAACAAATGGTATATCATGTTTGTGCAAAGTATGTAACAGGGAGAAGGAAGCGTTCCCGACGTTATAAAGTATAAATATTTTCGATGAGCCAAGCCTATCAAGCCTTGTTCGTCCGTCTGTCCATCTGTATGTTCGACCACGTCATTCTCCGAGATGGTAAGAGCTAGAGACATCATTATTTTTGCCTTCGACGGGTTTAAAAGATTCGTAGATTATGTCACTTTTAGTTTTAGCCACTCCTTTGAAATATCTAAGAAATGCTTAAAGCAAGAGATAAAATGTTTTTGCTAACAGTTGCAATATGTAATATCTATCCATGTAGCAAGTTTTATATAGATCGGCCAATAAATAATGAAGATACGGCCTTTGCCAGTGTCAATGACGTCGTTGCCACTATTTGTATGTGCTACATACCTGTAATTTGGGGTTTTAACGGAAAAACTAATTGACATGGTATCTCGATGTCGAGAAATCTCGACTATAGCTTTCCTACTTGTTTTTTATAAATGCGCGGAAATAAAAGCGGAACTTTTACACAAACACACGCTGATGAGTGCACCCAAAGCTGATATTGCAGCGAAATGCACTGGGGATTAAATCGTAAAAATGCAGATCAAATGGCTGCAACATTACCATTCCCGGGGGGAAAGCAATTTACTTATGCATTCCCGGTCGGGGCATATCTTGGCTATCTGGTCCTCATTTGCAATTGGAATTCCAAATGGCAGGGAAATGTCATTCGAACGGATTCATTTGTTAATCCGTCGCTGAGCCACAACTGCAATCGATACAAATTGAACGTCGGTCGGGCTCTGTGTGCTCATGTTCATGATTGAGATGCTCACAAATATATAATTCGGCTGAAGTAAGGCAGCATCAGATGGGCGCATTCCAATCAACCAATCTATGCACCCGGGGCGACTTATTTGCATTCTCAGGCACATTTCTACGACGAAGGTTGCCTCAGCAGCAAGCTCTGCATGCCTTGGCAGGCATTTGAGCAAACAACATAATCTAATTATTCTGTCTTGCTTTCTGTGAGGCTGCAAATAATGTGGAGTTCAATCTTGGCCACTTTTTTCCTGGCCGCAGCTGTGCACACTCGTGCACCCATGAAGATATTTACTAGACAATGTGTGCCCGCCCATGTTCACATCTGTGCCGAGGGCAATCATAAAACTCTGGTAGCTGCCATGCAACGTTAAAAACAAAAGAGGTGTAAAATCTAAACGAAGCCCAACAGATGGGCAGATGGCAGGGAGGCGGCTGCCAGGGATCTGGGGAGTGGGCGTAGTAGCAAGCCAAGGAAGTCCATTTAATGGAAACGAGCAGGCAGTAAACTCGCACACCAGGTAAACGCTACCCCAGTGCAGGCAGCCATCAACTTAGCACTCAATTAATTTCGAGCCGAAGGAGCCAGGCAGCCAGGGGAACAGAAGGACAGGAGGACGGCAGGCAGGACTCTTGAGAAGCAGGCGCAGCTCGTGGACTATGCACAATAACAGGTAATTAAAAATCGCTTAGCCCCCGCAGCTGCCCCCGCATTGCCCAGGCAATTCACAAAACCTTTTCAATTAACTTGAATGTTTGGCCAAAGCCATTGTCATCAGGCTCCTGCTACGGCCACGGCTGTTGCTGCCACTGATTTGGCCCAGCAATTGTGGCAATTTCATTAAATCATTTCATTTCCGGGCCCCGCAAACGCACAGCCGACGTGCACACAAAACAAATCAACGACTCGCCTGGCTTTTTATGGCAAATTAAGTTGCCTTTTGTGCGGTGCTGTGGCGTTGTGGCAAAGCAAAGCAGGCAACTGGCAAATAAAGCCAAACACCATGCAGACAATTTCACCGGCAAACCTCGGACAAAAGTTTTCGCAGCCAAACAAAACAGTTGGCGGCGGGGCGGGGCACAAATGGCGAAAGGAGTGCAACATATTTTCTTAATTTCATTTCGTTTAATTTCACCCAGCCAGGCTGGCAACAGGGCCGTTTCATTGCCCAGGACCAAGGGGAAGTAGCGTTGGCCGCATCAGCAGCCATTTCCATAATCCACGGTCGCATAATTACGTATACGCCGCTTGGGACAAGAATGCTGGCTCTGGCTTCACGACGACGATGACGACGATGATGATGGAGCCGGCTCCTCATTTACGCGAAATTAAAAATTCAATTGATAAATTCCAAACTAAATAAGCACAGGACGAGGAGGAAAAAAGTTACTTGAAATGTACGAGTAATTTTTCATCCCCGCGTTCCACTCACCGCAGTGGCACGCTTGCCTGGATTTTTTCCTCTTTTGTTGCCACGTCTCTGGCAGCAAATTGAAAATCGTTGAAAAGTATGTTAATTGGCTCAAGCCAAAGTTGCCGGCCCACCGCCCACTGCCCCCTGGTTTCCCTTTTGCAGCCACTTTGCTCATTATGGAATTTATGCGAGCGCCAGTCCCTGTTCCCCCAGCCTCCTGCTTAGGCACCCCACACACACATTCTTCAGTCTACGCCCCTGTTATCGCACCCACATGGAAATACAAGTATGGATGTGGCACTTATCGGTGCTCTGGGGTGCTCTAGGTCTGGGTCAATTCCCGCCACGATCGCCCGGCGTAAACAAATCCGAATTTAATGCCTCTCCTACGTAATGAGGTTGATTGTCATTCGATGCGGCCTGCTCTTTGGATCCATTAAAACCGCTGCAGATCTAACATAAATGGCGAACGGTGCACATTTGGTGCCATTGGGCAGCTTTAATGTGTCATCTTCAAATGGCACGCGCCATTCACTTTTAGTTTAATTAGCTGCTGTAAGCGAGCCGGCCGGCCGTCTGACGGCAGTTATCCAGAAATCCTGCCCACTCCTCCATGCTCCATTTCCAGGCCATCAATCAGGCTTGTCAAGTGCTAGCTAACTTTCCAACTACCGGAGCTGACAATGACAAGCGTCAAGTGGCTGGGGAATCGTTGTTTTCCAAACGGGGGCGGTTCCGCCCCCACAAGATGCGTATCTGTGCTCCTGACTCTGAGGACTGCCAGACGGCTTGACTACTGCTCACGCCCCCGCCGGTCCGCTGTCGTTTTTAGTGTTTTACAAGAGCAAATCCTGACAAGAGTCTCGGCAAACGCAGTCAGCCATCGCAAGCTCTTTGTTTGCCTAATTTCGATTTTCCCCGGGTCTCCCTCCGTTTGACAGTTGGCATTTGCAGTTGCAAACTACCCGAGTCAAAGATATGAATGTATTGCTAAGTGTGTCATTTTAAACGGGAGGACAAACGGATTGGAGTACAACTCCAGGCTGATGATGCCGTTCTCCATCAACTTTGGTGTGCCTTCAAACGACTTGTTTGGCGCATTTCGCCAGCACTTTGCGACTTTTCGCATTTTTCGACAATTTTCGTTGCACTCAAGGACATCGACATGCCGGGCACACTGCACAGCCTCGGGCCCTGACTTGGCTAACAAGCCAGAAGCCAGAAGCTGTGCCTCAATTTGGAAACAACTTAATTTCAATTACCGACGCAAAGGCTGTCAGCCCGGCCACCCACAAATGGGACAGTTGAAATGGTATAATGAATCGGAGTCTCCCAGAGCCGAGGCTGCGGCCGAGTTTTATGCGATTTAAAATGCTTTACAAGCGCAAAATGCATCCAGGCGGGTGAACTAACAAACAAGCGAGCAAACAGAGCGACAGATAGACACCGCAGCGAGGTTGGGTGTCCGGGGCCGGGATCAGGACCAGGACCAGGACCGGGGCGTGTGCCTGGGCAGGACACTATCACAGAAACAAACACGAACACGAGTACAGGGGTTCCGGAGGCAGCGAATCCAAAGCCAACGGCAAATAATTAAACTTGGCTGCCCGGCACCTGTGGCCCTTGTCCGCACGGGTCAGGCCATGGCCAAAGGCGCCCGTCCAAACAGGCTCCAGCCTCCTGCCTCCTGCCTGCTGCCTCCTGTCCTGGCAACGGTGGCCAAAACGAAATGAGTGGGGGACGAGTCTGATTATTTAGCAGCCCGGCATGTGAATGTAAATAAAGTTCAGCCATAAAACACCACGCAGACAGATAGCCGGGCAGCCGGCCAAGCCGCCCACTGTCGGGGTCGCATCCTCATTGCCATAATCTGCAACAGAATCCGGAGAGCTCGGGGCGATGCAAATAACCGCAGGGCCGGATGGGAGCCCAGAGGCGGCAGGCAGGTCCCAACGGCAAAAAATCCTGCACCTAATTCAAATTTGCAGCGATTTCACAGATTATTTGAAACTACTGAAGGTGTTCTATATAGCCTTTGATAGTAATGGAAAGACTGGGACTAAACCTCAGTCCTTTTCCAAACCTCTAAAATCACTTTTAAATCTCCTAAGGTTCCTCAAAATAGTCAATACATACAAGACAATTTATATTTTATATTAAATATACATATACAAAATTTAAAAAGGAAAGTCCTTGGTAGCCGCTAATCAAAAGTTTACTTCTAATTTTTAAATAAAAAGTACGCTCTATATAAATAAGTGGAAATTTTGTGGCCTTAAAATCGCTTTAAGAATCTGGGGAACGCTCAGCTTTGTATTTATTGATATTTAGCATTTATTACTCCAACTTCAAACTCTGTTTTCTTTCAATTAAGAGTATCGAAGGCAGTCGAATTTTTCCCCGGTGCTGCATGGCGTATTTCTGGACTCTGCTGGCCAGCTCACTCAGTTTGGTTCATAAAGAAATTGCGATTTATTTATAAACTTGGCTTGCAGGCCCCGATTGCGACTGCCAGAACGGGGCACTAAAGTTAAGAAATAATTAATACTAACAACGACGAATGACGAGCGGCCTGTGGTCTGGGAATTGGGGCCAACACGGCCCATTGGAGCGCCAGGATGTTGGGATTTGGGGTTGCCAGGCTGCCCCGCTGCCCCGCTGCCAAGCTGCCTGGCTGCCAGGATGCGCACCTTTGCATCCCGGATGCCACCGAGCTGGCGCCCTGTTGTTTCGGGTCATGAATAACAATTGCCGGGGCTCGGAAAGGGGGGAGGAAGGGAGGAAGGCCGCCACTGCCGAAGGCAGGCTACACAGAGGCTGGAAAAATATGGCGGCAAAGATTTCTTTTTATGGTGATTGCGTGGGAAAATTGTCGGCACCCGGACCGCAACGCCTGCCAGGCCGGCGATAAAATATGAAAGGAATAAAAAGTAAAACAGCCCCAATGCAAATATGAAAGGCGGAGTGAAATCCTTTTAATTTGGCAAATAAAAGTGATGGCCGATGAACAAATTTCCTCGCAAGCCTCCCGCGGCGAAGCCTGAGCGACTTAACTTCTCGCATTTATATGGGAAAATGTGAGCAAGTGAAAACGATCTGCCGGCTCCCGCCCCGGCCGAAGAATAAAAAGTTTACGGCCCAAGTTAGGCGTTGACTTTGGCCAACTAACTAGCAAAAGTGCCAAAACCACGGCGAAGGCAATCGAAGCCATTGAATGGATTGAGCAGCGAGCCGAGTGAAAGCGGATTAGGGGAAACTTGCGGGTCCTGGAATATATTCCAAGCGCAGGGAGCTTGCAGGGGGAGCTAGGGAGCTAGCAGGGGGTTCCAATTAAGTTATCTCGCCGACTAGGCAGTGCAGGGATAATAATTACCAGAAGAAATATGACAAAAAGCGAAATTACACATAAATTAGGCTGGGTGCGGGCCGAGTAAGTGAAATATAAAATCTGCTTAGACTTTAATTAATTACACATGCGTGGGGAGTGGGACAGGGACGACACCAGATGGGGGCCAGAGGCATGACAGGACCCAGCCGACTGGAAGTGGAAGTGGAAGAGCACTTGTGCGCTCCGCAGTCGCAAACAAACACTTGCGACATATCATTAACTTTGCTTTATAGCAACCGAAATTGGGGGAGATCCTATGCGAGGAGGGGATAAAATTCAAAGCACTGACGGGGCAAAAGATGAAGTAAAAGAACGAAAAGAAATAACTCGTGGAGTTTTGCGATGATGCCTGGGCTGGCGCTTCTATAAAGCACAAGGAGGAGCTTGAGTGGTGGTTATGGGGTCGTCAAGGATGTGCGGGCGAGGATGTGGATGTGGATATAGATGCGACGACTGCTTGTTAGTATCCTGGCGTCATCTGGTAACGCCTACGGAAGGCAAACAAAAACAACCACCCACTCACCCATCAGAACATTGAATCCTATTAAAGTCTCAGCAAGCAAGACACTTTCTAATATCCATAAAATAACTCAAATCTCTTTGCCAGATTTTCACCCAGCTCGGATGGCTGGATGGCTGGCTGGCAGGTGAATTTAGTGTTTAATACCTGGCATAAAGTGTAGTTATCCTGCGAGGCAGCCACTACAAAAGCTCGGCCCCTCTTAAGCTCGGTCAGGACTTAATTCGCTTTTAATTTTTGGCATGCTGCGACAGCAAAAAATGCGAAAAAGATGCCCCCCATTTCCATGACGAAAAGTGCAGAAACGAAGCCGAGAAAACACAGCAGAAATTTGTTAAGCACGCGCTATCAGACCAAAGTGCGTGAGCGGAGCAAAAGGACGCTGAAAAAGCGAATTGAAAGGATCTGGGGAAAAGACGGCGAGAGTATGGCAGCAGGAGCCCCAAACGGAAGGAAGGCCAGCGCGGGACAGGGGCAGGAGGGGCTGCCAAATGAATTCTATTCAAAGCGTTGCTACCAGAAAATATGAAATGAAATGTTGTCGTTCGGGGGGAGGAGTCTTTCCCCAACTCGTCCGTAGCGTCCGAGGACGAGAAATATTGTTAAGAATTGCATACGCGGGCAATTTTTATTATTCGTTGCCGTCCTTGCGGTCCCTGCCGTTTTGTGGAAGCAACAGAGCAGTACGCTTTGCCGGTGGCTGCTTAAACACGAAATGCTTAATGGCCAAGTTGCCACAAAATGTTTGCCAGACAAGGGGCATCCACCGAAGCCACTGGGGCAAAAAACGAAATGCGTTTTCTAGCAGCCAAAGTCCTTTTGTGGGTGTGCCTGCTTATTGGAGCGAAAGCAACCTGGGCAACAATATCAATATGCGTCTTTTGTGATTCCCCCCTTCCCCGCACCCCACACCCGTGCTCGCAATTGTTCGATTCCGGAAGTGGATGTTCCGGCAAGCGGAAGTGTTGCAGGCATACTTAGGCTATATACATCTTTAAATTTCATATTCTACCCATTTAAAGGGGAAAAGTTTCTTCTCGAATGCATAATTAAATGATGCCGGCGGCCTCTGGATTGCCAATCGACGATCTGTGATGAGTTTGTGCGTTTTTTGGTTTCTGTTTTTCCCCGCCTTTGTGTTTGTGCGCGTCAGATGAGTGTGTGAAAAGCAGAGGAAAGCGGAAAAATGGAAACCGCACGACGTCACAGGCGGCAGAGATAGTAATACGCAAAACACCCACATCACAGCAAATGCGATGCGGGGTGTTCTCGGTGAGGGAGATGTTTAGATGCCGCCACCGAGATGTTTAGATGTTTAAATGCTTGGGAGGCAGGGGGAGCGGGGATGAGGGCCGAGGTGACAAGAGCAATGATACAGGCAGAGGCACTGCAGACCAGCACATGCACACACAGTGTTTAGAATCGGCGGCCGCGTGCCGTTTTTTATTTATAGCCATTTAACGCTGCGCTTCTATCAGCAACAGCGAGACGACATGAACAACAAGTAACAGCGTGCGGTGTGTGCGGCGCTGTCTCTGAGCGAGTGAAAAGAACAATAACAATGCGAAAACAAAGGCCTGACCGCTGATAACACATGTAACACGATGTTTTTCAAAAACCATCCAAATCGCACTCAAGTACGAAGGTCACTCACTCGAAAATCGGCAATGCACTTGTTGATTAATGCGAAAGCCCAAGTTCCGCTTTCGGCATTTGGCTGCTCAGCATCCTTTGCAGATACAGATACACATTTGATATAAATACACAATGTATACGGCTCACTCTTCGCCGCGCTTAGAGTCACTCACTTGGCCCTTTGTTGCTGCTGATGTTTGTGTTTGGCCATTTGATTCAAACAAGTTTGTTGCCAATATTCTTTCGTTTCGCGGCGCCGCTGAAATTGTCCGTTTCACAGCAAAAGCACGTCCGTCCACGACCGAAGTTGCTCGCGTTTTGAGAACATAAACAGAGCAGGCGGCCGGAGCCCACTCGGCGAGAGCATGCGCCGAGAACCGAGCAGGCAACCAGTCGTTCACTCGAATCCGAATTCGGAAGAATCTCTTGAATCTTCCGAATAAAGACCAATTCGGGGGCCAGTGTCCTTGGCGAGATCAACGAACAGCCCAGGTAGGTTCATTGGATTTTCCCCATTAAAATGTTAGGACTTTAATTAGGTCACTCTAGGCCACAAACAGATTATAGACAATTGCAAGCAGGGTTTCTTGACTGCATTTAAGGGAAATAGTGAGTCATTTCTGGAGATTCCTTTTTATTAATACAATTATACAAATATAGTGTGTCAATAATTTGGAATACATTTTTAAAAGTCCCTATAATTTTGTTTTTATAATTTTACAATCGATATGTCTTAGTATCCACTTAACATACGTTTTCCCATAATCTTAAGCTATGTTTCAAAAACTGCTTTTGAATTTCGTAGTGACCGTTTACGAGAGGGTTTTCCCACATGTCAACTGGTCACATCAATGCCGGCCACCGATACTATCGGCGAAGCCCTGCCCTCTCTAAGTTGTCAGCCTATTTTTGGAGCTTACTTTCGATTTTCTTTGCCGAAAAAAGGATGAGTAAAACGTGCGAGACGACCGGCTGCGGCAAGGATGCCACCCTCCAGTGCCCCACGTGCCTGAAGCTGGGCATCCAGGGCTCGTTCTTCTGCTCGCAGCCGTGCTTCAAGGGCTTCTGGAAGGAGCACAAAATCATTCATGCCCTGGCCGGTAAGAAGTTACCTGCTGCTCGGTTTTTATCTATATTTTGGTTATTTATACCAAGGTGGAGCCGCAAAGCCCGAGGGCGAGGATGCCTACAATCCGTGGCCATACTTCCGCTTCACCGGGCAGCTGCGCCCCTTCCCACAGACCCCCAAACGCGCCGTTCCCGAGGCCATTCAACGTCCCGACTACGCCGACCACCCGGCCGGCCGCTCGCTCTCCGAGGAGGCGCTGCGCGGCAAGAGCATCAAGGTGCTGGACGACGAGGAGATCGAGGCGATGCGCGTGGCCGGACGCCTGGGAAGGGAGTGTCTGGACGAGGGCGCCAGGGCCGTGGAGGTGGGCATCACCACCGACGAGTTGGACCGGCTGGTGCACGAGGCCGCCATCGAGCGCGATTGCTATCCGTCGCCGCTGAACTACTACAATTTCCCCAAGTCGTGCTGCACGTCGGTGAACGAGGTGATTTGCCACGGCATTCCCGATCAGCGTCCGCTTAAGGACGGCGATATATGCAACATCGACGTGACCGTCTACCATCGCGGCTTCCACGGCGATCTCAACGAGACCATGTTCGTGGGCAACGTGGGCGAGAAGCACAAGAAACTGGTGCAGGTCACCCACGAGGCGCTCAGCAAGGCCATCGAGTTTGTGCGGCCGGGCGAGAAGTACCGCGATATCGGCAACGTTATCCAGAAGTACGTGTCGCCGCACGGCTTCAGCGTGGTGCGCAGCTACTGCGGCCACGGCATTCACCGTGTCTTCCACACAGCCCCCAATGTGCCTCACTATGCCAGTAAGCCAGCCCAACCAATTGTTTGTGATGTGATAAGGTAACTTCTTGGCTTTTGATTCACAGAAAACTCTGCCGTGGGAGTGATGGCCGCCGGACATTGCTTCACCATTGAGCCCATGATCTCTGTGGGCGTGCAGAAGGCGGAGACCTGGCCGGACGACTGGACCGCCGTCACCGCCGACGGCCTGTACTCGGCCCAGTTCGAGCAGACGCTCCTCGTCACCGATACGGGCTGCGAGATCCTCACGCGTCGTCGCGAGAACGATGGCCAGCCCTGGTTCATGGACAAGAAGTAAACGATCACTGCCACAGATAGATTTGGGTTAACAGATAGATACTCCGGCTTGCGACACAGTTAACTGGTTATATGAAGCTTTAATTTGTAATTTTACAATACATCTAGAGGTCTTATTCCCAAGTCGCGTGTGTGCGTCTCCCCTCACTTCTCCAGCGGAGCGTAGTTCAGGAGTTTCTCGATCAGATCCACGTGGCCCAGCAGCATGCGGCGGCAGCAGTAGCGCTTCAGGCCCAGGGCATCAAGAGCGTCTCTGAGGATCCAAAAGGCATTATAAATGCAAATAAAACGCTTGGGCGGCGGGATCTTACCCTTCCGTGTATTCCGCCTGCAGCAGACCGAGGTACGACTCCCACTTGTTGCCGATGACTTTGCCGCAGGTGAAGCAACGAATTGGAATAATCATTGTGGCTCAATATGCTTTGGATCTCGTGTAATTCGCAAAAATAACGCGGCGTATCACAAAACCTGCAGACAATGTGTTTTTCGCTTTATTCGAGATGGCACAATCACCGATAGAAACGATAACAAATCGATTATTTTTCCTCTTCTTCTTCCTTGACCGGGACATTTTGGCGGGAAATTTGATTTGGCGCCCCAATAGAGAATAGTTGAGCAAGTTTATAATAAATTATTGATTACTTTATTAAACTACCGACTGCTCGCTATATGAATGCGTTTTTACAAATGAGTGTGTAAATAAATATTTTTGAACAGCGTCGAAAACTAAATGTTCGGTAACTAATTACTGCTGCCGGCAACTTCGACGGAGGTGGACACCTCGAACAAATCTTTGGCTGACTCTGCCTCGCTGTCGCTCTCGTTTAGACCCAAACTGGTAAGGTCCTGCACGGTCCCCTTCTTCAGGTCATCCGAGCGTTTTTGCAGGCGCTGTAGAGCAAAACATAACATAATTATTTAAAGATTCAGCGATATAAAATTCTAACTCACCGATTCGGAGGTTGATTCCTCGTCGGGAACGAAGATCCGGAGCGGTGTGTTACTGCCCAACTGCTGCTGCACCAGTCGCTGGTGCTCCTCGAAAGCAGCGGCAGCGGGATCTTGGACCACAGGCTGTGGATGATGCTGCACGGGCTGCTGCAGCTGCTGTTGCTGCGCCTGCAATTGCAACAGCTGCAACTGTTGGTGGTGGTGCTGCTGCTGCAAGTGCTGCTCTTGGGCCTGAGCCTTCAGTTCCTCGAACTGCTGCTGTTGCTGCTGTTGGTACTGCGCTTGGGCGCGCAATTCCTCCAAGTGCTGCTGATGCTGCTGCTGCTGCTCCTGCGCCTGAGCCTTCAGCTCCTCGAGATGCAACTGCTGCTGCTTCTGCAGCTCGATGGCCGCCTGCTCTGTCTCCAGTTGCTGTCGCCGAGCCTCCTCCTCGGCATACGCCTGCAGCAGCTGGGATGAATCATGGGCATGGCCGTAGTAGTTGGACACCACGAAGCCTCCCTCCGGGGACGAGGAGGTCACAGCAGAAGCCACATTGGGCAAGTGGAAAGAGGCTGTCTCGTAGGCACTTTCGACGGGCTCCCCCAATGCCGGGGCAGCAATCAGAGCAGCATACTGCGGCGCCGAATCCAACACGGGATGGATGTTGTGATGCGGATCCTTGGCTGCCTGCAGAATCTGCCCATTGCTGGCCACCTCCTGAGTGAGGTCTGCGTTTACATAGCCCGTTTCCACCACATGCTCCGTGCTGGGCTTGAAGAGCTGCTGCTTGTGCTGCGAGTACAGCTGGTTGGACTGCGTCACCAGGTACGTGGGATTGTAGATGGGAATGTGGGCCGCCGGAATGGCAGCGGCAATGAAGGGCTGCAGCTGCGCCGCCGGCTGGGCGTACTGGATGGGATAAATCTCGGGCGCCGTCTGCGCTGCCGCCTGCGCGCCCACAATCTGGACCAGCGGCTGGGCGGGCAGATGATTGCTCTGGACATCGGAGGGCAGCGGCTTGTTGTTGCTTGGCGTGTTGAAGGACTCGGTGGCCGGACGAATCTTGGTTGTGGGCAGCGAGGGATCGGGATCTGGGGCAAAGAGTTTCTGCGAGCCCGAAATGGGGTCGCGGATGGTTTGGTCATTGGTCTCGTCCTCATGCACACTGTAGTTGGGTGGCAAATATGTCTGGGGGCGGGCGGAGGAGGGGATGGTGTGCTGGGGGGGCAGGTAGGCTGTGTCAAGGTGTCCCTCTTCCAGATCCAGGTGATTGCCGTGCTGCACGGCCAGATTCGGTGCGGGTACCGTATAAATGGGTGCAAAGTGCTCAGTGTTGAAATTGTTGTGCGTGTCCAGCTGTGGGGGGTTTATGTATGCACGGAGTTATGTATTTTGTATGTATAAGCTGTCTTAAGGGGGCTATGTGTGTGGAAATGATATTCCTATGTTTGCAATGGTGTGGAATTGACTCAGCTTGCGATCTTTGACATCTAATCAATGCCAAAACGTTTATAGTCTTTTAAACTTACCGGCAGATTCTGTAGCTCGCTGTAGGACACAGCCGCCGGCTTCTCGTACTTGAAGGGTTTGTCGTAGCCAAAGGTTGGCTTCGACTTGGGCTTGGAGTTGTTCAGCTTGATTTTCAGGGGNTGATTACTTTATTAAACTACCGACTGCTCGCTATATGAATGCGTTTTTACAAATGAGTGTGTAAATAAATATTTTTGAACAGCGTCGAAAACTAAATGTTCGGTAACTAATTACTGCTGCCGGCAACTTCGACGGAGGTGGACACCTCGAACAAATCTTTGGCTGACTCTGCCTCGCTGTCGCTCTCGTTTAGACCCAAACTGGTAAGGGGCTGCACGGTCCCCTTCTTCAGGTCATCCGAGCGTTTTTGCAGGCGCTGTAGAGCAAAACATTACATAAATATTTAAAGATTCAGCGATATAAAATACTAACTCACCGATTCGGAGGTGGATTCCTCGTCGGGAACGAAGATCCGGAGGGGTGTGTTACTGCCCAACTGCTGCTGCACCAGTCGCTGGTGTTCCTCGAAAGCAGCGGCAGCGGGATCTTGGACCACAGGCTGTGGATGATGCTGCACGGGCTGTTGCAGCTGCTGTTGCTGCGCCTGCAATTGCAACAGCTGCAACTGTTGCTGATGGTGCTGCTGCTGCAAGTGCTGCTCTTGGGCCTGAGCCTTCAGCTCCTCGAACTGCTGTTGTTGCTGCTGTTGGTACTGCGCTTGGGCGCGCAATTCCTCCAAGTGCTGCTGATGCTGCTGCTGCTGCTCCTGCGCCTGAGCCTTCAGCTCCTCGAGATGCAACTGCTGCTGCTTCTGCAGCTCGATGGCCGCCTGCTCTGTCTCCAGTTGCTGTCGCCGAGCCTCCTCCTCGGCATACGCCTGCAGCAACTGGGATGAATCATGGGCATGGCCGTAGTAGTTGGACACCACGAAGCCTCCCTCCGGGGACGAGGAGGTCACAGCAGAGGCCACATTGGGCAAGTGGAAGGAGGCCGTCTCGTAGGCACTTTCGACGGGCTCCCCCAAAGCCGGTGCAGCAATCAGAGCTGCATACTGCGGCGCCGAATCCAACACGGGATGGATGTTGTGATGCGGATCCTTGGCTGCCTGCAGAATCTGACCATTGCTGGCCACCTCCTGGGTGAGGTCTGCGTTTACATAGCCCGTTTCCACCACGTGCTCCGTGCTGGGCTTGAAGAGCTGCTGCTTGTGCTGCGAGTACAGCTGGTTGGACTGCGTCACCAGGTACGTGGGATTGTAGATGGGAATGTGGGCCGCTGGAATGGCAGCGGCAATGAAGGGCTGCAGCTGCGCCGCCGGCTGGGCGTACTGGATGGGATAAATCTCGGGCGCTGTCTGGGCAGCCGCCTGCGCGCCAACAATCTGGACCAGCGGCTGGGCGGGCAGGTGATTGCTCTGGACATCGGAGGGCAGCGGTTTGTTGTTGCTCGGCGTGTTGAAGGACTCGGTGGCCGGACGAATCTTGGTTGTGGGCAGCGAGGGATCGGGATCTGGGGCAAAGAGTTTCTGCGAGCCCGAAATGGGGTCGCGGATGGTTTGGTCATTGGTCTCGTCCTCATGCACACTGTAGTTGGGTGGCAAATATGTCTGGGGGCGGGCGGAGGAGGGGATGGTGTGCTGGGGGGGCAGGTAGGCTGTGTCAAGGTGTCCCTCTTCCAGATCCAGGTGATTGCCGTGCTGCACGGCCAGATTCGGTGCGGGTACCGTATAAATGGGTGCAAAGTGCTCAGTGTTGAAGTTGTTGTGCGTGTCCAGCTGTGGGGGGTTTATGTATGCACGGAGTTATGTATTTTGTATGTATAAGCTGTCTTAAGGGGACTATGTGTGTGGAAATGATATTCCTATGTTTGCAATGGTGTGGAATTGACTCAGCTTGCGATCTTTGACATCTAATCAATGCCAAAACGTTTATAGTCTTTTAAACTTACCGGCAGATTCTGTAGCTCGCTGTAGGACACAGCCGCCGGCTTCTCGTACTTGAAGGGCTTGTCGTAGCCAAAGGTTGGCTTCGACTTGGGCTTGGAGTTGTTCAGCTTGATTTTCAGGGGTTTGCGGAGCGCGGAAGCTGGCTTCAGATAGACCGGGGCACTCAGCTTGATGGGCCGGGCGGCGCGCAGGTGCTGGTGTTGTGGCACGTGGATCAGAGGATGTGCATGCAGGTGGGCGTGCGAGTGTGGATGCGCCAGGACATGCGGATGCACGGCATGGCTGTGGGCCAGATGGGCGGTATGGGCTGCATGAGTGTGGGAATGGCTGTGGCCGGGGCCGGGACGTCCCTTGAGGACCAGGGGCACTGGCTGATCGCTGCGAATTTGAACGACCAGGGTGCGCTGCTTGCCCGGAAGTCCGGCGGATCCTGGAGCGGGTCGGGCCAGCTGCTTGGCGCTCTTTGGCGGCCAGTTGGTAAAGACGAGCGGGCGTTTCGCTGCCGGGGGCTCACAGTTGGCCAGCACGAAGAGCAGGGCGAAGACTAGGAAAGGCTGGTGGGGAGGGGCAAAATGTCCACAAAAAACGAAATTATTTTACGAGCCAATCGATCAGCAACACTGAAAGAAATAACAACTTTCTAAGCCCGCCAAAGGCAATGGCAGGCCATGAAAAGGGGGAGGGTCGTGTAATCGCGGGACAGCAGCAACGGCAACAGCAACAGCCACTGTAATGGCCTTAATTTGAACAAATTGGCGGTTTTCTAAAATTTCATCACGTCGCCTGCCGCTGACTACTTAACCAAAGCTGCTTAAGCAAACGAGCTACCTACAATGTTTCCCCGCCTGTCCGAGTACGTATTTATTTACGAACATATTTATATGAGCCACCGCATGTACATACGTACGTACTCAGGTATGCCATAATATCTTGTCCATTTTCCCCGCATCGCTGCCTGATTAAACTTTCAGTCCACAGTGGCCCGTAGAATGAAAGTGAAAAGTTGGGTATCGAAACGTCTTCGTTCTGTAATTGCTGCTTTAATGATGTTTACCTTTTGCGAGGGTATAATGGTTCGTTGACTCTGTTTGCAACACTTGATTAGTGCTTTGCCGGATGGTTTTTCGAAGATGTTTGTCGATTTCTAATCGCTACTGAGTGTGGGGAAGACATTCATGGGAAAGTCCATTTTGTTGGCCCACATTTTATTCAGAATTAAAACCCTTTCGGAGGGAAACCCTTTCGGAATATTGAAACCTGTTGTGGTGGGAAAAAATGCCAAGACAATGCGATGGATGGCTTGCTCGGGTCTCGGTTGATCAAAGTGGAAGTCGGTAATTTGATAGCAGCAACTGCACAGAGCAATTTCACCTGGGCAGCCCCATCGAAGCGACGGCAATGACAATGACAATGTTGGGTGCCGTTAGCCAAACCGTCAATCAACAGGTGAAATGCCTAACCGAGTCCAATACGTATAGTTATTGATTACGTGCCGCGTTTGCTTAATCGCCTTGCTGACGGACTGACTGTCCGCTGCAACTCCAACTGGACAAGGAGGAGCCCCTGCAAACCGGGGGACAGACGTAATTGGTACCAAATTGGAGGCTTATTGTTTATAGAGTGGTTAGTTGGTTTGTCGCCTCTGCGATATGCATAATCATATGCAAATGCCTACGAATGCCACCGCCGAATGGTGAATGAACTCCCTGGTGACGGATGCCAAGGCGGCCGAGGGAATTGCCCCAAAAGCCCCGGCAACTGGCTTAACGAAAGTCCGGCGAGGGGCGCGCCTGGAATTCACATAATTTCGGGTTTCCTTTTGGGCCCGGTCGGGACCAATGAACTTGACAAAGGATTTGCCCGCCGGCCTAGACGGAACTATTGGCCGGGCGGCCTGTCGCCGCGTTGACGGCCATAAACAACGGTGTGGTTAACCCAAATTGCAACTCGAAATGCAACTTTTATTTTAGCGGTAAACATTTTATTTACAAGCCGCTGCACATTGAGGCAAAGGCAGGCGAGCTGCGAGTGTAATTGGTGCACGTAAAGCCAACCATTGTCTAGAGCCCGCCAGAGCTGCGGACTGCAGCGAAACCGGGTGCATCAAGTGCTCTCATTGCAAATGAAAGTGCTCGCTTTGCCGGCCACATAACAATTTGTCAAATATTCAGACGACTGGCAGCGATCGCAATTCAATTGAAGATGCAGCGGCATTGTCTTGCGCTTGCAACTGCCGGATAATTGCATACGAAGGTGAAGGTGAACGAACAATCTCTGGCAGTCACTGTGCATATGAATCGGAATTAAAAACGAGCAATTATTTTACATCTGCCGCCGCAGCGCACAGCGAGTGAGAGACTTCATTAATAACCACTAATTGTGGCCAACAAACTCGGAATCGCGGCGTGATTCACTTACCCTCATCTTGTTGGCGGTCGGTCTCGTTGCTAGTCAAAAGATGGTGTCGGGATGGCGATAATGAAGACGTTTTAATTGCTACAGTTGGGTTTTTTAGAAAGCTCTGGGCAATAGTCGAGCGACTTTTGGCTTCTTCTAGACTACTACTACTCCAGCAGCAGGTAGATGAAGATCAAAATGGCAATTAAGTAGATAATCACATCAATTAACTTCATGTCAGCGTGCGCCGCGGCGCTTTCTTCGGTTCGGTTCGGATTAGTTCAGTTAAAAGCCAAGAAGTGCACGCACAATGTTTTCGAGGCAGCCAGCAGCGACGTCCGCACCTGTTCAAGTCGCGTAGACAACTGATTGCCATTCGGTTGGCGGGCCCAGACAAAAACCATGTGCCGATCCACACCACACCACACCGCAGCACAGCAAAGCACAGCACAGCGAACCACAAGACACCACGATCCGATGCGATTCAGTGAAGTTCCACTGGAAGAGCACGTCGCGTTGGAAGAGCTTGGCGCGGCGCAAAGAAAGTGGTCGGATTTTCATGCGTCTTCTGCGCAACCGCAAAGTGTCTGCAAAGTGGCAAAGTGGCGCCGAAAACTCGTTTGCAACGGCAAAAGGCTCAGCACGCGACCGCCGGCCACATGAATTGCCAGCAAGTGCCCGATTAATCGCTCATAGCCCCATACAACGCACAACACACAACACACAATGCACAGCACACAATGCACAATGTAAGCGCAAACGAAAGTGTTTTGCCATTGAGTGTTCTTGGCCGGCGACAGAAAGAAAAGGCAAGGAAAGGAAAACAAGTAACAACAAAAGACTTAGGCAACGAACTGGCCGCCGCCAATCGCCAGCAGTTGGTCTTTACCTTAAAAAGCAATGTCGACCAGGCGCACATGAACAAGCGAAGGCCTTTGCCTTTCTGTCGCGTTGCATTGCCTCCATGCCACCTGTTGCTTCAGCAAACAGGAGCAAAGCTAGCGATTGTCATTACGAAATGCGGCAGGCACGGCACAGTGGGCATTGAACACTCCTTTGGCGCCTACTAACGGGGGTTAAATTAAGGTAAACATTTGAATTTTTAAGACCAGTTTTCTGGCTCCGTTCGGCCAAACTACATGCGGTTAAATTTAAATAAAACTCTGAATAAATAAGCCCAGTTTTCTGGATCCATTTGGCCACACTGTCTGTAGTTAAATTGAAGTAAAACTCGGAATTGATTAGCCCAATTTTCGCTGTAAGACGGATACATTTTCCATGTCCCATTGAAAGGCCTTGTAAAAAGGCCCCATCTTTGACGTCGTTGAAGTTTATTCATGCAAGACCCTTCGATGATAATGAGCTGGGCTTATGAAACGCGCCCATGTGTAATTTGTCGCATTTTATGCTGGTCGCGGCGCCCAATTTCTAAACGCAATTGGTCATTGGAATTTTATTGTGCACGGCCTGCCATATGTGGGTCAATATNATTACTTTGATTAAACTTAGGTAAACCTCTGAATTGATTAACCCAGTTTCCTGGGCACCTTGGGCATCGAACACTCCTAATTCAAGTAAACTCTGAATTGATTAGCCCAATTTTCGCTGTAAGACGGATACATTTTCCATGTCCCATTGAAAGGCCTTGTAAAAAGGCCCCATCATAGACGTCGTTGAAGTTTATTCATGCAAGACCCTTCGATGATAATGAGCTGGGCTTATGAAACGCGCCCATGTGTAATTTGTCGCATTTTATGCTGGTCGCGGCGCCCAATTTCTAAACGCAATTGGTCATTGGAATTTTATTGTGCACGGCCTGCCATATGTGGGTCAATATTGCCTTTTGGTCAACCCCAAACTTTTGCGTCGTAAATCAAAATTTCACTTTCATAAAGCTCGGTGGTGATTTGTTTGCCATTTTGTCGGTATTCATATTTTATTTTGAAATATTATTTTTAACAAGGTTTTTAAACATTAACAACATAATATTATTATTATACCTTTTATTTCATACATTTATCATCTCTTTTATGTTACGTTTGCGGTTTAGACAAATGTTTAAAATATGCATTTTAGCCGTTTTAATTTGTTATTTAAAATTTTGTTTATTTGCTTGGTTTGCTGTTGCCATTTTTGGTGGCAGTTTTTTTAACACAACTAAAATGCCGTTTATTCTCTCTGCTCTGATTTCTGTTCACTTTATGGTTTCGTTTTAAATTAATGATTTTTATCGCTTTTAGGGGTTTTATGTCTATGCTTATTTTTCCCGTTGTGTAAATATACTTCATATAAATAGCGAGTAAAAACTAAAAAAATGTAACTACAATAATGTTGTCAATAATATGATTTCGATTTTTTTGGGTTGCATTATTTTTACAAACGCGTTTTTTTTGTTTAGCACACATTGTGTAAATGTGCGTGTGCGGGTATCGTGTGAAAGTGCTGCGAAATTATAAAAAATATTTTCATTTTTTCTTGGCTTTTAGTTGCTATTTGTTATATTAATTATGATATTTTATAATGTTATCCCTTAAAAAATGAACATTCCTCCTGTTGCTTACTCCTGTAAAATTATCATTTTAGTTTTTTTTTTCGTTTTGGTTTTTAGCTGCGAACGTTGATTCTATACAAAAAATCTAACTACAGTAAAATGCTGCATAGCTTCACATTTACGAGTATGATATTATATTTTTATATTTTTTTCCTTGTTTTTTATTGACGAATTTTCTACAAAAACGGTTGCTCTTACATTAGTTTATACGGGCATTGAGTAGTTTTTTTGCGACATAATTCATATATATGCATATATGTGTATATATATTACTTTTGGTTAACAAAGCTGCTCGAAATGTTGAATAAGGTGAAGGATAAAAATACTCGAAGTTATTTTCAATTTTGGAATGCATATTGGGCAGCTTTGTCAGCGTAATTTCATTTCCTATATTTCTTGGGGTTTCGTTTCTTGTTTGTTTGTTTTTTCTCGTAAGAAGCGTTTACTCGGATAGTTTATGCTCTCTGTTTGAATATGCATTTAATTTGCGTTCGTTTTTATTTTCTTTATGTAGATCAGCTATAGCGTAAACATGATTTTATCAAGTTTCACAACATCGAGAGTTCATTTTGTTCTTGTTGTTGGGTTCATCGCTGTCGAGTGTGAGAGTATTCGTGTGGCTGTGTGGCGTGTGTGTGTGTTAGTGATGATTCTATAAATTTAATAACTAGTTTAATCATTTAAAAATTATGTTTAACTTTTGGGTTTTCGCTACTCCTCCGTCGGTTTATCATTATCATTTTTTTTTTATTATTAATTTAGGATTGCAAATGCGTTTTGTTGTCGATTTATTACATATATACGTTTTGTTTTTTTTTTAACAATAAATGAACTGCTTTCCGCGATATCTAGTCGTCTTATCATATATGCTAAGCTATGCTATGCTCTCCTTTCGTTAACATTTACACTTGACTATTACGTTTACGTTACGTTTACCATTAATTTTAACTATACTTTTAATGGAGTTTAAATGTTTCTCACATTGCACGGCTACATACACGTTTACATAAATTTCGAAGGCGCATAATATTCACATATTTTGTTTTTAATTTTACGTTCTGGGTAAGCCTAGGCTACACAAAATTCCCCTACAAATCAAATACAAAACGAAACTGTAGGTTGCTCTTCTCTGTTTTCGCTTTCACTTACTATATAAACTGTTGGGTTATACTCTCGGTTTTCCTTCCATACCATATCATATAATATCCCTTCTTTTCCTTTTAATTTTAAAAGCTCGAATTCGTTTTTGTTTTAATTTGTTAGTCGCTAATAATTGTGTGAAAACATACAAACAAACAAACTCATTTAATACGGTCTTCTGTGCCATTTACTTGTTACGCTTTTGTCACCAAAAGGTTGTCCATTATTGTACGAATGCGGTCTGCTTTTTGGTTGTTGGATCTACATTTAATGTGATTTCTATACGCTTTGGCAGTGTTTATCATTTGAACAAATTACAAATGTGTCTTACTGAAAACCCATCGAACAACTAAACGGAACAGCACAAGATACACGAGTTAAACAAGTTGATCGGTAACATATTCGGATAGAGTATCGTATTTACATGCTATAGCTAGGTATTTATGTACAAAAAACAGAGCGTTTTCCCCATTACCGGATCGAGCGCAAGTGCGTGAAGAATGTAGAGAATATTTTTGCATTTGTTTGCATATAGATGGTATAGCAAGACGTAGGAAGGAAACATTACTTGTTCGCCACTTTTGGTTACCGATTGTATCTATCAAAAATTGTTTAGAACACCACAGTTGCTGCTCGTAAATCGCTGGTAAAAAGCGCACACATTCACATACACTAAAAAATATTACTAACTACATTTGCATCAGCTCTCCATCGCACGCTATTCTCCGATTTTGGTGTAATCTATATCTATGAATAGTGATTCGAATGCTCTACTTACAGTATTTCTTATTTTTCTTGTTTTTTTTTCTTTTTTGGTTTGTTTTTCGAGAACTATGATCTCACTGTTTGTAGCTATGTGTGTAGAGATGTAAATGTAAGAAGATTTTCAATTTAGAATTAGCAAATTTGAAGCCTGTCCAATATGCCGCATGGCCTTGACTTCTGTGTGTCGAGTGAAAAAGCTGAGGTTCCTCTAGTTAAGTGTAATTCTTGCTTTAGCTTTGGTTTAGTACTTGGCTCTCAGGCAGCCCCGACAGGGGGTCGGCCTTCTGCCGAAACAACCATTTTTCTCTGGCTTTATTCCTTCGCTTGCTTTTATAAAAGATCGAGTCGAGTTTTGTGTTGCTTTAGGTGTACGAATTAGTTAGCAGATTGCTGGCTCTTAGGTGTCGTTTATCGATATTTGTGTTTAGCTTTACTTTAAAAGATTTATGATTACAATATGCTCTGCTCTATATAAATCGTTTTGCGCATGCTCAGAAACATCTAAATGCAGTTTTTGAATTTGTAACATTTGCCGGCACATTCGCTTGTATCAGTATCCGTATCGCTTTTCGTATATGTATCTTGTAGCTGTATCTACGCTCACACAAAGCTAGCTAGCTTGCATAAATCTTTTCTTTAATTGCTATGCTCAATATAAATTGTTGCGTAGTGGTTGCTTTTGTTGTTTGTGCTGCCAATCTGCAGCTTAGAGAAAGATTCAGAGTGCCCTATAGAGTGTGTAGAGGCCAGTGCTTTGGCCAGCACTTGGTATAGTGGCCTTGCTTAGATGTAGTATTTGTGAATCGTCTCTTTTCTTGGTTTCATTTGCTTGTTTCCTTGTTTAATGTGTAGCTTACCTCACTAATGGTTCCCAATTGCTTACGTCACACCATTGAGATGGATTTCATTTAGAATTTATCAATTGTTATGCAATATGCAATGATAGCGCCATGAAGTGAACTCAAAATGTAAACGAACATGAACGTGTGAAATTAGTGACAAACGATTCTTAATTATAAATGATTTCCAAACGCACTCATACATAAATACATACCCATGTAAAATAACTAATGATTGTTGTTGCCCCGAGAACTAAAAGGGAGAAAATCATAGCCAAAGTTCAAATAATAACGTCGTAATTTATTGGGATCCAGGAATTGAATACAAAATAAAATGGGCAAAGCAGGATACACAAGTATAACCAATATATATATACACATAAATATAAAGCATACAAATTATAAGTAAGTAGAATATGATAATTTCAAGGTTCTAAAAAGGCATACGGAATGATGTGGGAAGCAATCAGTTGGCAGTTGAACGATGGACTTCGGGGCTCTAGATCTTATTTCCCCCGATCTGGATCGGTCTTTTATATGTGTGGAGACGGGCGGCATTTGACGTTGCAGTTGCTGTTGCTGTTGCAGTTGCAGTTATTGGCTGTCTCTTGATTGTTCGCTGGGATGGCCACTTTACACCGATCCGCCTGCCTCCACAGATATAAAAGGACAGAGCAGCACACTTTCTGGCACGCAGTGTTCGTATCTCTAACTTATTAACGCTTTTGATTTCACAATTTGTACACGGTACAGTCGATTACATACAAATATGTTATGTCTTTTTTCCTTGCCGATTCTCCTGACCCCGCCTTGCTCTAATCTTATCGAATCTTATGCCAATAGGTAGTGGATGCTGTGCCATAAGTGCGATGCTCTGCCATCAATTAACTTCTCCATCGTTCAAATGTACGAATAAGGACCATCAGTTAAGGCGCTACACAGTAACAATCAAGAGTTATCATCCTTGTTGGAGCCGCCCCCACCGACCCCGGAGCCCTGTGTGTTGGTGCCGCGACCGCCGGCCGGTGCTCGTACCGCTGGCGGCTTGTACTCCAGCCCCGGATCGAATTGCATTAAAACGAATACCTGCAAGACCCACATTTTAATTATTATCTTAGACACAATGTCTGGCGTGTGAGGGGTCGCACCTGATCTGTTGGCAGTAGTGAAAAGTCATCGGGTGGGTTGGTTATTACATAACGTTTGCTGCTCGCATCACAACTGGAGCTGGTGTCCCTGAATCGGTACAGGCCGATGCACAGCATTCCGTACGACTTCAGGGCGGCCACGAACAGGTCCCCGTACTTGCCGCACTCCCCGAACTGGGCCAGCGGTCCGTCGTACAGAGAAATTTGACCCACTCGACATCTGACGGGAAATTGACGGGAAATAAATGTGATTAATAGAGTCCCAACAAGCATAACATGGTACCCATCATCTGCATGCTTGTTAGTTTACCTGTCCCGATTGCTGAGACTCTCCACCGTGCTGTAGCCTCCTCGAAGGCCAGCTCCTTCTGCCAGGATCAGTTCCAGCTCGGGCGTGGCACCGCCCGTTATCAGAGAGCGGATCAGCGTTAAGGCGTTTTGATTGAAGTATGTCTAGGCGGGGAGGAAATTCAATGGGAATACAAAATTAAGGCATCTGCCGTCAACCAGAAGAGGGGAGGCAACCGGTTAAGGCTTGGAAGGCGACATTACCGTGGACATCAGCGAGTCTAACACACTCACAGCAAAGGCTGTGCCGCAGGCGAATGGCTGCGTCAGATATAGTTCTGTATCTGGATCGTCGTCGTCGTCTTGATCGAGAAACTGCACGTTACTATCATTGACCAGTTCTTTAAACGACAACCAACATGTGAATCATTAGTAGGGCACACACACCTCGACCGCTTCAGCGGTGACGGGGCGCGGAAACGGATGGAGCTGTCCAGGACATTCCCATGACCCCAAAAAGATGGCAAAAACCCCAAAAGTAAACAAAAAAAACAGAAAATAATGCAGTGACCTGGACAGCCCCATTCCCGTTCGGTCGTTCGCAAACTCGGCCAACCTAGTGCGATGCAGTTTACCTGTTATCATGGGCACATTGGCGCCATACACTGAGCCACGCCGCTGGAGCACAATCGGGCTACCGGCGGTGGCGCTCAGGTTGTCGAACTCCGGGCCGCGCTGGCTTAGCACGCCGATCGTGTCGTCGAAGGTCATGGCCTTTATGTTCAGTGAGGCGAGGATCGCCTCCTTGTCGGCCAGCGTGGGATCGTCGTTGCTAGGAACTTTGGCCGACAGTATGCAGCACATATCACACAGGTTGACGTTCACCGCTCGCAGATCGGCTCGGCTCAGCGGAGAGCCGTTCAAAACGGATATCTTGGGCAGGTTCTGCAGCATCTTCCACTCGCGTCGGATGTAGTCCACAGAGCCCACGATCACCACGTGCTTCAGCTCGTGGTAGTGGAAGTTGGATGCCCGCAGGGGCATCACCAAGTTCCGCAGCCCGATCAGCGGCGAATCGGGATCGGCGAACAGGCAGACGACCACATGGCCGTTCAGCACTGTCATGGCCGCCTGGTTGCGATCCTGTGCAGGAAGGACAATTTAAGGTTAGGTAAAAGATGAATATCAAATTATTCATACGCCATGTTGGCTCTGTGGGCATTTTGATAATTTAATACTCTATATTACCATAATTTTGTAAATATTTATAGTTCGGTAATAGATGTTTAAAGGGTGCCGCCCTATAGACTACAATTCAACTTGTATAACCCAATTAATCATACGCCATGTTGGCTGTTGGGGAATTTGGATAATTTAGTATTACACGTTACCAGAACATTATACAAATTGTTGCTTTTGAGGCGTTTTAATGTTGGAACATTTTATCTCAATACTTTAGACAATGCTTTAATTTTCGACTACAACTTTTGTAGTGATATAGCAAAATCACGTTCACTTACCAGTATGCAGTCTTCTAAGCCCTTGGCCGGACTCCAGTGGAACATGCCCGTCGAATCGTACTTCATTTCGGTCTTCTCGAAATCAAAGTCCTTCGACTGGTCGTCCGCGATGCCCGCGGGCAGTGAAACGCCGCCGTTTTGATTCTGTGTGCCCGTGCCGGAACTGCGACTCGTCGGCCTATACACAATTAAATCGATGGAGAGGTGTTAGCCAAAAGCGGTCTGTGCTGGAGCTCGGTTTTCGGTTCGTTCAAAAATGGGGTTTATTCGATGTTCAACTTTTGACTTGCATATGCAGATTATCAACCAATTCAAAAACAAATGCTACATCCAAATGCAAAGTGTTCATCGGAAACGCTACGAGTACGTGTGTCGTTCAAAAATATATGTGAATACTTCAATACGAGTACGAGTAATTGGAGAATATTCAATATTAAGTGTGATCTCAATACGATAGTTAAAGATGGTAATAGAGAGTTTACGTTTACAAAGATAGATACACGAGTAGTAAGAGGTAGACTTAGAGATAGAGCAGATCATGTGCGAATAGAGTAAAAGAATAGTTTCGAAATAAATGCGAACAAGTTGAGTAAAAACTGAACAATTTACTACGCAAAATGCTTTCTTTATCTGCCATCCGACTATGTTAAGGAGTGAATGACAAGACTTCTGATCGGTTTTCGGCGATTTCTCTCTGAGTGTTGTAATTTTGTTAGGTGTTTGGTTTTGGCATGCGCCAGAGAGATGCCTCGTACGACCCGTTTTCCTCCTTAAACGTCGGAACTTGCAGTTTGTATCTACAATTACTTAATGCTGTTTGCTCTTAAAAAAAACAAAGATAATACTTAAAATATTTATGGTACACGGGTGCGATTTATTGACACAAAATGAACACGGAACATCACACACAACATATAGATTGCAATTCAAGTTCAAATGATCCAGAGAAATAGAGAGAGAATGCAGGAGAAAAATGGGCGATTATTGAGCTTAGTGTATGCTTCTTTGGGCCTAAGGCCAACGATATTAAAAGGCCTTGAATTAAATGGCTTCTTATCTTAAAAGATTGGCGGGCTCTTGATCTGCCCTTAAAGGTATGCTATGGTTTTTTTTATTTCTAGGACTGCAAAAATCTTTGCAAAAACCGAAGACTTCCCTACTGAAGGTTCAAAGATAATAACTAAATATAACTTTAAGACTCTTCCAAAACTTGTATATTTACAAAAAAAAGACCAGAAAGGCAAATAAGTCAGCAAACGAGAGTTGGAGAAACGCTTTTAAAACATAGTTACAATTTCAGTTATCGAACACGGCTAAGATTATGAGGGATTTATTCACAAATCGCTGGGTGATGTTAGTGAAAATTAATTACAACTGGAGGCGTACACACAGACACACCGCAGAAAGTGTTCTCAGATTTCTTGGCAAGTTAGATGTTAGTAGACAGATGCTTTTAAATGTTAGGCGTTTAGTTAAAATGCTTGGTTAGTTTTTATTGTAGAAAATGCGAAATAATCGTGGGGCACATACACACGGACATCTACAAACACACACACACACATACGCATACGCATACGCACACAGATACAGAAGACAGCGACATGACAATTAGTTAACGCACAAGTTGGTTAAGTTTCGTTTGGTTTAGTACGCGTATTTGATGGTATATGGAATAGCTTTCGATCAATCAATATCAATATCAATATGTGTGTCAAACAAAATGCGCATAAAATGTAGTTAGATAAGTAACGAATACTAAGTTATAGTTTAAAAAGGCTTTTGGCTTTTTTGATAGATTTCGTAAGTTAAAATTCTAGGAAATTATGGACGCATACATGAGCTTTTTAACTTCGTAAGCAAGTTGATAGCCCGCATAAGGGTTAGCATCATTCTCTGGTGGCCTGAAACAAAATGTTGTTCGTTTTTATACATTTAGACTGGTTAAAAGTAATTAGTTGGTTTTGGTTTGTTTCGTATTTGAGTCAGTGAATGAGTGGGTGGCTGAGTGAGAAGGTGGGTGAGACAGTTAGTTGAGGTGTTTTGGATTAGTTGGTTAAGAGCATTTACATATGTACGTGGAACCTAGAAGCCCTCCTAGAAGTTCCTATTCCCTGACACGGCCCTCAATGGCCCGCTGTTCCATGTCGGTGTTTTGTGTAAAATTAAACATAAACACAATATTCATAACGAAGTGTTGTGTTTGGTGTTGCTTGGTTTCTTAATACTGTTGTCATATAACGGAGGCAAAGAAAAAGTGAAACCAAAGTTGATGCAGCTGCAAATAGAGTAGGCCTATAGTGTGTTCATTGAGTTTGGTTTGAGTTGAGTTTGCTCTTGCTCTTGCTCGATTACCGACTTTGCTTTGCTATATGTAACTTAACAGAGTGCCGTATTTATGTGATTTATATCTATGGTTATAGATAGAGCCTTGTGTTGAGACCCCGCGTTTTGGATACTTGTATTTACACTCCCCCGCCTCGAATGGCCACAGAGACCACGCACACTCACCTGTTGTACTGCGAGGGCGATATCACCTGCCCCTCCACCTGGCGGCTGACATTCACCGTTGGCTTCACCTTGTTCACCTGTTTCCCTGCCGCAGCAGCAGCCGCCGCAGCAGCGGCTGTGTTGTTCATGTGATGCATGGCGCCTGTTCCATTCCCAGTGCCATTCGGACGGCGCAAATTTCGATTGAGTACTGCAAGTACAAGAGGCGCGACATAAAGGATCAATTTGTGGGTCGCATTATAATGACGAAACTTACGATTCGTATCTTCTCTGTCACGTGTGATATCACCTGTGGCAGATCGATTGGTAGTGGCAGTTGCAGTTGCAGTAGCATTGGCATTGGCGATGTCAAGATCAGAGAACAAGAGCAGAGGTCATTCGATTAGTAAGTCGGCTCGAAACGGGCTCGTTGATCAGAGTGTTGAAGAGATACTCATTGGCTTCAAGTATTAGTCAAAGTTAGTCGAGAAAGGTATTTTTGAGCCGCGTGTTGCATTTGGTTTTAGGTTTGTTATTTGTTCTTAGTTCTGGGTTTGTGATTTCTCACGTGTATGTTTGTGGCTTGCGACAGTAATAAACAAAGTTGGTAACAAGCAGATCGGTTATGCAATTAAAAAACGAAGGGCGCACAAGGTGATTTGTGTAAATAAGTAAGGTAAGAATGCTTTCAATAGACATCAATATGGATTTCGAGTAGTTAGACTTAATTACGAGATATAGGAGATATGTATGTATATAGCAGTTCTTTAGATAGATTATATCAACGAGTTACATTAGCAGAGAAACGAATTCTGTTCAAGAATCAACGCAAAAACATATTTATGCAAACAAATATCTAAACAATTATCATCATAGGTGGTCGTCGATCGTTTATTGATTGGATTGAACGTTTTTTTTTACGTATTACATATTACAACTGAGGCAAAAAGCGAACCAAGGCATAAGGTAACCAAACACAAACTGTTAATGATCGGATATTGTGTGAGATTGGATTGATCTGCAAAATGTGCTATCCACCTATCGACGCCTGGCGTTCAAAATAACCTTTCCGGGGCAGTTGCAACGTCGTGGGATGGGATCAGATGGGATTGGATTGGAGTGGACAGGGGGGATTGCAACTGCACCACGCATTCTGACTTATACAGTACTGAGTGGTCTGGTATTGAGAGACGAGACTTTACCCGATACAGATCCACGCACATGCACCCGCTTGGGTAGCTCTGGTGGCGTAAATGTGGGTGCAGGATGGTGTTCATCTGTAAAATATTTTTGTTTCGTTATCGCACAGCTTCGCTAAATCAGATTCATTGTGTATGCATTTCATTTGTTTTTTTTTTTGTGTATTTATATGGTCAAGCTTTTTTATGTGAAGCTCATAATTGCTTTTTGAATATACAACAATATCTTTTGTTTTGATTTTGTTTCTTTTTAAGAGGGATTGTGTTTTGGTTTTGTAAGAAATAAAATTGTAAGAGTTTTGGTTTGTTTGTAAATTAAACACGAAATTTGAGAGAAAATCATAGAAAAATCAGTCTGACTCTTGGGAAAACCCAGGAAAACCGGACGAACTGAAAATAAAGACGGTCGAGACCGAAACTGAACAAAAGGTGTTCAAGATGGTCGGGGGATGGTTTATCGGGATTCATTTTAGGATATTTGCTTTACAGAATATCGAACAAAACATGCAAATAAATATGAGTTTGAACAGAACTTGTGATGGTTATAATACATTTATACATACGGGTACAAACAAACGGTTACATATTTGGGTATTTATATAGTAAAAACAAATCTAGGCAAGCAGTGGTTTCGTTAAAGAGAGGTTTAATAACCAAATCGGTTAAAGCTGGAAGCATTATTTAAGCAACACGCTGACTAAGTGCGGAATAAAAGCTTGGTAGCAAGATGGGTAATTATTTGGCAAGTAGACTAGATATTCATAGTGGACTTTAGGCTCGGTGGATTTCCGGATAATGGAAGCATATTTCATACGTAAACTGCTGGAACTGCTAACACCCACTTAAATAAACAACTTCAAACGATCTCTCCATCTACGAGTTGCACTATCTAGGTTAACCCCATTGTCTGCACAAGGGCTGCATTTAACGTATCTAGTTTTGTTAGCAATTTAACTGCAAGGAATTTGGAATTTCTGTTTGTTCAATTTCTAATTTCCCCCTTCCCCCTGTCTTGGTACTCCCCCCGGGGGAGGATGTGGCTGTGCCGGGGGGGAAGGAGCTCAATTTCATTTGCCGCTTTCTGAATTGGGTGGCTTGGGTGGATCGGATTGTGCCTCTAATCATTGGCTTCAGTTGCTTTGCTCTTCTCGGGACATTTGCATTTATCAATGTTGGTTTATGCATGTATGGTGAAACAATAACTTACTTTAGGGCTAATTTAATGGAATTTACGAGTATATCTTTGGAAAAACCCAAAACGAACCAACTAAAGGAGTGAACACAAAACACGAGATACGAAAAAACGTGCATGGGCACACCGTAGAAAATTTTTGAGCGAATCTCTTCAAAACACTATGAAATGAAACAAATAATAATAATGATATAGTTTTAATATACGTATAATGGTACTTGACAAGTACAAATGCGATTTAATCATATTTTTTTGTTGTAGTTCATGTAGTTTTGAGTTAGTTCGACTTACTTGACAACGAGTATTCATCGTCTTCTACACACACACACAGAGACATATAAATAGTAGTATTGTAGTTGTAGTAGTTGATACGGAACACATATGTGTGGGTAGGGGAGGGAGTACAATAGAAAGATGATAGGTTTACACGTTAAAGAATTACATTTCAGATAGATCTATTCCAGACGCAGAAGATCGGGTTTGTATATTTTACATAGAATGAGTGTCGAAGGATGTCTGGCATGTGAAGTGTTCAGATCCATTGCGGATCCTTTGTGTTCTGTGTAGTGTTTGTGTGTTTTGATCACGAAACTGAAAGTATTTGATATTTTGTTTTTGTCATAACATATATGTCCTAAGATACGTGAGGAAATTGAGAGAAATGTATCACCAATTAACTACACGACATGATACAATGCGAAAGATACGATAGTTACAATGCGGTACAATACACAATATATTTATTTAACGTTTGTACAGATTGGTTAACGATACGATAGTATACGAATAGTAGGTACGATATAGATTATATAGAGTATGAGGCTTACATACACCGACTCGATATGTGGGTGCTTGGTTATATAAAACGTATAGTATGGCGGTACATACGAAAACACAACGATAGAATCGAGTATGGATATTGTTCGAAATACGAGTATGTAGAATTACTTTCGAGTATTTTAATAGACTCAAAACGGAGTTTGATTTATTTCTTTGACTTTGCTACACACTCACACGCACACTAAGGTTAGGTTTGATTACGAAAAAAGTACACAATTACTAGAACGAACGAGTAGAAACGAAACAGATGTGTGTGTGTGTGTTTGTTTGTGGGTGTTGATGTGTTGGTGTCTTGGTGTCGGGGTGTGTGTGTGCGGAAAAGGGCTTTTTTTGTAGGGGGTGGGGTTTGGGGTCGGGCCAGGGGCAAGAGTTATTGTGTTCTTGTGTTTCTGTGTATTTTACGAGTTTTGTACTGACAAAGATTGATTGATTTTCGATTTTTCGATTGTTTGATTGTTTGGCTGCCGAATTGATTGGCTTAGTTTTGATTGGTTTGTCTGAATTGCGTATGCGGCTGAACAATGGCAATTGGAGTTGGTTAGTTGGAGTTGCTGAGTTGCTGAGTTAGTTGGCGATTAAAGAGATGTTAGCAAGAGTCTTGGGGGTAAATGCAATGGTAAATTTTGGAGCTGCCAATTGTGGAAAAGTATTTTCTTGTCTTTTTATGAAATGTATGTTTCGTATGCTTATTCGATTACGTTTGAGTAGAGTGGAGACAGAGACAGGAGATAGAGAGAGATAGATAGAGAAGGAGAGAGAGAGAGAGAGAGTGAGAGTAGAGTAAGTTATACGTACTTGCACGCCCAACCATTTGTACGGCTCGGACGCCTTTCCGGAAGGTGGCCACTGTTTTGTTTCATGAAAACAGAATTTTATAGGATTCGTGTGAATAGGTAAATGATGGCAAGGTAATGATTGTTGATTTTCAATATAATTTCATCTTCTTATGCTTCTTATACTTCTTCTAGCAGACTTCATCTGCTCATCCTTTTGAACTTTATTCAGAACAAAATCATGATAAAATATATACGAAATAAGATACACTATAACGGAAAATATAAGTAAATCACACGGCACACGGTGTACTTGCACTTTCGTTAAACATATGTAGAGATATATTCATATGTGGCATGTAGTTTATGATTAAATTAGATATATGTATGCAATGTATATAAAGAAATATATACTATGTATGTTTTCTGTTTTATATGACATTATACGCGCCTCTGGGCGAATCAAACCAGAAATCTTTGCAAATCTAATTTAGTTCTAGATTAGGTAAATGTTATATTTATACTGAGTACGATATAGAGAACGATAGAGTGATAGAAGGATCGAAAACACAAGGTGAACCCAACTCTTAACTCATCGCAATGTCACTCTATTCCCTGGCACCCATTATCCATTAATCGAGTTCCCCCAAACTTTAGGCCTAATTGATTTTCCATATCTCGGCCTTGGGATGCGGGGTTGGTTCTGGGCAGGGTTCGTTTGCATTTAGCGGCTAGGGGCTTCTCAATGTTTTAGCATTAACTAAGGCACATAACGGTCAGAGACGTACATAAATTTAGTAATGTTTTTAGGCTTCGGTTTCAATTAGTTAACATTGCTTGATTCTTTGTTTAATACCAATTTGGCTGGCCAAATTTGAGAGCGCGCACCAAAGTCTTTAAGCTTTTCTACCGCAGAATGCAAAGATTTAGGTCCTTAGGTATATTATTTTAAAATTAATTAGACTAGTTTAAAACCAATTAAACGAACAACACGGACATAGGTTCAAGTTTAAAATCCCTCGCTTAAAAAACTCTGGATAGCGCTGGCTTTTGTTTAGGTTCGATTAGATTAGGAATAGCAGCAACACATAAATTTTTGGCTTTGGTATATATACGGATATTAATACTGGATAGAGCGCCGCAAATCACAAATAGTTTTAATTTTTTTGGTTTTTTTTCGGTTGTGGAAATGGTTTGAAAGCGTACCCTCCATTGTATTCATCACCGACGTGATGCCTTGGTTGACCATGCCCGTCTGCATCATTATCATGCCCACATCTGCAAGATGGTTACGTTTTGGTATTCAAGTTGACACTCGCACATACACACATAGATGGTAGGTACAGGTAGAGATAAACAGTCTGGAGATCTGGGATCGGATCTGGGAGTGGATCACAAACTTAAGCACTAGGCACTACAAACTTTCGAACTGCGTGTTCACATACAGATATTTAGATATGTATCATACAGCTGCAACATGGAGCCCGATTCGCCTTATTTTCGTTTTGATTCGTTTTTTTGTTGAAAGCCATAACACAGGCAACGCAAACTCGGCAAACTTACTAACTACTTGATAACATTTGCAGCTAAGATGGGTGTTTACAGATTTAGATCGTAGAGTATAGTTATAGTAAAGTTTTAGGTGTTACGCTACATAGAAACCAAATACATAAACGTTAGTTATTCGCTGGTAACTCTTTGTTAACATCTGAACGTAACCTGCTCTAATGTTATTTACACTCTTCGCTTCGGGCAGTCGCTGCAGCTACTCTCGATTATAGTATTTACAATCGCATTATATAATATATATTAGATAAAATTAAGTAGAGATCGGGTGAGTGAGGTGAGTGCCACGCCAAGAACACAAATTAATGGAATGGTGTTAGGAGGAATTCGTGAAGACGGCGCCGCATTTCAAGAACTTAGGTCTACCGGTAAGTATTTAGAGATAAATTTAATCATAAGTATTAGGAAGAGTATTAAAATTAGAGCTGGATGCTGCAAAAGTGAGGTAAAATCGTTTGAAAGTAGATCGTTTTTTTATTTAACATTTTCTCTTGTATGGTGATGGTGTGATAAAATGTATATTGAATTTTGTGCTCATTTTCATGCACTTATTATCTTGTCTTGTATTATTCTCAACACATAAGTATAAAGTACAAAGATTAAAAGGGAGTTACAGAGATATAGAGAGATAGAGCAAGGGCGGGGGTTAGCGAGACAGACTTTTAAAAAAATGGTGCAGTTTCTGATCTGAAACATAATTTTCAAAAGAGTTGACAAAGGCTTAAAATGTATCAAAATACAGATGGGGAAGGAATGCTTGTCATGCCATTCAAATGAAATACAAAGCCATAGATCTGTTTGCAAAGAAAAGTTGATTTTAATAAACAGTGGCCTCCATATTGTTGATCTTTGTTTTTTGAAAACCACAGTGTAGCCTTTGTATTTCACTTTCGGCTCGCTCGTATGGACTGATCGCATTTATCATCAAAATATTGCGCATACGTCCCGTAAAATGCAAATTACTCTCGACAACGCAAACGTGTTTACTATTTCAATGGGGGTGTGATGTTTTAAACTAAATAAAACGGGTGAGATTAACATATCTTGCTGGTTGACTGTTTGCTGTAGTATAAAAGTACGGGTAGTATAAAAGAACTGGGGTTGCATATCGCACAAACATATTTACAACGTCAATGGCACGTTATGCTCTGATCGGTCTGGGAAACCTTGGAAGCCGTCGGACTGGGGTGTTTTATGTATGGGATATATATTAATTTGTTATTAATGTTGGTGTATTTAACTGTTACTTCGTGGGTTACAAAGAGGCGCATGTCAAAACAAACAGTGACCAAAATAGAACTGCACAAGGGCAAGATAAACGGGCAGGACGGATAGTTCGTACTTCTCAAATATATGTTTAGTTATATATGTGGGTAGGTATATATAATTATATGCTAATGGATGGTTATGATATCGGAAACGGTTACGATTACGATTACGGACAGGGTCGCTGAGCACATTTCAAAATGGCCAATGATATCGGTTCGCTTTTGCAAAATTGTATCAAAAACTAAAAGAAAAACTAACAAAATCAAAGGAAAAGTCTTGATTTTGTTGTGCTCTTGATTCATTGGTGAGGTGCTCGGTGGAGTTATATTGGTTCGGGTCTGGGAATTGGGACCTTTATCATTGTTTTTTCGTATTCAATGGATTGAGAACAGAAAACGGGAGTATGCATAATGTACTTTATACAAAAGTTGGAATTGTAATCGGAATCGGTATTGGAGATAAAACTTCAAAACTGAGAAGTGTCGGTGTGGTATCGTGTTTTGGTTTCTGTGGGAAGTTAGTGTGTTCTTTTAATTCATTGAATTAGTCGTTTTGTTGCTTGATTTACCTAAGTCATCGAATTTGCTCCTGGGCTGAACAGTCACTGTGGGACAAAGTTATGGCATTGGTTTGTATTATTTGGTATTAAATTCGATTCGGTTCGATTCGATTCGATTTGGTTTTAATTGGTTGTATTTGGTTATGTCACGTTGCAAGTGTGGCGCACGCACAGGCACACGGGGGAGCGTGTGCGAGGGGTGCCCCAACAGTTGCAGCCATGCGAATGAATATTATTGATTCGATTCGGTTATACATAGTTAGTTGTTGTGGTTGTTGCAGTATTTGGTTTAGATTTCATTGAGAGCGAGGGCCACACGCGCCAACACACATACATAATAAATATATAATAAAAACATGGATATTTTGTATAAAAGTTTTTAGAAATATACGAATAGGTTCATGGAAGTGTGTAAAAATATGTAAATATTCAAAATAGTTGGAAGGACTGCGTCTTATATCTATGTTATGCAGCATCTGCCCAAACAGTCGCCGACAATTTTTCTTCTTAATATCTAAAATCGAGTTGTTATCACTATCCTAGTATTTCGGTTTTCGCTTATTCGACTCTGGCTGTTGTTCAATACACGAAACGAAACAATCAAATCAAATACAAGTACAAGTACATATCGAAATGAAAACGTTAAGTTAAATTAAATCCATTGATACATAATATAAAACTCTATTGGCTAGAGTGATAGTCGGTACAAGGGCATGCTTACAGTTTTTGCATTTGCATTTCTTGATCAGCGTCTCGTCCTTGATGTCCTCGTGGCAGGCCTTGCAGTAGAACCAGGCACTGTACAACAGATGGTATTTGAGTGTGCCCAAAGGTTGTTGAAAGAGGTAGCCGTCACAGCCTACTTACCGCTTCACCTCGTCGGCGCTTTGTGCTATAAAGAATCCTTGCGTGTTGGCCTGAATTTTGGCCCCCCGCGGATTTATGGAAATCTTGCTGTCCGCCCCCTCCTCGGCTCCCTTGATCTCGATGGCGAGCAGCAGCAGCTTCAGCTTGGAGAAACACAGTCTAAACGCCGGGAAGGGGAGAGTGGATTAGTCCCCAGTCGCCCAAATGGGTTTTCCACTTAGTCTAGATTGCTTTACAAGTCATTGAACCTAGTTTAGTATGCTACAAAAGTGTAGTTGAACTCTTTCAAAAAACGGGCATGCACATTGTGTGAGTGTGTGAGAGGGTGTTCGGGTGTTCGAGTGTGCTTGGCTATGTGTCTTGGTGTTTGTGGGTGCCCTCAAAGCGTACACTGTTAAAACAAAACAAAACTATCAAGACAATTGACAAGTCAAAAGTTTGGCATGCTTGGCAAAATGCTTAGTAAAACTAGAAGACAAAATTTGGTTCTATAAAAATGGGAAAAAATGTAAACAAAATCAAAACTACAGATAGAAACTATCTGCGGTCTGTGTGTCACTCTAGAATGCACTCTAAACAAAATATGGGGGAAAATAACAAAAGGGTGGGGGATCAAAACTTTATATTCTGCACATGCGATGAGTTCGGGGGTTCGGCGGTAGTGGAGACACAAAGTGGAGCTGTTCTGGTGAGAGTCTATAGAATTATTTGCGGTGTACGGTGTGTATCTGAATGGTCTACTACCAATCGATTGCAATCGCAGCCAGCTGGGTTCGTTTAGCAGGCGATTGTGGCGATCGGATGCGTTTCGAATACGGTTACGGTTACGGATACGGATACGGATACGGTGTTTGCTATTACGGTAACAAATGCAGTTTGAGCCAATTGTAATGAGTGTGGATTGTAATATACAGGTTGCTCTATGCGTTCGCCCTCGGGTACTGGTGGCTTTTCGTTTCTATGGGCACTAAGTATGGGTTTGGGCTTGAGTTGAAGTTTGGGTTGGAGAGTTCGAGATACACTATAAAGTATGTGGCCAAAATCGTGGGAGATTTGGGAGAGGCGGCAAACGGTTGTTTAGTTGTTTAGTTGTTATTATGAGGAAGGAGAGTAAATCAAACGGAATCGAATTCAAGTTGGTAAATAATAGGAAAAAGAATTGGTAAACAAACTTATTTGTACAATGCAAAAAGTTGTAGTAGTAGAAGTAGTAGTAGTAGTATTTTTTATACAGTTTGCATATATTTTTTTATTTTTAGTTTTTTTTTTTATTTTGTTTCTCTAATTTTCTCATTTTTGAGTCTTACTCGCTGGCTTGTGGGAATGTCATGCCGGTAAATGAAGGTGATAGGGTTTCGGTGTACATCTCACACCCTGTACCTTGAAGATAATCATTTTGCCAGGCCTGTGTGTCTGGTGACTGAAAGTTAGAAAATGGTTTTGTTGTGGTTTGCATTTAGTAAGTTCGCTAAAGTAACTACTTGGCACAAAGTCGGTTTGTTTGTTGGTCTGTCTGTATGTTTGTTTGGCTGTTTATCTGTATTTGGGTTCTTTCATATTCATATTCAATATCATTATGTTTTTTTCGGGGGGGAGTGTGGCAGGTGGAGCAGACTAGCGGTGAGACTGGAGTGTCATTGGCTCACTGGGGCACGGGACTCATCCTACGCATCTCATAGCTGGGATTGGCTTGGTTTCTGGCTGGTTTCTGGATTCTACGGCACACATTTCAACAGCTGGCGAGTACTAAAGAGTGCTTGGAGAGTGTTGTGCATGTTTCTGGATCAGGCATTGCATTTGGCATTGGCTTTGGCTTTTGGCATTTATCTTTTGGCTTTAACATTGGCTTTGGCATAGAAATACTGCGTCGATTCGCTGGTTGTTGGGTTGGCATTCGGTCTGTACACTTTCTGGCGAACTTTACAGCATTGAAGAAGGCACGAGCATTTGGGTGGCATCAAGACTCAACCGAACCGAACGTGTGTCAAATGAGAAGAAATCAACAGCAAATTCAACTGATATCACCAAGGAACGAACGGAAAATAAAACCAAGAGGGAACCAACTTAAACAAAAATGCACGCTGCAAAACTTAGAACTTAGAACTGTTTTTTAAGATAGACAGAGAGATAGAGATACTTTTGGGAGCCATCCGCTCACACAGATACCATACAATTAGCGAGTGTTTATGTGTTTCTGTGTGTGTGTGTGTCTGTTTGTGTGTGTATGCATGTATGTGTTTTGTGAGCATGTATGGGTGTTCGATTGGTCCTTAAATAAAAAGTCAATTGATAACTTTTCTTGGCAGTCGGAAGTTTGCTTTTTGAAAATGATAGAAAAGAAACCGTATTTCGTATTTGCAAACACTGAAGGCATTTTGAACACTTAGAACACTCAATTACACAAAGAATTTGATTGAAACAACGACTAATTTTCACAGTGTATTGGTTTTGTCGGTGTATTTGCCTGTGTTGTGTTTGTGTGTGTCTGGTGTGTCTTGATTGGAAAATCAAAAACTAAGTTCGCTGGCAGGCACATTTACACGTTGCAACATTCAGATCGGTGTAAACGTGCCGGAGTCCTTCATGGGGATAAACGAAAACAACGAACTCAAAAGTTTTTACAACGACGATCAGAAAACTGAGTGAAAACAAATAACAACGTGTTTACTTTTGTGGTGTGTCTGTGAGAGTTGTGAGTTATGTTTTTTGCGGCTCCCAGAAAACTGAATTGTGATCTTGGTTCAATTAAAAAACTCTCTGCCAGATCACATTTGAGCTTTCGCTGTGAGCTCGACACATATCGTATGTTGTTCATGGTGTACGAATTAATTCAATTTTTGTTTTTGTTCAACGCTGCACGATTAACAAGTAGTAGAATAGAGTAGGTAGGAGTAGATACGATATAGTAGTTTTATTTTTATTTTTTTGTTTTGCTGGTACGAGTATTACGATATAGCTTATGGTTGGAAAGTTGGAAAACTGCCTGCTGCGTGACTTACTCAGTGGCCTGAGCAAATGGTATTCCAATAAATGTGGGACTCAATGTTTCAGTGTACATTTCCATGCCAGTGCCGCGCAGGTAATCATTTGTCCAAGACTGCATGTCTGGCGACTATGGGTTAAAGACGTAATATAGAGACATTTGATTTGATATATATGTTTTACACCCCGCATATTGCTTGCCCCCGCTTGGCGCCGCATCTTGGCAGTACAACAATGCCTGCAAATCTGGAAAATATCTAACACTTTTCGGCCTGTTTTTAGGTGACGCCAGTTGTGTGATTGTGTCTGGTATTTCGTTGGTGAGGAGGCGGATTCTCTGGGCCAATAACCACACACTTACCGTCTTGAACGATCGCATGGCAAACAGGTTGGCCATCATTGTCGAAAAGCCGGGAGCCAGACAGCTCTGGGCAATGAAGCCCAGCTTCAGCTCGGCCAGGCAAATGACATCGTCTCCCTGTTTCCAATCCCACGATGGTATGTTCAGCAAGTACGCCTAAGGGAAAACATTCACCCAGTTAATACCAAATACTTTTGACTCACTCTTAACCAGTAAGAAAGATTAGAGTCGAGTGTTTTAACTGGTATTCCAGTCCATCAGAATATGCAATTATGTTTTGTCTATCTATTATATTCCCCAAGATTTTTGTGGGGTCGAAGACCATTCCTTTTTTCCATTACGATTCTAATAACTTGTTTTTCTCACCTTATTGTGGTACTGCATCAGCTGGATGATGACTCGAATATCGTCGCTGTAGTTTTTGATCGAGATTACTCTCATGATGTTGGCAGCATCTTCTGCGTCGGGATCTTGGCAATATTTGTTAGCTAGCACCAGGCAGGCATCGGCTTCGTGTACCTTCAGGATCCATGTCAAATTGGATACGTTGATGGGGAGGATTAACAGAAAATCACCGATTAGTATGGGACTATGACTTTTGGGATTCTTTTATGGTCAGACTATGTCTATGGGCATTTAATGTTTGTCTCATGTGAGTTAGTTTTGTTATGTTGAACTGTTCAAAGTAGTTTGTTATGGTTCAGTGATTGTTATTGTTACTGTAACTGTGAATATATATTGCAGAGGTGTCACGTTTAGAGCATTGTCCACAATATAAACAATTAGTAAGCGGTTTACACGCACATTGACTGGACAACTATGGTACGAGTATGAGTACTTAAAATGCCACAAGTGATGTGTTTGAGTTCTTTTTTTAATGGGTTCGATCTGGCAGAGATCGTCACCAGATATCTTGCATATACATTGCGTACGTAGTAGGTATCTTTGGGGGTATGAGTAATCATTAACATGGCCCAGTAGGAGCGGTTGGGGGAGATAGTAAGCGGTTTATTCAGTTGCTGGGTGGGTGGGTTGCTGGACACAGTCTTTCGGTTTCAACTTCAAACTAAGGACACATTAAGAAATCATAAGGCGAACGCTCGGTGCATAGCTGTGGGTGGCTACGGGTGGGCTTGGTACATACGTGTAGGTATTACAAGTACAAGTACAAAGACAAGGAGGGGTGATCTGTGTGCTGGAACAACTTAGTCAAATGCCAAAGATTATACAACTTAGGAGGAACATAAAGGAGGTATTAGACAATAGATTATTGCTATCCACAAGCACTGTATTCGATTATATATGTTCATGCATCGGCTCACATGCAAAAGGAACGCTCTGATGCTTGTGGGAAAGCCCCATCAAGCATTTTATCTTTCCGTTTCAAGGACAATCGCTGACAGCAGCGAAGGCGGTTCGACATATTTTTCATACAAGGAAAATCGATTGGGCTCGTATACACGTACTTAATTTCATTACAATAATGTTACATATATAAATGAGATTATTTGCAATTCCTTTCCACCACAAGGGATTATAAAACCCAGTATTGAGGGATATTTAATTGAAAAGATTACAGGAAAAACATGTTATATTTTAAACTGAAACCGATACCCGTTCAGGAGGCTTTCTGTACAAATCCCCGCCAATACCTGAAATGCACTACTTGACAAAGGTTTTTAATACAGTAACATACTTAACAATTACATTAATATACTTAGCACATACATACGTAAATAAGAAATTACAATTACGATAATTGCTGTAAATAAGGCAGCTTAAACTTAGGATAAACGAAAGTTAATAATACTTGTGTGTGGTTCAAACATACATACATATATGTACGTCAACGGCAATTAATGCATAAGTAGTGTTCGCAGTGTTTGACAGCGATGTTTGTGTATTCCGGTTGATTTATGTATTATTTTAATGGTTAGTTGAGTGCTGGGGTCGAACGATACAACGATACTAATGGACACGGCGATGCTGTTGTACACTAAACTAAAACCAGAGAATGCATAATGGGCCACATACATTACATATGTATTACCGAGTATCGCTTGTACATGTAGATGGTCAATACACATATACACACACACACATCCATAGACATACATATACAATATACATAAGTTTATTTATAGGCGGGTTGTAATTACATTTGAGCGTTCGTTACACAAACAATTACAAAAGAGGTAGAGCCCATACAACTTAAGGTCTATGTAACATAAGCGTCGGTTAGTTCATAATAAAATCAAAGCTTAGTACACAAAAGGATGTTTGTTGGGTAAATAAACGGAATGGAACGGAATGGAATGGAACGGAACGGAAACGGAAGCAAACGAACGAACATACAGAACGGATAAAATGAAAATACATTTTTGTTTTACCTTAACCCTCTGAAGATCAATCGGATTCATAATGGTTCCTTGGAAGAACTCCACGGTGGTAAAATGACGTTTGAACAAACCCTCAAGTTCCAAATCGGGTGGTTTACTTTAAAATTTGTTTCGTTTTTTTTTTCGTTTGGCAGGTTTTATTGGTTTTCATTGTCAGTTTGATTGAATTGTGGAAAAATAATATAACGTTTTAGAGTTTTCAATGATTCCAATGTACACATGGGTCACATGGATTGTATTCAAGGCAACAGAAGAATATCGTTGCATGTGGGTGCGTTGGTGGTGGGCGTGTTCGAAACACAAAAAACAATATACAAATATTTGGTTATTGTGCAGTTCATTGAGTCCGCAAATATGCAAATGAAAATAGAAGAGAAACAAACAATGCAGACAATGGTTAAATGAAAATCTTTAAGCCGAAGGTGCAACGAAACTAACTGTGACATGTTAGAACTAAACTTAACTAAACTAATGGTAATAAAAGTCACAAGTTGGTATTCTCCTTACTTACATTAGGTCGATAAGTACTCTAGAGTCTAGACAAAAACTCTGCTTAAATAACTAGTTAACAATACTTATCTAGGCTCTCAAGACTCAAAGAATTTTCTATAAGTGAATAAAATTGCACAAATATTTTACAAGAGGAATATTCGAGTTTGTAGGTCACTACGATGTCAAATATAAAAGTAACAAATCGTGAAATATATGTAGCTTATTGGTTGGCTTCAGCTCGATTTGAATAAAAAGGAAATATTGTATACTGCATAAGTTAAACTTGTAAAAATTCAGCTAAGGACGTCATTCCATGAAGCAGGTTAAATACATTAGGCAACGCAAAATAGTACCGAAAAAGAATAGAGTAAATCAAGTGTTACGGGAATCTTAACTAAAATCTATCTAAAATTATTATAAATATTACTTGAGAAAAGGTGCTGCGAGGGAACTTGATGAAATAGGTTTCTTTCAAAAGTCCCAGCGCCAGCAAACGGAAACCATTAATAATAGAATGCTATTATAAAGCTATAAAATTGCAATAAAAATAAAAATATTGTAATTGAATGGTTCAAGTTCCAAGTGAGAGCGAGCATAGATTGATTGCATATATATATGGTAAATATATATAAAGAACAGGGAACGGGGACGTGTCATTATCGATGGCTGTAAGCAGCACATGGAACAGTTGTTGTTCATTCATTGACTTTCGGAGGCTGAACAGAGTGAAATTGGCTATTGGAGATCTAAATTGTGACCACGCTCACAAAAACATTCACAAGTATTGGGTTTGCATGAAGGAAACTCGCTGTTTTGCTTCAACTTTTGCTGTTTTATTCTTTTGTTTGCCGGGGAAACCTAGCATTTGGTACTCGAGTAGATCGTTACTTCGATGTGTCTTCGTGTATGCTCACTGTTTGTATTGAGTATGTTTGGTGGTGTTTGCTTTGTTTGTACTGTGTGGGTGTGTGTCTGTTGGTGTTCGTGTCTCTGAGTGATGTGTGGGTTGTGGATTGTGGGTGTGGCACCTTGATGTGTGTTTGTGTACCTTGACTCGCTCCAGGTCGACTGCGTTCATCATAGTGCCCTGAAAAAAGGCCACTGTGGTATAGTGACGCTTCAGCAGTCCCTCTAGCTCCAGGTCAGGCTCTTTGCTATTTGGTTGTTCGACGTACGGTTTACATTACATTACATGATATGGCATATATATATATGTTTAGATTTAATTGAGATAGGGTTTAAACAATTATAAATCAAAGTATATCATCAAAATCAAATATCAATTTCAACTGTTGGTGTGTGTTGACTAATTGCTAAATTAATGCAAATACTTAGGTAGTGCCTTGCGACTAACTTAACTGATCGGGGCTTTTAGGCCCCATCTATATATTTTATGGCTGTTGGTCAGCGGTTGCCGCCCCAAAATGGCCAAAACAAAATCGTAGCCTACTTTCCAGCGCAGCCACTGACCGCCAACCCAAACTGCTTAGAAACTGCGCTAATGGGTTCTCTTGCTGCTGATTGTAATTAGAACTGAATCAAAAATACATTTATGAAACCATAAATCAAATAAATAACGACACAACGAATTGGCAATACGATTGTAAAGGATTTTCTTCTGATCAAAATTAGAATCGTGTGCAGAGTGAACTTACCGATGGAGAAAGACCACTTCGACATCGACATCCTCACGATCTTCGTGGAGAAAGTCCTTCAGGAAATGCGACACGGACTCGTACGTTATATGGCCGCACACCACAATATGTCTGGCGGGAGTTTCGTGTTGATAGATGGTTGAAAAAATAGAAATACATTAGTTTCGAGGAATTTGAACCGGCACAGACATGTAATGCAACAATTGGACTTAACTCTAGTGTGGAATGCACTGAAGCTTTGTACATGTGTGACTTATGTAAATGTGTGGAATGAGATGTGTGCGTGTTGCAGTGCATGTTTCATTTTTAGTGTGCGATCAAAGCAGTATAAAGGCGCCAAGCCGGGAAGACTGAATCTAATCTGTATTCCCAGCTCCAGGGTTGGCTTAAGATTCATTTCAGATTTTTCGTAAATTTACAAATCCGTTGTGAAGCCAACTCTATATACTATGTACATATGTACGCGGCAGTGTTTCTATGTTCATGTGTCCGTTTGCATGTCTGTTGGGTGCATTGAATGTGTTCGAATGGGTGCATGTTCTTTGATGAGTTTATACGAGTATTTTCATTGTTTTGTATTTCTGTATATTTCGTTATCTCCGTTTAGGCTTTGATATGTTTATATTGTTTATAAATAGGGCTTGTCGTCGCCCTGCTATGGTTATAGTTATGGCTTGTCAGTATTATTTGGTGGTAAAGTATAATTACTTTGCATTTTCTTAGAAAACAAACATTTATCAAAAATAATACAAAATACACGAACTAATAATCGAAACTAAAAACTCAAATGATAAATGCAAAATGCATGAATTTAGTCTGCTACCCCAGGGGCGTGTACTCAAATCAATTTAATGGCACGAAATTAAAGGACACAAAATGAGCATCTTCGCGCCGCAGCTGCCGCAGCATCCAGCGGCAGCCGCGGTTCGCCAATCGAAATGAAAAGTATTTAAAGTTATACTAAAAATCAATACATGTAGTTCTAGGTAAAGGCTTGGCTACGCACTCCATTATTTTGGTAGTAATCAACTTACATGCATCAAGTAAAGCATCAAAAGTAGTCAGCAACTGGCCAACGCATTTGTATTCTATATACACATTGTATAATACACTACGCTCATTCCAAACTTGTATATATAACGTACGAGTATAGGTAAATGTTTATTTCTACGGGTGCTACGTACTAGTTGGGTGGACATTCGATTAGTTTTGGCTGGGTATAAGTAGTTACTGTTATCACAGTCATGCAATCGGGCAGTCAGGCAAACCGGGCAGGCATTCTTCCCAATATCCAAGTACCAAAGTACTTTGGGACGTGTCAGTGCCACAAACTACACATGCATACTTCTACGATTCGTTTGTGTTTATTTATGAGTTTGATGCGTGGCAGTGAGATTGTTGGTATGGCTAACACCACTGTCTATATAGAGTCGCAGTCAAAGTAAAAAATATTAATCAAAAAGGACCCGTTCTCGTGTAAATTTACAAAAACTTTGTAGGGCCAAATAAACAGTCCCCAGCGTTAAGAAAAAACCGAAGATCACATATAGTCCTAAGCGAACTTTAGTGTTTAGTGTTTAGGATGGCATGAGAGTGTTGTTGACCAAAATCCGGATGCAAGTCTATACAAGTGGCAACTGTTCACCTCTAGAGTGGCTATACAAAAGGGTGCTTGTCTATGTCGCTAAAAAGAAAGAAGAACTTCAATTTGCATTTAACGAACAAACAAACGAAATAATTGTACTACATTCGATTAGTTCTCGTGTGGCTGTTTATTATTATTGTTTGCAGCTAAGGAAACGAATGGTGACGTTTTGAATTCAATTGATATTCGATATTTGGTTTTCCTTTTTTTTTTTGTTGCGGTAAATGATATAAATATATTGTGAAGAGGTTTAACGTTTGATGCCTGGCCACGCATTTTCATCGTTTCATTCTCATGTCTCAAACATGATTGTCAATCAGAAAATATAAAGGAATTTGAATCTTAAATCGTATAGTTTCTCAAATCACTCGAAAATGTGCAATGAATGTGAGTGAGTGAGAGTTAAGGGAAATCAAAACTGTGGATAGGCGAGATCTTGGAAGATAGACAGAGAGAAAGTGGAGCTGTGGGTGTACGTAGAGAGATTGTAGGGGCTCGGATGCGGATACGGATACGGATACGGTTGTGGAATCGGGTTATTCTTATGTTTTTGCCTTCCCCCAGCTAGCAATCCCTCAGCTAGACAATAGACTGCGGTGTGCTCAAGGAGGGGTCATGGCAATAGATCAATCATGGCAAAACAACGATGCAAATCACCTCAGCATTTGCTCCTCCCTGATCCGAATGAGGTAAAGGCAAAGGTAATTCAAATAGGTACCGCCGAGCACATCCATACACAACACTGAGTTACAACACGAGTGGGTGAAGTGGAGTTACAGTATCATCCGATTCTATGGACTCTATACATTGCAGATCACGTTTGTTTATATTGTTCTTCTTTATTGATTGATTATACCGGTGTGTTCGAATGTTTCACAAAACAAAGGTTCACAAAGAAGTCGGGAAGAAAATATTCAAATCATAATCCATTTCCAATAATAGTAAAGAGTAAAGAGTAAGTGTCTGTGTTTGTTTGTATATAGCAGGAGGTTTAAAAGTTGTCCAAGAACTACAACATGAATATTTGCCGATAACTGATTGAAGGTTTTGGTAGAGAGAAAGATATATATGTATAAAGACAGAGAGAGAGAGATAGATAGAGATAGCATAAGAGTAAATATATGTTGGGAGGATGTATGAGTTTTATTGCTTGATTCTTTTATTCGTTGGCTTTACACACACACGGAGGATGGTTTCGTTTCTCATATGGCGATGGCACCGGATGGATGTCACTTCACACTAATATTTTACATTTCTAGCCAAAAATGTTCAGCAAATTGAAGTCTCCGGGAAAATTGCTCGGTGTTTACGTATGTACAATTGCTGTCTGCACGTTGGGGCGGGGGGTGAAGAGAGTCTATTAAGAGTTGGCCTCCATTGGCGGGATTCTTTATAAGAATGCATGTGTGTGTGTACATTTCGAGTTATATGGATTCTAACGTTTACGTATACAATCGAATCAATAATATTATTATCGTATTTAGTATGCATTATTATCGTTCAATGTTAAATCGTTTAAAATGGATATACATTGTACGCATGTATATTTGTTTATGTATATAGATATATATATACGAGTTACGACTTCGATATCAAGGACTATATAGACAATTACGGTAATGTAACACAATAATAAACACCAATCACTGATTCACTTCAAGGGCTAATACAAATGCAAAACGAGGCTAGGATGATATGGCATACGGAAAAGAGAAAAACTAAAGATTGAATAGTAGATTTCGGTTGTGCCAATCATCCGCTCTGACTTCCCACTCGCTCGATCGAAGGATTGACGGACCAACCGATCGCTCTGCAAATTACACGAGTCCAAATTGTATCTAAAAAAGTATAATCGAGGAGCGAAACTAAAGCAACCAAAAAATCGAGAAAACTTAACGCGACTGAGGCTGGAACTAAAGACGAACGTGCAAATCAAACGATAAGATAGGATCTAAAGAATTTTGGGTTCAAGATCGGGATGTACGAGTACGATATAGAGAGCAGAAAGTAGCAGAAGAGTAAGTTGATAATTTTGGCGTTCAAATTCAGGATGTATTATGGAAACTCACAACAAGATAGCATTTGGTAGTTAAGAGTACGCACATGATATAGTAGTAGTAGTAGTAGATACACTCAGAACAGTATTTTAAGTACAAAACAATTGATTTTATGTGGTACGATTCTCAAATACGATATCTGCAAAATGCCAATTCAAAGAACTTAATAATCATAACTGGCAAATCAAAACTCAATTCGATGGGCGAAACGCAAACGGCAATGAAACTAATGAATAATGCGGCACGCCCTCACCTCCCCACCATCGGGGGTCCGGGGCGGCCAGTCGATACCTTACGTTTTGTGACGTCCTAAGTTACGTTTTGTTTAGGTTATTACGTACTCAACTACGTAGACACGTCTAGGTCGAAACGAAAAAGGGAAATCAACTGAAAGGCAACGAACGCAAAATGAGTTTGTTCGAGAACTAAATATTTTTGGTTTTTCTTTTTTTTCATATAAGCATATGAGTATTTTAGTTAAATTCCTTGTTGATTCTGCTTGATTTTCAATTGTTGTGTGGGTGTTCTTGTGGATGTTGCTTTTGTGGCTGTCGTTTCTGTTGTATTTGTTGTTGTGGTGTGTTTGATCGATTAAATGTTTGGAATTTTTGGGTTGGGTGATTGATTGATTGATTGGCTGATTGGTTGATTGATTGATGACCTGAATAGTTGAAATGTACAAATGTTGTTTTTCTTGTCACTGTTGTTTGCAGCGTCAGAGCGGCCCGAGCATCGTCGGCGCTTGCCAAGCGTTCCCACCGGGCGTATGAGTAATATATTGTGTTCGCTTGAGTTACTGATGATGATTATTGTGATTGGTAGATTGGTTGGATTGATTGTTCGGTTGGTTGGTTGGTTGGTTATTTTCGGTTGCTTATGGCCATGTTTTGTGTTGGCTTTCTGCGCTTCGGGTGTGTGTATGACATGTTTGGTTAGGGTTGTGTGCGATATTGTGTTTTTTGGGATCTTTGGAAGTACAATCAAAATCAAATTTCGGCTACGTTTCCACACTCGCAAAACGTTTGGCATGAATGAAGCGCAAACTAAAAGAAAACTCTGTTCAATTATTCGACTGCTCTTCGCAGAAATTTCATTTTGATTTGGTGTTTATTTTGGCAACATAAATACTCTTTGTTGGTTAGATACAACTTTTAATGGTGACTTTAAGTTTAAGTTTTTCGGTTGACTTAAGTTTATGATTGGTATTTTATTTTTGTGGTAGTAGTCTTATTGTATTTGTTGTTGTATTATTTAATATATAATTTTTGGTTTAATCAGATTGTTGATTAATTGTTTTGAGGTTTTGAGTTGATTGATTGAAAGAAAATTTGGTTTGTCTCACCTTCGCCCTTTTTCATTTTTTAATGTGCCCCCATATTTGGCTCTTGTTCCAATCAAGTCTATAATCTCAGGTATACAACTTGCAAAAATCGCCTGTTTACAGTATGAAAGATAATGATGACAGTGAAGTATTGTTTGTTCTATTCATTTTTCATATTTTCGATTTGGTTAAACTTAAATAAAAAGCAATATACAAATTTCGTTTGACACACGTGGAGACAGAGAAACAGAGTCGCTCGAAGGATCAGCAGAAAGACGCACAGATGGGAGGAGAGAAACAGAGCAAGTGGTGTGATGGGGAATGGGGCAACTGATGCGAAGAGGACCCCTAGAAGTACATATGATACTGTTGCATACATCGTATCGCACCTCGGCGGCCAATGCTGTTGGTGGTTCTTGTTTGTTTTCGTTTTCGTTTACCCGTTGTCGATAACCAGACCAGGCGCCAGTGTTTGAAAATGTCGTTAACTTATTATCGACCGAAAATAATCGAAATCATAATCGCACAAAATGAGATCGAATAAACAGAAAATTTGTAAACAAACAGTTCTTATTATCTTCATAAATCGATAAATCGCTTCAACAGTTTGCAGCTAATTTCTTATGGCTCTAATGGTTTCTTGGGGTTACGTGTTGTGTGGTTAGGCAACGAGTTATATATCAAACACATTTACAATTGCAACAATGGGGAGATAGTAACCCTAGGAGTTTTTTTGGTGTCAAGTACACACGCACACACATCGACGGAGAATTTTTTGCTTTTGACTTCATCTTTGGTGATGGGTTTCGGTGCCTAAACTTCGACTACTAAGTACTACTAAGTTCTGGGTGTTTGGTTATTGATATTTTCTAAACCGCATAAGTGTGAGCATGTAAGTGTGTATTTTCGGGCGGGATTTTCGGTTCGGTACGGGAGAGAGTTACAAATAATGTGAAGACATGATGCTGATACTGAATACGATATATAAAAGATACAGCAACTGTTTACTGATTACAAGTATACAAATATAAATTTTCCTCTAAATGGTGATCGTCGTAAGAATATATTTTGGCGCCAAAAAAGCGCGGGTTTCGTACTGATTTCGTTTTTGTTACGATATTTCATTTCATTTCTTATGCGTGGCTGCGGCATACAAAGTGGGGGGTGCAAGCAAATTAACGACTTTGAAATAAGGATGAGTAGGTTGATTGGTTAGGTAAGTTTAGAATTAGTTTCGTATTGGTATGGTAAGTAAATTACAGATAAATTCAATATAGAATGTTGGATAAGTTGAGATTGCAAAAATTGTAACTACTACAACTTTATTTATGTATGTATCGCATATAGAAACAATTGGAAAAGTATATGAAAAGTTGTATATGTAAATAAAAACTCTATGCAGGAACCAAAGCAGCAACTAGGTGTAAGTGTGTTCCAACAAAAGGAAAATCACAATGAAACCAACACACAAAAACAAACAGTTCAACCAAAATGCATTTCGATCAGTTAAGGAAAAGCCATTAAAACGAATGGGAATGCTTACATATTTATTTATATCGATTCAGCGCTAGTTTTGGGGCTTAAACCGTTCAAACTCAAAATCAATGACGCAGCTGAAGTTGCATAAAAACACGCAAAAGTGGCTCTGGTCTATGTACGGTAATAATCAAAATCCAAAAACAAAACTCAACACAAATTAAAGGTTAAATCAAAAAGTACACACTTTAAGTATATAAATAGCGAGTCTACCTCTTTTCAACATCAATCGGCAAACGTCTTGCCGACTGGCTGAGCAAATTCAAAACCTTCATCTCCGAGACACTTCTTCAAATACTTCTGTAACCTATTTCGTCGAAAATTGTGTAACTGGTCGGGTGGTGATGGTTTTAAGAATGTGTAGCATTGTTTAGTTGACTATTTGAAATGTGCATGCTTCAACTTGAACTTGAACACAACAAATGCAAAAGTCCTGACGGCAGGACAGCTCGGGTTGCCAAATTAGTGAGTTTAGGGACAAAAAACAATTGCTTATCGACAGGCGCCCCAAAGAAACTTTTGGAAAAAATAAAGAAAACATAACAGTTTGGAAGTCTCTGATCGAAGATTATAGCATAGTTGATAATTTGTTGTTTGCTAAGATAGCTGAAGCAATTTATGAGTTTAACAATTTACTTTTCTATCTATGAAAAAGCCTAGTGAAACGCACGCAACAAAATGAAGCCATTATAAACAATAATTCGTATGTGAAGGTTGTATAAACGACATCAAGATTTACAGAAGGATTTGACAATTAATTGATATAAATTGAATCCCTTGAGCGGAATCACTTTACTCTGTTCAATTTTGTGTAATTTTTGAATGGTTCTTTGAATGTGTTTCCTTTTTGGTTTTGTTCGTTAACTAAATACAGACACATGCCGCCAAGAAACCAATGCCTTTAAAGTCCTTATTCATATTATTTTCTCTCTTTTGTTTAGCTTTATGAAAACAACAAAACAAAGAACTGCTTAAAACAATTAAAACACTCGGGCAACACTTTTCCCTTTTGCCTGTTGCCCGAGAACGTATGGCATTTTTATGCAATTCCAGGTGACGCCAGAAAGGATAAGACTAATGGATGGAAATCATAATGAAACGAATAAATAATAGTTAAGCTGTTGGTTCATTGACTGAAGTTTAGTAAAGAAATTTGTAATTCAAGATTCTTGGATTGCTGCGGTGTTTTGGTATTTGATTGCTTTTATAATCATTTCTTGTTTATCTTATTATTTTTGTGTTGTATTGGTTTTGGTTTTTCTCTTAGCGGTACAGCCAGCAACGTGTTCGTGTACCTTTTTCTAGGATCCTTGCTATATGTTCCACCATATTTGCTTCTTTGGGCGGCCAGTTCAGTGATTTCTGGTATCCAACTAGCGAAAACGGCCTAAATTCAACAACACACATACACATTTAGATTGATTGAGAGGTGCCAAGAAGGTCGGTTCAGTTTCAGTTTCTGTTTCAGTATCAGTCTGTATTCTTTTTACACTATATTATGGATGTTATTATTGTTGCTTGTTTTTCGTTCGGTTGGGCTAACAAATTGATTACGAGTATATGTCAGTGTGTGTGTGTTTGAAAAGAAATGGACAAAATTATTATGCGTACAAATTGTTAACAACAAATCAGCGACGACGTTGACGCAGACGACGAAGAACAGTGCAGAATCGAAACAGCTCAACCCGCAATCAAGCTCTGGCCCACAATCATTCACAGACTCGCACTCACCTCGCACTGGCCCCAATTACATATTTACACCCGGATCCACTCACACGACATTGCAATTACGCGCGCACAGAATACTTTAAGGCTAATTGTACATTAGTTTACACAAAGAGACCGCTTTGCCAAGAGACCGACCGCTCATGACTGGGCGGCATCTGTTTACTGTACTTGATTACATCTAATAGTTATAATTTACATTTTTAGTTTACAGTACACGAGGGGTGCTGGGGGCTGCCTAGACAGAGACAAAGGGGGATGAGCCCGATCCGAGAAGGGCCATCCGGGAACTTTTTCGGTGCGCTATAATTACGATTGTTACGCTATTTAGAGTACCGTACTTTGTACAATCCTAGTTGCAAATTACTATGAGTTCTTCGACAAGATACGCTTGCTGGTTCTTCGGAATAAATACGTTAGTAGGATGAAGGAAGAGCCAGCCCTCAGTTCACCTTACACAATTTAAATTTACAATACTTTGGCAACCGGTGAACTGAGGTTGCTCTGCTTAATGGATCAGCGAAACTGACAAATATTTTATTAATAAGAGTTAAAGGAATATGAGTTGGTAAATACTTATTGCAAAATGTGTTGCCGAGTTTGCTTTCTTCAAAAATATGTATAAATTATTGGGGTAGAGTGTTATGATTTTAGATAATTTAATTACTTTTATCAATGCGTGACCGATGCTAATTTTGGGTCGTGTGTTTGTAAATGTATGTTAGTGGGGCTCTATATATCTGAAAGTGGGATGTGTTACAACAATGCGCCTAAGAAGTTTGCAACAAATGCTTTAAGATATCGAATTAAATATATGAGAACCTTGAACTATTGCAAATTGACAAACGCATATCTGGTATTATAACTCTGGTGTTAATACGAAACGTTTAAAGCATGGCAAAGAATAAGGTATTAAACGATAATATTTAAATCCGAATGGGTGTTCTGGAAACAAAATTCAAAGGTAAAAAAATGAGCAAAACGAACTCACTCTTGCCTACAAAGTGATTTATATGACAGACATGGCAAAACGAGTTCAATAAATGTGTGTTAACAGAACAAAGGAAATCAAAGGAAACACAAGTGCCAACAAGAATAAACAAATAAAATGAACGCTGGAAACCCAAGTGAATGTTTAATGACTTGTACAAACAGATCAACAAATGTTCGAATAAACAAATAAATAAAATGTCTCTGGCTCGGGGCCACAATAAGAGACGATAAAAGTTTAAGTTGAGCAAATAAAGTCAAAAATCAAAATAACAAATTGTAATGATCAAATTGTACTTTACTTTTCTTAATTGTTTGATGAATTATCAAATGTCATATCGGTTTCGGGTTTCGAAATACTTAAGTGTCAAGGAACAAAATAGTTAAGACTTAGAAGTCGGCTGAACTACTTTTTGATGCGGGTAAGTTAATTCTATATGCGAGTATAGGTATACAATGAAATTATGGAAATTAAGTGAAAGGGTAACAGACTAATTTACCGACTTTTATCAATATTAGAATTTTACGATTTCTCTAATTGGCGTTTACCGAATGTGGATTCAAAATACTAAAAAAATATTGTGTTGTTTACATAAGAAGTCTTTTGGGAATTTCGTAGACCTATTCCTCATGGATGGAATTGAAGGAAAACTTTTGGACCGAAATAAGGATTGATCGAATCCTTCTCGCTGAATATTGCATCTTTTTTATACATTTCATAAGTTATACTTTGAAGTTTATTGCCATTTATAACTTTTTGTGGATTATTTTTTAAATGTAGCTTGGTGTTTTCACATCGAATGCGATTATGTTTTTATTTTTTTAGTAGGGTTTTTTATAGACTACCTCTTTCCGTGTTCTCTTTTCAGTTCACCGCCATACTTATTGCCACTACCGACGAGTTCAATTATCTCCGGTATACTGCTGGCAAACATTGCCTAAAATTATCCATTGTACACGAAATTAACAAAAATCAATTCATCAAAAATAGATGTACTGGTTAGGTATAAATTGTGATTGTGTCTTAGCTTAATCTAGTTTAAATTATGTTTCGAATGCTTGCAAAAAAACGTGTTTGTTTAATAGGTACGAAGTCAGGCCGGGACATTCACACCCATGGGATGGCTAAACCAAAGGCGTTTTGGCTTGGATTAATCTCGATTGGACCATTGTTTACACAAATATGCGGCAGCCAGCATTAAAGCATGCAATAAACATTAATCGTTCGGATATAATACGGATATATTGTAATTAACTCCTGTTCTCTAGGCGAGAGTTCTCTAGACCTGCCCTAACCCTGGTGTTCTGTGTGTTGTATTTATTTTGGATATCTACGAATCGTCCATTACAAAAACGAAAGCATATAGAAATTTTCAACTGAAAGGTGATAAGGTAACTGCATGCATAAGTATCGATTATGGGCAAAAATTATCGAATGGGCTGCGTGGGCGAATGAATCGAGTGCCACAGCCGCTGATTGCGCTCGTGTTTATCGGGTATTAACCGGATATCGTAAAGATATCGACGGGCGGAGTGTGGGCGTGTGGTGTTGTTGTTTCTGTTGTTGTTGGTGTGACTAGTTGTCGTACGGTTACGGTAACGGTAAAGATAAAGGTAAAGAAAACGCGTTAAGCTGTTGGTGATGAGTTAAGCTAACGAAACTTTTGGGAGGATAAACGCAAATACGAAACTGGGCCGCAAGGCCTCAAATAAAGTTTCATAATTCATAACTTGTGCAGCGGTATTATGTCGTTCTATGTATTTACATAAACGTGGCATGTACATACATACATAATGTTGTATAAATGCAATTAACAAATGTATTGAGTAGTAGGTCTATTGTTACGTAAAAGAGAGGGGACAAGGGTCAACGGGGTCAACGCATGGTTACGCTATGGTTACTGCTAAGAGATTCATATTCAGTATCGAGTATAGAGTATCAAGTATCAAGAGTGCTACACTCTGGCTAGTACTGGTACTGGTACTGGTTCGCTTTGGCTACTCAACTATAGTTTCTGAGCACAACTGTACTGCACTAGTAAGTAGTAAGTAGATAAGGCGGCAACCAAAACTTAAATCATTCACACACTTCAGCACTTCCAACCCCGCTGTGGCTTGGCCTAAACTCAATGGGCATCGAGGCAGACAGAGGTATAATTTGAAGAGAGAAAAACATTTGCTACATCTGCGTAATTTTCGGTATACTCGGTTAAAACTAAAAGAAAGCTTAGATTTATTCGGTATGTCTGGTGTGTGTTCAGACGAGTATTTGTTGAATTTAATTTGTGGTTATTAGTTATGGGCACTTGTGCACTTGTTTGCGAACTTACCAAGCCGACGAGCAGAAAGAACACGAGAAATGTTCTTCCCAGGACAGTCTCACAGTAAACGTCACCATATCCTACCGTTGACATGGTCACAATTAGGAAATAGACACAGGTCCAATACGATAAACGATGAGCATTATTAAAATCCAGCGGATCGCCAGAGTTCTCCAGCTAAATTTTAAGTAAATGCAAATTGGAATCATTTCTCAACTCATCGTTGCTATTGGACAGGACACTTGGGATACACTTCCATATATTTTCAACCGATATATTAACACATGTAAAAAGTGTAGGGTTTCGGGCGTGCCCTGCCGCAGGCTTTGTTGCAGCGTGCCACGCGGCGTATGCGTAATATTTCTGGACTGGCTGGGCTGCACGCATCGCATCACTGTCACAAAGCCGCACAGCACGGGCACGTCCGATCCCGAGTGTGTGTATAGGGTTGTGTTTGTGATTTGTACATACCAGATGTATAATGCCCGCTGCTGTTAACCACACGGATATAAAAATTGATACTAGTTGAGCCAAGCGTATGGAGCTCGATGTTTTTAGTACGTTTAAATATTGTAAAATATCTGGAACAGTCATGAGACGTAGCGCTCGAAGAAATCGAAGACCTGTGCGCGATAATACACAAGGTATTTACACAATTGCATACGGGTTGATGTTTCATGTAGAGTAAGGCACATTGCATGCATACAAATCGATCAGGACACTTGTGGCTCTGTGTGGGTGTGATGTGTGATTGAGTTATAGTGCATTATGTTGGCGTTTGTGTGTGAAAGGGACGTAAGGACCTGATTGCATTTCAATCTTGATCAACACCGATTTGTATGCATAGGCAATTTCATTTAATTTGAATTTGATTATGATAGGATAATTTAAAAGGGATTTGTTTCGCTTACCGATCCATGTTCGATCTAAATATATTGATACGAAGGACGGGGGTATTGTAAAATAATCTACAAAACTGTACATTTCTAACATAAACCAAAGCTTATCGGACGCCGCTATGAACTGTAAGAAGATTGTCAGATTGGGAAAAAAAACAAAAGCATCTTTAAGAATTTCTCATGTAAATCAAAACGGCAAATCATCATCGCTCCAACCAATTGATTCAAATAATTGTTAAATCAACTCAGTGTGTGCGCTGGTGTTGTTAATATGTCAGTGTCTCGCTGTCTGTCTGGCAGTGTGAAACTTACTCGTATAAAAAAGTAAACCATAAAAAATATATTGAATGCGAGATCGATCTGTTGAGTAATGTTATTACTCCATTTTTGGCATCTTTCGACTTCTTCGCTAGATGCATCAACAAAGTATATAATGAGGGATGCAATGCTGAGTATAAATACGAGTACGACCTGAAAAGAATGGAATAATAGAGAATATTATTTATATGTTTGCGTAAAGTAATCAACCGAGAGAAATTTATTATTCTCGAACAGAAAATAAACCTAATTTGGCTCATAAATTCATTGGCTTTTATGAAATACAGCCCCCAATCCGAGCAGCTGCTACAATTCAATTCCATAAATCACGGCCTTGTCAGATGACAACCACATTCGAATTTCGAACGCTTCAATGAACTTGCCAGCTTCTCACTCCCAACAATCGACCAGGAATCGACCACCGCCAGAAGACGGAGACCGCAGTAATGTGCATTTTTAATTGCGGACCCCAAACTGGACCCCGGCCCGGGCACTACGGGTCATTTGATTCATGGAACACGGCGACGTCCGGGCTGAGGAGCCGCGGCTGCTGCGGCAATTAGTCGTGGCGCCCCGCTGATAAATCTGCGGCATTCATGAAGGTTTTACAAGGCAATTTCGAGTGTGACCGGCTCGGTGGCCGAAATGCAGCGGGTAAATGTCAGGGCTGCTTGCCAACAAACAGTTTTATTGGAGGCCAATCGAGGCGATTCAACTTCAGCCGGCTGCACTTTACGGCTTGTTATGTGCGCCCGGACTTAGGGCTCCTGGCCGGGTAGAGTGTGCTTAATGCCAATGTAATTGTAATTGCTGTCGCTATCGTTTCGTAATTACGCGAATAATCGAAACCAAAGAGCAGCGAAAGAGAACGAAAAACTAAATTTGGCACGGGACGAGCACGCAAGCCTTGTATTTACTTAGGGCCATAAATTGAAATGTCTTGGCCCCGGGGCTGATTACTCATTATTCTTCCGCTGCGGTGTATTGTTGGTATGCAAATTACACACACAAAAAGCGCCCCACCCAACCGAGCGGCGTACAATCTCCTTAGAAAGTTGTTAGTTGCGCAATAAAGTTTTTGGCTGCCGAGAAACTTTGCTAATTTCAGAAACCAGACAAGAATTTACAAGTGAATGGCAAAGAGTTCACCCCGTCCTGGGGATTGCGTATACGTCATGTGGTGTCAGGCAACTGACATTTTCATTAGCCGCCCTGATCCCCGCCAAACCGAAAGCGAAGTCTAATGAAATCCCACTCCGCACCGTGACTGACGTCACAGCCAGTCCCAGAAGACTGCAGATACTAAGGTAATAAATGCAGGGCCAATATGGCGACAACCTTTTGCGATGTCTTTACTTTCTGGCCCCGGATGTTGCCATGGCCCATGGAGCGTGAAAACTGGGTCAATCACTCAGAGAACAGAACAGGGTAGAGTTTTTTTTCCAGAGAAAGAAGGAAAGCACTTAAGCCCTGCTGCCACCAAATTGCATCAACGTGAACTCAAAATCTGGGTCACGACGCGAGAAAACACGTGTTCCGCTCATAACATTCCCAATACGATTTCCAACATCTTCAATATGATTTGTTCTCGGCACTTCCCCGGCCATATTGCTGCGAATATAGCCATCAATTTTAAAAGCAGCCACAGCAATCGGTTTAATGGCAGAAACACTTGAAAATGTAATACTTGCTCCAGTTCTTTTTCCTCTGCACTCGGCTTTATGGCGTGACCAAGTGCAATCGGACGTGGGCGTTGTGGACATGAATGCTGGCTTAAAGCTCTTGCAAGCGACTTCCGCATTGGAGTCGCAACGCGAATACCAAAGCCAATTAGCGCCAGCGGCAGGGCTTCAATCCGATTAGAGTTCTGCAATCTCAAAGAATTGCAATCAGTCTAAAACAAAAATTCGAAACCGGAAATCCAAAACTATCGATAAGTCGATGTGCCAGAAACACTCCCACATATTTTGTTTAAATTATGAAAGAAATATAAGAGTATCTGGTTCAATGAAAGCGGCAAAGCATTCAGTGATAAACTAGAAAATATTAAGGGAAAGTAGCAGAAAAAAGCGAAAACGAATTGGGGAAACAGCAGGCACGAATTGTGTAATATCCAAATGGCAAGCCATTTATTTTGGCAGCCACAATAACAACAGCTAATACAGAAGCGCCAACAACAAGGATAAACAACGCAAAAAAGGCAAAAGGGCTTTCCGAAACAGCTGCAGAAACGAACCGAAGCGAAACCAAACGAAACGAAAGGAAGCGTCTGCCAAACAGCAAAGCCAATTGGCTGCCAAAGGCTGGCACACCACTAGCACCACCGAATACCGACACCCGGCCAGACCAGAAAAGCCTGCCACTAGGCCCGGTAATAAACATTCGCAATCTCCTGGCACCACCCACGCCACTGAAGTGGAAATGTGCGCCGCGTTTCATCGATTTTCCTGCTTGGTTTGCCCTTTGGAGCGGCCGATTTTGCTTTCCTTTAAGCGGCTGCTATCCTGGCATTTGCCATATTATTTACTGTTATTTGTTGTGGCTCCTTTGGCGGCCCCCGCCACACAAACAAACACACACACAGAAGCATATGCATACATCATTTCTTCGGGGTCCGCTTCCCGTTATTAGCTAAAAGACTCCCCCAACCCGTCAAGAAGGGGCGACGACAAAACTATCGATAAATGTGCCAGACACAGGGACCCACTCAGCGGGCGGGCGACCTCTGTTGGGGGGTGGCTGTTGTCACAGAGGGGATACATGGGTACAATGTACATGTGAGCATGGCAATATTCGTTCGGACACCGCTGTGCAATTGTGCCTGCTATTGTCGTGGCTGTTGTCCTGTCAGGAGGCAGGCAGCATTGAACTGCCAGGAGATGATAGTGCGTAGTCCAAGGATATAGATGGCCAGCATTTGACCCCATGCAATCGGCCGGAGCTTGTCACACTGCGGACAACCCGTGTCCTTGACAGCGAAAGATTACTATTTGCCCGGGCTTACAGGCAAAGTTTTCCTGCTGGCCGCTACCAGGCTTACTTTATTCGTTTAAAACTGATATTCTTGCATGACAACTTGGCCTTTAATATGAATACGTAACAATTTACGGGACCTACACAATAGTTTTCCTTAATCACGATTGACATGACATGCCGGGCTGTAAATTAAATTTCTGTCACGATATCAAGCCACATGTCACAAGTGTAATTTCAATTAGTCTGCCCCAATTCACCCAACCTTACACAATGATAAACCTTTTAAGTAGTTTTTGAATATTTATCAGCAACTGTCAGCAGGCGATTATCTCTTTGACAGCAGATCTCTTTTAATGGAGTACAAGCGAGCCCAAAGGAATGCAAATGTACTGTAGATAGGCTCCGCACCAACGTGTCGGCACCTTCAAATCAAATATCGAATATCTTATCTAATACATTAGCCCAAATGCCCAATAAGACCCACTAAATAGTCACTGAGCTCGTTTGAGTAATTAACTAACGACCGCTAACGGAGGGGCGGTACCGCATGACGTATGCGTAATATTTTAGCAAACAACTGATTTGAATCGGACTCGGACGAGGGTGGCAGCCCTTGGAAGCCCTCATTACCACCCGATTCTTTCCTCCATTCCACCCACCAAGTCAATTTGTGTTCATGTATTTATTGTACATGGAAATGGCACATTTACTTTGCTGCTTCCGCTGTTGACACGAAATGGTCGGCACCCCGACCGCTCCCCGATTTTCCACAATCGCAAACAAATTATACACGCAAGTGGGAGCCAGCACATGTTGAGCAAAACTTTTCCGAATGCATTCCAATGGCACTCTGCTTCCTGGCGAACTTTTGCCAGCTGCAGCTTTGGACAAGGACACGTCAACGATGTCTCAGAAATCCGACAATAAGTTTACTAGCTTTATAAATAATTCATTTGATTCAGCGCGACTTTGGCACTGCAGAAAAGATACACAAATTCTTTAATAAGATGCAGAAAGCTCTCCAAATATTTAACAATGCCCCAATCTTGTATTATTCTAAGAATTATCCACAGTGCATCAATGCTGCCATATGTGTGATTAAAGAATAGGAACCTTTGGGGGATACTCACCAAAATTCGACCAGTTGTTGTTTGACCCGAGATAAGCTCTCCAGCCCAGTCTTTTGCTTCTGTCATAAAGGTTCCCTCGAACTCCTGTTTGTTGCGGGAGGCCTTCTGCTCCTTCTGCTTGGGGTCGTTGGGCCCCAGGTCGGGCTCCTTGCGGCAGCAAATGAACGCGAAGGCTCGCCATAGCAGCACCACGAGCAGGCCAGCAAGGAATGTAAAGATGCTGGACAGCAGAAAGCACCAGTACTTGCGCACCTTGAGACAATCATCGGCATCGAATGGTGAATCTGTTGGATCATCGGCCAATGATTCGACAGTGCTTTGATCACACCCCGACATCCCCTGAAATATGCAAAAGGGATGACACCAATTAGCTTCGCTTGCTGGCAATTAGTTCACTAAATTTAGCATAAATCAATACGATAACTGGCGGAAACATTCTTTACGTCACACACTTGACATTTAAAATCAACGAAAATGGTTTTTAATACGTATACGTGTATGGGGTGCAGTACATATAAGAAATTGCTCAACTTGGCGACGCTGGCAAATGTAAACAAAATGTGCCTGGCCAAGGGTATGAAAACTTAGCGCGAAATGAGTCCATAAATATCAGTCTTAAGTTTATTTGGCCCGCAAAAGTTTTTATTTTTATTGCTGCACGGCGAAAAAACAATCAACCCGAAAGAATACCCCATTTGCTTTGAAAAATAAACAACACCAAGCATGCGAATCAATTGCCTTTCCTCAGGAGATTTTCACAAGATCTATGATTGTTGAGATTTGTATTTTTTGAGAGCAACTTGGCTGGCAATTCGGTAGTTAGTTTTGAGATATTTTTCTGCTTACATTTGTCAATGTGCTGGTGAAATTGGTGCCGATTAAATCGCTCGCCATTTTGGCTGTTTACATTGCGACACGGACGAACAGACGCGCACGAATAAATTTATGTGGCAAATGTGCTGTGGCGACGGCTTTTTCAAGTGCATGCGGGTACTCGACAACAAGGGAATCGGAAAAGCGAAATCCGAAATCCGAAAGATGAACGTAACGCCAAAAGCCTCACAATGCGAAACGGAACGAAAACTTGGCCCGCCTTTTATAAATAGCATCAAACAAATCTGTTATTTTTAAAGTGATCTCCTCCTCGGACACACGCACAGCGACACAAGCGACGACAAAAGTTCTCATAACACTGAACCACCGAGTTCCCTGCGCACTGGGCACCGGGCAAAGGCCATTCGTGTGGCCGCGGACTCCGGCGATCAGTGTTGGTGTCTGGGTCCGATCTGCCCACTTATTGGCCGCCCGGCCGACAATTGCATCCACTGTTAGCCCGAATTATTGGGACAAAACACACAAATCGCAGCCAAAGGCCAACGCACTCGCTGAATCACTGCATACACGCATGTGTATTGGCAATTTCAGCGCTATGTATACGTATTTTTATATAGTAGAGTATGCCGGGGTGGTATGGACTCGTATATATTATTATATTATGTGGATGTCACACACGACGCGGCACGCACGCGAGCCAATTCGGTCTGAGCAAAAAGGAGGCACCGAGCGAACCGCACAACTGGCGTCCACCAACTGAACGAGCCGTTTCCCAATTGCCATTGCCATTGCCCCGCCGGCGGTGGCGGCGGCGGAGCGGCGTGGGCTATATCTACGATACTCGCACTTGTGGAAGTGTATCTCCTGGCTCAGGCCCCCACTCGCTCGCTCTCATTCCGACTCACCCACTCTCCGGACCACTCTGCGCCGGAAAATGCCTCTCCGGCTGACCGCGAAAAGTGTCAGGGCAGGCGACAAACTTGAATTTAATTAAAAGGCAACGCAGAGACAAAGAAAATTGAATTGGGTATTGGGATAAAGAGGATATACCCTAACCGCAGGCTAATAACAGTCCGGGTCCTCTGGCTTGCAGGTCCGTCAGGGCAAGGACTCTAGGGATTTACTTTGTCGGGCAACTCGATTGCATTTACAAGGCATACGAGAATTTTATGGCAACACATGCAAATGCCTTTTGGTAGCATGAAAAGCATCTATTTTAGCCACAAAATAACGTTTAAAGTTTGATTGGGTCCTCTAAGGGCTTGTGGTTTGTAATTTTAATCAAAATCTCGTGTTTTTTTTAGGCCCAATGCAAAAGCTGGTAATACCCTTGGCAAGGGCAGCCAGCATATAATAGAACACCTAGCATGTGGGTTTGTGTTTGCTGCCTACAATGAATTATTGTTACAACAAGAAAAACAACGGCAGGCCGAATATAAATAAATAAATTATGAGTTCGCTGCTATACATTTTTGTTTTGTCTCTCGTCTTGTGCTTTGCGCCTATACACACACTTTTTGCATTCCTTTCGGTGACCCCACAGGCCCCGGGCAACACTCGCCCCCAAACAGGGGGCGGGGCGGGGCAGGGTCGTGGGGCGGAAGGTTGGCAACGTTAACGTTACTGCCGCAGTTAACTTGGCCGAGTCACGCCATCCCGCCAGTTAGCTGTCGTTTCATAATTTACGCGCTTTGTTTGCTATTTCCTGCGGGGGCAGCCGTGGTAACAAGTTGGCCCAGTTTGTTTGCACATGCCACTATTTCCACTGCCCATAATTGCTCATCATCCCTCGGAGCCCACACTCCACTGCAATCTGCATTCCCCCACGCCAGGCACTTCACCTCAGGCACACATCAGCCGCCCCATCCTCATCATAAGCCAGCGGCGTGCATTTTATTTATAGTTCTCATTTTCAGATTATTTTTCTCGGCTCTTTTTTTTCGCGATGCTTGGGCGGTTAGGTTCTACGCTTCATTGCATTTACGCAATTATAAATAGAGAAGGAGAAAATTGTTATTCAATGCAATTTTCTTGACTATTTTTGAGCACTATTCACCTTGAATTTTTCCTGCCGTCCGGTGGCGTATGCGCAATATTTTCATCGAATAACTGCCCGCGAACCAAGCAAATATTGAAGTGGCTAGGCTAATAGAGTTTAAACAACTGGGCGTTAATTTGTAATTCCAACGGAATTGGATTGAATTTCTAAGTAGGATTAGTTTTCTTTGAATAAGGAGGCACATGCACTCGTTTTCACACTGCTTGCCTGGTTGTGGTTGCGCCGCCTGGTGTTGAGTTTAATTTCAGAGCTCTTTCATCGATCCCGGCGAGGAGTGCAGTTTGGCGGCGTTGAATGAATTATTTATAACACGGCCCTACGTCTTTTAGAACTTCTGGCCCAGATGGGGAATGGTTTTCGGTCGAGTCGCCTTAACAGGCCTTAAGATACTAAGTCAGGTGGTGCTAAGTCAGCACCACCTAGCAGCTGCGACTAATGAATGCGGCTGGAACAGATAGCGGACGATATAAATTATGCCGCCAGATTGAACCGCCTAGGCCGACGTTGCTGTCATCCGAAAGTGGCAAGGGTGAGCCTCACCCGGGTGAGCCGGTGAGCTGGTGAGCCCCGACTCAAAGGGGCTCTGAACGTGGACATCGGGGCAATCTAACGGATGAAGTCACACGACTGCCGGTGGCTTGATAATAATTTACATTGCGAACTATCGATTTTCGGGGGCGTTGGCGTGGGCGTGGGCGATCCCCGCCCGCTGCTATCTTGACGCATGTCCGTCAAAGCGAAACGCTCGAAAGGCAGAGGAAAAGACACAAACCGACGGACAGAGACGGACAACTGACGAAGCTGACAAATACCCTTCGACTTTTTGAGCAATTTATGGCCAGCACTTGGCCTGCTGATTGGTGCCGTTGATTGCTGGCCACCGTTGGACATTGGCCAAGGCCAAAGGGCTTAGGCTGCACTTGGTCAGTGGTGTGGTTTGTGTGCGGTTGGCGGGGGGCCGTGTTCTGTGCGCCGTGTTCTGCGGGCTGTGCCACATTCTTAAAGGTCACGCGACCCACTCTGAGCCGGGCGGGGACAGTGATGGAAATCCCATTTATTAAATGAAGCGAAACGAATTCGAAATGGAGAGAGCAAAGCGCCTCCTAAGGCTGTGGGTAATCGCTTGTGGCAAACGTTTCGGCCTCATCTAATTTGGCTTAGTTCAGTTGATCAAATTCATCCATATTTGATGGTAACTTTGAAGGAAACGCATGTCTCAAGTTACGATGCAATGAAGGGGAAACCGCTTTAAAGTCTGGGCAAATATGTAGAATATATGATCAGGTATATAAGCAAAACAGTATGATAAGGAGCGCTGGTAAACAAGTGCAATCGGGCGTTGCAATGTGTTCTAAATGCAAATCCCCTTCAAAAGACGAGAGCAATACGAGTGATCTATTTAATTTGTCCTATTAAATCGCAATAAGAGTTATCTATAGAATTAGCAATCGAATGCCTGTTTGATTGATTGATGACACTGATAAGGTGACCCAGGGGGTTACTGTGTCACTCCGAAGAGGCGATAACGTGAGCGCTACCAGTGGGGTTTACGTTCGAGTATGTTCTGATTCACGTAAGACATTGAATGCTTTACCTTTGGCATGATGGGCGGATAAAACGGTGGCAGTTCGTGACAATTTGGACACCAGTTGGCCATGTTTGATGGATCGCTCTGACCACGGCGCTTCCAATTATACCCTTCAGTGTTGGCGTTGTGGTGCTTGCGATGGGTGTCGGTGTGCTTTTGGTTGTTGTTGTTGTCGTTTTGGTTGTGATTGGTATTGGAATTGGTCCCTCCGTTTTCATATTCGCTTTCTTTTTCGGGGAAAAGTGTGTGTTTGGTTGGTGTGGCCGTGGGAAACGCAATCGGAACCGTGTGTTGTGGATGTTGTGGATGGGCGGGTGGTTTTAGGTGGTGGTGATGGTGGTGGTGCAAAGTGGGCGGAAGTACTCACCTAGTACAGGCTAAACCACCGAGGCAGGGCTCCAGGGCTGCCAACATTCACACGCTCAAATCGCACATCAATAGTCGATTTGTGTTGTTGCAGCTGCTGCAGCTTGGCCTCGCAAATGTTGCACGTGGAAAATTTGATTCCAAGCTTTTCGCGTTTTCCCTTTTCGCTTTAGACACTTCTTGGCTGGTTATTTCATAGTTGCACTTCAATTTGCCTGTTTACTTCTTCATTATTTGCTAGTTGTGGATTAGAATTACTCTATCGGATGCATTAACATTATTAGGTTCATTGTGCGTTTGTTTGTTTGTTTCCTTGGTGTTTTGATCGATAGTTTTATTGTTTTGAATTTGAATTAGAATTTTATTTTAATTGATTAGAAATCCGTTTATTCACACTGCTCATGTTTCCCTCGAATCTCGTTTGCCTTCGAAAATTTCCTTCTGTATTAAGCTGCAAAAGATTTATTGGTGTGGGCATACATGTGAAATATTATTTAAATTGGCACAGAGCAGCCGGCCGCGGTAATTAATTATATTTTTTAGTTATGCTGTCATCGTTATTTCCCCACCGAATACGTTTTAATTTGTTTACGGCCGCTGACATTTGTCAAAGTTATTAATGCATATATATTTTTATTTCATTTGTGTCTGTGCTGGTCGCGATGGCTGCCGGATTCCATTTACATTTTCTCAGAATTAAAATAAACTACAAGTACTAATTTGTGTTTCTTTGTTCTGTTTGCTGTCCGTCGGAAAATTCGGCTGGCAAAGGGAAAGCAAGGCGACCAAGTAAATAAATAAATAAAGACGCGAAACAAACTTCAAAGCGAAAACAGCAGCTGAGAAGCTCCACTCTCGGCCTGTTTTTCCGAGTCAAAACTCTTGCTCGCCGCCGAGGCTTCTCGCATTTTCTCTTTCTCGATTTAGCTGACTGCGGGACGGCGTCTGCGCTTTTCCGCGAATCCGAAAAATCGCTGCGAGAAAGCTTTTTCCTTACTTGCTAACGTCGCACATGAAATTTTGTTAAGCATACGCCATGTATTCTCAGGACAATTTCTAATAAATATGGAAATTCATTAGGTTTCACAAAATAAAACAAAATCCCTCAATCATCCTACGGGTGATCGCACTTTTTCCCGACACTGTTTGCCTTAGCGAGGCTCCGCTGTCCTGGGGCTTCGTCCTGCTCCCTGCGGCTTGTCGTTGAAACGGAAACACACTGCCCTAGTTTTTAGTTTCCCTCGTGCCGCACCACACACTCACACGCATGCAAAACCGACGCACACTCCTCCGATTTGAACAGGCTGCTTAACGTGACTGCGAACAATGGAAACAGGACAAATGTCGAGTGAAATGAAAGTTGCATTTTCATAATAAATAAGCAGGCGACACAATTTCCCCAGCACGCCAACGAGCACCGCGACTGCAATTGGGCCCTGAAGGGAGGGGCCGTGGCAGGCGGGCGGGCGGAACGGAACGGAAGGGGAAATGTAAACAGAGCTCAGCTCTCGTTCTGGCCGCGCATTGAACTCGCCTGGATTGGGCCCTCGCTGCCAGGCTTTGTAGGTATCTGTATCTACTCCCTGACACAGACACAGATACCGACACAGTCGCAGTTGCAGACACAGATTCAGATACGAATACAGGGCCGCAGATACGGCCCCGCACGCACACTGGCAACGGCATTAGGCCAGTGACTGACTGACACACATATACCAAGAAACGCGCCCGAGAAGGCAACGAACAGCAAACGGACGACGAGTGGGAAGCAACAAAAATAACATTGACGATGACGACGACGACGACGCGGAGGACGACGGCAAGCGGTTGGGGGGCGGTGGCGAAAAGGACTACGAGCCAGCGAACGATACAACTGTATCTCCGGACTATATCATCGGGTCCTTTCGTTTGGGGAACTTGTGGTGTGCTCGTTTTGTGCGTTCGCATGTAAAAGAAAAACTGGCTCACTGTGCCGTATCTATGACTGTATGCGCATGTGTGTGTGTGTGAGTTTTTAATGAAAACCCTGCAGCCGTGCCAGCAGAGTTCCAACAAAAAAAGGTTATTTGATTAAATTTTAATTTTTTCACAATTTAGGGTTCACTAATTTCGAGGGCGTTTTTTCGAACACAATTTCCATTTAAGGGCACTCGGCCACTCGCACGCACACCTCTCGGTCATGCTATTTTAATTGAATTTCCTGTATGTATGTGTGTCGCACATTTTCACGTTCACTGCGCCCGTTTTCCAACGGATACCGAATTTTGCACAATTGCCGTTCCGCAAAGTGGCATCGATAATTGCCTGGCATTTGCGTGCGGGCCCTCTAAGTTTCGACAATTTTCCCGTAATTGGCGAACGCAGTTTGAAAATTTTTCACTTTCCTGCGTGCGTGTGTGTATAAGTCCCCGTATACATATAGGCGACAGGCACTTTTCCACACAGTCCCCACTCACACACACACGGAACCCAAACGCGACGCGCTCCGGCCCAGGAACCAACCTTTCTCTTCAGCAGCGTATACAATTCTGCGCGCTGTCGACTCCGACGACCTGCAACTCGGTGGCACGGACCGATGCGGCCGCAAGCTCGGCTCCGAGCTTTTCGGAGTGCCGCGGTGGCACGGACTGGACGCTATGTTCGATTCATCAAAACTGGCGCCAAAACCCATTCACTATGAATGACCGTGTGCGTTAATGTGCGTGTTTGTCCGTGTTTGCGCCCTCAAAGGCGATGCACACGTGGCGTATGTGGAATGCCTCCCAAACTCCTGCGCTGGAGTCTCTCGGCATGCACTCAAAACGCATCTAAGTCAAATATTTGGATGAATTCCAAATTTTTTGAAGACACATGTAAATAACCCCCTCTGACTGTACCTTAATTTACGTAGATGGGAGCTTGTTTTGTCTTAATAATTGTATAGTTTAGACGGAATATATAAAACTGTCACTAGAGTGGCAGTGCAAACATAGACAAACAAACATAGACATTGATTGAATAACATTTAAACCATTACAGGATATTGCACTGCCCACGGAGCGTATGGGTAATTTTGTTGTGACTATTGCATACTTTAGGGATGACTGTTAGTCAGTAAGATTGATACGTGCGAAAAATCTAAATAAACAATAGATAAACAAATATAATGCCGCAAATATAATGATTAAATAACAATAAACCTATGTAAATAGTTTTTTGATGTATAAAGATTTTCTTATTATTTTAAGCCCCAAGACCGAGCAAGTGTAGGCGAAGATGTATTTAGAAATTGTAAATATTTTTAATAAGAGTTAAAAAAACATTACAAGGACTAAATACCGAATTCTTACCNTTTTTTGCTGTATAAAGATTTTCTTATTATTTTAAGGTCGTTTAAAAAGAGCCGGCGTTGAAATTTTGACATCACTTCAAAATTATAGGTGCCGTTTAGTATATCTGCTCTTCTCAAGATTTGTATATCTTTGGATTGCTGCAAACTCGTTTGGATATAAAGATTTCCCTGATTTGAATTCTTCCTGGGAATTTATAGCGCATTTACACCTTATCTACCTATCGATAATTTCCCTCGAGGTTTACCTATCGGAGTATCGAGATTAAGCTTTGGGATATTCGAGAAACACCAAAATAGATACGACCGACGTAACCGGCAACGGGTTTCCAGTCAAACACGAAAGACAGACTCACTCCGCGGACACGGCCCTAAGCTTCCAGCAGGACAATGAAGACGGCCGTGCTGGGCGGCGGACTGAGCGGCCTCTCCGCCGGGTTCTACCTGCTGCGCCGGTTCGGGAAGCCGCTGACCATCTACGAGGCCGCTCCCCGGGTCGGTGGCTGGGTGCGCTCCGAGTACCGCAAGGACCGTGACTTCATCTTCGAGAGCGGGCCGCGCACCATCCGCCCGGTGGGCCTTCCCGGTGCCAATACCCTCGAACTGGTGGAGGAACTGCAGCTGGAGGTGAAGCCCATCAGACGCAGCCATGTGGCCGCCCGCAATCGGATGCTCTATGCGAAGGGCCAGCTCTGCCTGCTGCCCAACAGTCCCACGGGCCTGTTCGGGGTCAAGCCACCGTTCACGAAGCCCCTGTACAAGGCGCTCTTCCAGGACCTGTTCGCCCGCAGCAAGCCGGCCAAGCGTGAGGATGAATCCATATACAGCTTCGCGGAGCGCCGGTTCGGGAAGGAGATCGCCGACTACGCCATCAGCCCCATGATTTGCGGCATCTGTGCCGGCGATGCGCGCGAGATCAGCGTGCGATTCCTGATGGAGGGCCTCTTCGAGAAGGAGCAAAAGTACGGCGGCGTGCTAAGGGGCTCGCTGATAGCGCGCTTCAAGGAGGGCAAGGTGGACGAGTCCAAAGAGGGTCTCTTCGCCCAGGGCCCGCCCAAGCTGTACGCCCAGGCGCTCGCGGAGAAGTGGGCCATGTACGGGCTGCAGGGTGGTCTGGAGACGCTGCCGCGCACCATGCGCAAGTACCTGGGCGAGCGGGATGTCACCGTGCAGCTCAGCCACGAGTGCAAGAACCTGACCTTCGGCAGCTCCGGCGTCCGGATGACCATCAGGGACGCCGACGTCCCAGTGGATCACATCGTGTGCGCCCTGCCCTCGCACAAGTTGGCGCCTCTGGTGAAGCAGCAGCACCCTTCACTGGCCGCCCAGCTTCTGGAAATCCCCTACGTGGACGTGGTGGTGGTGAACATGCAGTTCAAGGGACGGCACCTCAAGCAGGATGGCTTCGGGCTGCTTGTGCCGCCCGTGGAGGAGCTGCCCCTCCTGGGGGTGATCTTCGACAGCTGCTGCTTCGAAATGGGCGACAACACGGTGCTCACTGTGATGATGGGCGGCCACTGGTTCGACAAGTGGTTCGGCGACCGGCCGAGCCAAAAGCAAATACTTGACCTGGCCACGCACCATGTGAAGAAGATGCTGGACATAAAGGAGGCGCCCAAGTTCAGCCGCGTGCACACGCTTCACAAATGCATACCACAATACACGGTGGGTCACAAGAGTCGCGTGCAGGGCATCAGGGACTACTTAAAGACTTACAAGCTGCCGCTCTCCGTCTGCGGAGCTGCCTACGACGGCGTGGGCATCAACGACGTCATCCTCTCCGCCCGGCGTCAGGTGCAGGCCCTGCAAGAGACCTAGACTGCAAGCCATTCCCCCAAACTTATACCCCGTGTATAGTATTCCGTGGATGATTTTGTTATATTTGTGTAAGCTGGTTTTGGGGATAGTAAAGTGTTTCCTTTGTACATAAAGCCGGTCTCTGGGTCTCTTACTTCCTATAGCCTCCTGGGCTCCTTTTCTTGGTCTTGGTCTCGATGGATTGGACTTCCGTGAACCCAAAACCGACCTCCTGCAGTGAATTTATCGACTTTTTCAAGACTAGGAGGTTGTAAAAGTGGCTGCAATGCATTCCCCCCAACTTATACCCCGTATATTCCATGGATGACTTTGTTATATTTGTGTAAGCTGGTTTTTGTGGAGAATAAAGTGTTTCCTTTGTACATAAAGCCGGTATCTGGGTCTCTTACTTCCCGTGGCCACCCAGGCAGGGCGGACTCTTCTCCGGCTCCTGCTCCGGCGCCCACTGCTTCGGGGTCTTGGCCTCGATGGAAAGGGCGTGCATAAACTCAAAGCCGGCCGCCTTTAGAGCATTTTTCACCGTATCATTCACCAGGCGATGGCGCTGTTATCACGAAAAAGACTTGTAAAAGAGATATATTTTCGAGGGGATGTACCCACCTTGATCAGGGTCAGATCGTTGAACTTCTCAGAGACCACGAACACGCGAAAGTGGGACTCCGAGTGCTTGGGCACGTTGTGTTGCGGGGATTCGTTGATGACCTCCAGGAAGACCGGCTTCAGTTCGGAGGTGAGCGCCTTCCGCATCGCCGACTCGATGGGCGGATACTGTGGAGCCTCCTGCGACATGGCTGCCCTGGAATATATGTGTCCTAAGGAGGTGAGTGTGGGTGCCAGTTGATTCAGGTTTCGCGAGGAAACTCCAGCAAGGCGGCGGAGAGTATTTAACATGTTTCCAGTACGCTTCTCGCGCAGCTGTTCACAATTACATAAACAACTGGCCGCCAGGGTTGCCTAGAGCCTTCAAAATGTCCAGTTATCGCCCGATAACAAAAATCGATTTCCCAACGGAAATTCAAAGCTTCAGATGGAACCCCCGGAAATTCAAAGCTTTAGATGGAAATCCCCAACTTCGAGTAACTCCAAAAAAACCAAATAATTAAAATTCTTAATATTTTCTCAATAAAAGAATGTATTGGGCTTATGTGGTACAACTAAAACTACTATATTGTGGGGCCAAAATCAACAAATAACGCAGCTCAAGCTCATTATCAGAGTTTCCTATGGCTAGAAACAAGCGAATATCAAGTTCAATAGAAAAAACCTTCTCATTTACAAGGTCGCTGTCAGTAGTCGACTAGTTTCTTGAGCTTTGGAGGGGCCGATATGACCACGCGTCCCCGATTCGAGGAGCCACTGTTGCTGCTGCCTCCATGGCCGTAATCCGCGTCCCGATCACGATCCCGCCCCCGCGACTGTTGCTGTTGCTGCTGATGCTGCTGCCTGTACCGCTCGCGCTCGCGGTTGCGTTCCATGCTGCGGTCCCGCTGTCGCCTCCGTCGCGACTGACTCCTCCGGCTGCGTGAGCGCCGGCGATCCCGGCTCCCGCTCCTGCGCCTGCTGTGCGACCGTCTCTTGCGCTCCACGCGACTGCCGCTCCGGGAGCGCGACCTCTGCCTGCGATTGTATCGAGGACTGGGCGTCCTAGTGCGCCGCCTGCGCTCTGTACGACTGCTGCTGCGTCGGCTGTGCTGGTCCAATGGCGGAGTTCGCCGCCGGCTGTGCGACCTGCTGCGGCTGCGTCGCGACGACGACTTGGTGGCCCCCAGGCCGTCGGAAGCCACCGACTCGGCCTCACTGCCCGAGACCTTGCCGCTGGAAGGCGTGCCGTACTTGTGCCGCAGCTCCCGACGCCTGTGAATATGGAGATGTGAGAGGACTGGCCGTGCGAAGAGCCACCCACATCCACAATACTCACCTTCGGCGCAGCTTGAGCGCCAGCTCCCGCATCTCGTCCTCACGCTCCTGCTGCTGCTGCCGCTCCCGTTCCGTCTTCTCGAATTCTGCCCGCTTGTCGGCCTTGTCTGCAAAAAAAATCCCGTCTTAATAATCAAATCTACTGGGCTGCAAGAGCTCTTGGTGAACATCACACTACAATCCGTGTGGCTTACATTGCCGGTTTAGCAAGTTCTGCATTTTACGCTTAAGCCGCTCGCGCAGATTGGGCCGTCCCGATCCGGATCCTGAGCCACCGCCGCCGCCGCCATGTCCGGAACTCTGCAAAGGTCACAACAGATATGTTTAGCATGTTTAGCATGGACTTTGGGTGATCGTTCAAGGGGAGCAAGGGCAACTGTCGAAAGTGTGGTGGGCTGGGGAATCCATTAAAGTGTTCAAGATCTGCTGACAGTCGTGGAATTCTACCAAGGTAAACAACGGATGAGCTGCGGCAAGCCGAAGCTTTGAATGCCCTGGCAGAGATAGAATTGCATTGCTTTTGTAAATATTCGCGTTTCAAAGGCATTCAATTGAGCTCGTCTTGCGAGAAACAGTAGACCTCGGTCTGTGTTTATGGAAATGCGGACAAACTGGACGGCGCCGTGCAATAGGAGATGTAAAGGGTTGCAAATGCATCTTGGATTGCATTTGCCATCTTACACTATCAAAGCATGCAGGCGCGCTGCAAGGGCATCGATTTAGGGATCAACAAAAGAATGACTCAACAATGGAAGGGGCAGGGATGGTCTAATGATCACAGGGGCACACGATTGGGGTTGCAACGAGAACACGGTGCAGCCTGTTCGGTTCACAGATTTGGATTGGGATTGGCTGAGACGATAATTTTGTGGTGTACTCCAGTTGGATGGGGCATTGGACACATGGCTTTGCTTACTGACTTTGGTTTCGGTAGCAGAACTATATTTGCCTGTTTGATTACCCGTGCTGCTCGATGACATGGTCGGCTGAAGAGCGTGCGATCGCTCTGACCTGAAAGAGATGAAATTTGCGTCGTAAGTTTGCAGATCTAGCAAGTAAGAACGATTATAGTCGAAGGTCTCGACTTTAAGTACCCGGTTCTGAGTTTCCACTTGAATTTTAGAACATGGACTAAAATAAAATATGTTTTTTCCATTATTAAAGCTTTAAAATTGTGAGCGCACAACAATTTTGAGATTTGCGCAGGCGAAGATAGATATTGGATCTACAAATGTAATATCCGAATTTAGTGCCTCTAAAACTTAAATTATGGACACCACAGACGAACGGACAGACAGACATACAGACGGACATGGCTAGAAAAACCTGGCTTTTGATGCTCAACAAGAATATATATATATTCTTTATGGGGTAGGAAAAGCTGCCTTATTTTTAAGAACCGGGTATAATCAAATGGGGTTGAAAAGGTTGCTCTTGGCTGTTCTACTTTACCACTCGCTGCTGCACAAACTTACGCAGTGTCCACGTCCATGTCGTCGGAATCGTCCGCTTGCTTGCCCGCCTGCGACTGCTGCTCCTCGTTTTCGCTGGCGCCGCTGTTTTCTGCTGCCGATGACGATGAGGACGTGTCGTTGGCCCTTTTCCTGCCGTAGTAACGTTTCAGTGGCGGCGGCGGGGGCTCCACCACTTGTGGCTGCGCCGCCACGGGGGCAGGTTGGTTTAATAGTCTCGACGGCAGAGGATAACTGATCATGGGTGGCATTGCCTTTGCCGGAGCCTGCGCCGGCTGCTGCTGCTGTAGCATTTTCACCGCCGTCAGAGTGGATGTTGTGGTGGTGGTTGTGGTGCTCAGGCAATAGGCAGCGGGTGCGGCTTGCACCGATGGCGTAGGCTTCTTTTTGGGGCGGCTGCGAGAGCGGGAGCGACTCCTCCGCCTGTAGGAACTCGCACTGGAACTGCGCGACGAGTAGGAGTAGCGTTTGCGCGACCTCTTGTAGCTGGGACTGCGCGACTTGTAGCGCTTCCAGGAACCGGACCTCGAACGCGACCTGGAACTGGAGCGGCTGCGCGACCTGGACCTCGATCTGGACCGGGAGTAGTATCTCCTTCGCCGGCGCGACCGTGTCCTGCTCCTGCTCCTTCTGTGGTAGCTCCTGCTCCGACGATTCCGCCTGCGACTGCCGCTGCGACTTCTGGACCCGGAGGCACTGCGCGACCGTGAGCGGGAGCGCGAGCGGGAGTGCCGTCTGCTGCGCTTGGCCGATTCGTTCATCAGCTTTAGCTTGTCCAGGTTGTCCTTGACCTTCTGGGCGTATGAAACCGATGAGGCGGCTGCGGCGGCCACTGCCGCACCGCTGCTTGCATTGATGCAGGACTCGCCCAGAGTCAGGCCCGGCTTGGCGAGGCTGATGGTGATCTTCGAGTGCGGCTGCATCTCGTCCTCGCCGCCGAATGAGGTAATGTATGTGATTTTATCGGGCCCCGCCTCGGACGGCGACGGCGACCGCGACTCGCTGTCCTCCTTTTCCTTCTCGGTGCCCTTGCCGCCGCCCTTCTTGTCCCTGTCCTCCTTCGCCGCGTAGCTGGGCGGACTGAACGGCCTGTTGGCGATCCTTCGCTCCTTCTGGGCCCTCCGCTCCCTGCGCGACTTGCGCCCACTCAAGAGCATCTTCTCCTGCTCCTCCTCGCGAGCGATGCGCAGGGCGTCCGCCTCGTCGGCATCCTTGGTCAAGTGCGAGAAGAAGTCGTTGCTCTTCATGCCGTAGTTGCGCCCGCAGGCGTTCAGCTCGTGCGCCTGCGAGGTGTCCAGCTTCCCGATGTCAATCGATACGTCCATGTCGATGTCCGAGTCCGACTCGTCGGAGCCGTCGCCCTTCTCCCCGCCCTTCGAGGAGGGAGCCGCCGAGCCACCGACCGTGGACGAAGGCGCCCCGAATGGCTGCGGCCCGATGGTGGCTCCTGCATCGCCGGTATCGTCGTAGGAATAGCCGATGGTGGCGCCGCCCGTTTTCGGCTTCTTTTTGCCGAGGTTCCGCTCCGCCTCGAGCTGCGCATTGGCCCCGTACTGCTCCTCCAGGTACAGCTGGTGCAGGAACTTGTCCTCGCTGACGTTGAGGAAATCGTTCTGGGCCAGAATGCGGTAGCGTTCGTAGTTCAGCTGCCGCTCCTCGGCGGTCAGCTCGGACTCCGCCTCGCCCGCTTCGCCGCTCGCCTTGGACACCGCCGGGATGTGGTCCAGGTGGGCGCGCACATCGAAGCGGTCGATGAGGTTGTCCTGCTGCCCCTGCCACGGCACACTGCAAAGACAAGGGGAGGGTAGGGCCGCATTTAGCTTGTTGATGGGCTGGAAGCGGCGACAAGACGAGCTTTGACACTCGGGTTCAATATCACTTGCATGATGGCGGCTCCGTCGCCGGCGGCGGCCACTGCGGGATCCAGGTAGATCTTGCTGCGACGCCCATGGAGCTGCAGGAACTGCGTGGGGTCAGCCTGGATCTTGTCGTAGAAGTATTGACGCCGCTCCGCCCGCTTGCGATAGTCGACGATCAGGCCGCGGATCTTGCGCTCTTGCTTGCGCGCCTCGTGCCACATGGTGTCGGTGTCGGTGTCGAAGTCGGGGTCGGGCCTGCGTCCTTGCCCGCTCGCCGGTTGTCAGATGAATGAACGAAGGCACGCCCGGCGTTTCGATTCCTTCGTCTGATTCGTCTCCTTCAGCTTCTTTTCGGGTTAGTTTTCCACCAGTGTGACCGACGGCGGAACGTATTCAAATACCGCAGGGCGCCTGCAATCAGCTTCCGGTTGCCGAATTTACCTTTAAAAAACGTTGACAATAATAACGTACAATATATAAACTAGTGAAGCCGGCGAACTTTGTTCCGCCTAGGAGATAAAATATGTTATAATTACAATAAATATTTACTCATTTAATATTTCTTTATTGGACATACGCTTGTCAGTGAAAGATCTTTTGACAGCCAATAGTTTTTGTATTAATTTAATTTATTTAGATTTGCGAGACAACCCAATATTTCAAATATATTATGAAACAACAGTAATATTTTATTATTAGTTCGCATATGTATTGACTGTTATGTGACAAAATAAAAACAAAAATACCTAGATATCCCTTGCAAGAATAATTTATTTCTTCTCCTTTCCGTAAAACAGAATATTAAATTCTTTATATTATCATTTTTGGATGCACCCTTTTTTTTACATTTTCCCAACACTTATTTTCAAACGGCCGGCCGTTACTTTACCACACTGCTGACAATGTCCTCGAGCCTGCGCCCTGGGATCCTGGGGTGGTGGAAAGGAGTGGAAAACAGAAACAACAAAGGAACAATAAATAACTGGCCTAACTGGAATGGGCCACAACACAACAATTGACGCTCGCCGCCTTTTGCGGCATCGATTTTGAAGGGGAACAGGATACGTCCACACACAACGCCACTCACTCACTGTTACAGGCGCATCGGAAGGGCCACGTCCGCAGGATAGATAGCTGCATAGATAAATAGATACATCCACACGCAGCCAGGCTCACACCCACGGGGATTTGACGACGGAACGAGTCCAGCTCGTTTGCGGATCCAGTTTTGATGTCCTCAGGCAGACGCTTCTACTTTGCAGCCGATCTGGAGGACAATGCCTTGGACGGTGCCTTGGAACACACAAACAACAACAGTCACAGCAACAACAACAACAATGAGGCGGAAGTGGAAGCGGACAAGGATCCGGACATCGATCCGGACGACTCGGAGTTCCTACACGAGGTGCCGTACTCGTCCAGCAGCGTGGATCGCAGCTCGGTGGGCTCCATACCCTGGGCGGACGATGCCATCAAGAAGAACCTGCTGGCCTGGGAGCGGGTGGAGCGGCTGCTGAGCGGGGAGGATCCGCTGGAGGAGGAGCAGGAGCCGGAGCTGCGCAACGAGGTGGCCGACTGGCAGCGCAAGTTTCCCAGCCTCCTGGGACGCAAGTCGCACTCCCTGCAGCGCCATCACAGCTTCGAGAGCCAGGCCCGGGATATCGACTCCATGTCCAATCTTAGCCTCAATTCCCTGGACGACGACGTGGACGATGATGAGGCGGAAGACGGCTTTCTCACGCCCACGGCCGAGCGTCATCATCAGCCGCTGACGAGGCCCTACCAGCGGTCCAGCCGGAAGCTGGTGGATCTCCTGGACAGGGATCTGCGCGTTACCTCTGTATCGGTGAAGTTACTAAAGCGGCAGCGCTCGCATCAGGCCGAAGTACCCGTCTCGGCGTCGCAAACGCAATCCTCGGCCAACCGGCTGCGCATGCCGCCCATCCTGAACGTGCTCGACACCAACCGGCGCTTCCGAGGACTGCTGAACAACCGCAGCTTCGTGCAACTGACCCAGGTGCAGCAGCAGCACCAGCACCAGCATCAGCATCTGCAGCAGCAGGCCAAGTCGGCAGTTTTGAGCCAGCAGGGCAACCGCTCCGCCTGGCACCTGCCCATGGCTGCCAATCGGTTCTTCAACAACAAGAACGCCATTGTCCTGCCCTCGCTGAAGCTGGGCAGGCACAGGGAGCTGGCCACCACCACAGCCACGTCCAGTCAGAGCAACTCGAGCGGCGGCGGCGGGCACAACAGCCATGGTCACGGACACAGCAACAGTTCCTCCACTAGGTCCTCAACGCATCCGCTGCATCCGTTTGGGCTCGGAATGGGGCTGGCCAGCGTCTCCAGCAACACGCCATCCACGGGACGGTCCATTTCGGCGGCTGTGCACCATCCGCGATCCGAGTTTGGGCCCAGCAGCGCCTTTTACATACCATACAGTGCCTCGAAATTCAAAGCCTTTAAGTAACCTCAATAAAACTGAAATCTAGAGAAGTCTTGGGTTGTTTATCCTTAAATCGAACTTTACTCTGATGCCTGACTTTGTTTTCCACAACTTTAGATTATATTTTGATCCTTAAACAATCGTGTATCGATTAGACAACTAAGAAGAAAGAGTACAGATAGTGTTCAGAATCAATCGACCTCTGAGACTACAGTTCAAACATCAAAAAGAAACCTATATATAGTACCGTCTGGGTAGATTATGCTTAAATCGAACTGGTTTTATTTTTACTTTGATCCTTAACAAATCGTGTATTGGACAACTACGCTAAAAGAGTACAAATCATGTTGGGAATCAATCATTCAATCAATCAATCTGGGACAACACTTGCAAACATCCAACAGGCTTCTCTGACAATTATACTCGCAGTGAATAATTTGAATTAAAATGGTGTTCATGAAGAGGCTGCCTAAAGACCAACGTTGTCCAGCCGCAGGCGCCCGTCGTGCTCCGTGAAGTAAAGTACGTCCGCTAGACACTGTTCGGTTATCAGCTCCTCCACACGATCGTTCATCTGCCAAAGATACAGCTCATTACATTGCGGATTTATTGATAGCTAGGCGAGATAACGCACCCCCCTGGCCTTGTTTGCTGTGAGGACTTCGGGATATTTGAAGGCAGGTCCAAAGTTCACGCTAACCGTGGCACTCTTGTGAATGGAGATCGCTGGGAAGTAGCTGCCCGCATAGATATCCTCGAAGGCCGTTCCTTGCGATTGGCCGTTCTTAAAGAACTCAATGCGGCTGCCCTGCAGGATGGTGAGATTCTTGAGCGTCTCGCTTATCTTGTCCTTGTCCTCGTAGTACAGATGCGACTTGAACTTGACCAGGGGCTGTGGGATGCAGGATAAAATATGATTACCAGGATTACTAATTAGCAATACAATGGGAAATATGTAAAGAGGGAAGACTTATCGGGAGATTCAACAGTATCTGGGTTAATTAACTGCATTGACCTCGTTCCTTTCTTTGGAAACGCAACTGGCCGACTGGTTTTCAACCTTTCGTTTATGAATAGATGGGGGAAACAAGAAAATCAAGCCTGCATCGGGCTTACAAACCCATGCAGGCTTACTCTATGCACTATTATATTGCATTCTAGTCTTCTAGCACTCACACGATCCTTAAATGTGTTGGGAAAATAGTCGAGACCCTTCGCCTCCGGCAGCTGTATGAGGAAGCCCAGGGTATCCCCCTCCACGTAGGGCTCGCTGTAGTGCTTGCCGTGGCTCTCGGTGAACTTGGTGCCCTTGCGGGAGCGCCAGGAGTAGCCAAACTTGTCGTATCCCAGCGGCGCCTGCAGATTGCCGTACTCCCGGCCCCAACCCAAGCGCGTGGCCGCGCCCTCGGGCATCTCCTCGATGGTGATCTCGTAGTACCAACAGCCCCGGTTCACAGCTGCAAATGAGAGAGAGAGAGAGTCTTGGGTTGCTGCTTGGCCAGGATTAGCATGATTTACTTACAATGTGTGGCGCGCACCATGCAGTATCCCCGCTCGCCGGTGACCGCCAAACGATCCTCGCTGATCTTCAGCTGCGGCGCCCTGTCGTGCAGCGCCAGGAGCACCGAATGCGGCACCAGGGTGCGGTACAACCAGCCAGGGATGGGCTTCCCAGCCCAGTCAGAGCTCTCGTCAAACTCCTGGCGGAAGGGGGCGTGCGGATCGGGCTCGGCGAGGATGTATCTGTAGCCGTCCTTGTTGAAGGGATGCTCGAGGGGGTAGCCGTGCGGCGGCAGCTTCACATTCGCGGTGATGTCCGAGCTGGGGCGTCCCTTCTTGCCCGTGGGACCCGAGTCCGTGCCCGGAAACTTGCGCTTCTGCCTGTTGTTCTTGGACAAGGCTGCGGAGGGGGAGGGAAACAGGGAAACAGGCGTTAGACTACAAGTGACCGACTACGTGACCGGGTGGGCATCGCAATTACACTCCTCCTCGGGGAATGATGACGCCATGGCGGCCAGGAGACTTCCGGATAGGCAAACACAAAATCAATTCACACCAACGCAGGGGAAAGCATAGAAACGAGCAAAGAAACACGGACTGAGCAACTAAAGCGTAACTATTTGTTTATTAGTAATGAATGAGGAGGAATGAGCCGAGTTGCGTTGAGCGCTTCTGCCAGCCCCTCCCCTCACTGCCCCGCACCACCCCCTCCCTCGCCGCCCCGCCCACAATCGAGGAGCTACGTGGGGCTGCGGCTCCCAGATGTGCTTGCTCTCTGCCTCTCATCGGGTTGCGTGTGTTCGTAAGCGTTTTCCGCTCGCATGTGTCTGCGTGAGATTGCAGAAACTACGCGAGCAGCAACTACGATCTTTTATGCTGCCCTACAGCAACAAAAACAACGATCAATGATAGGGGGAGAGCGGCGAGTTTGTTTTGTTTGCGAATACTGTGCGAGGCAATTTATTCGCAGGCTCGACGCAACCGGTTCCACTGTGCGAATATCAGCTGGGCGGCCAGTGTTGCCAATTTGGCTGCCACTAGCTTTAGGATATTGGCGCACACTGCCCCCCAAGGCAATTCAAACAGGTTTCTAGCCTTTTCCCTAGACAAATCAAAGGAGCTACTTTAGCCGTTACGTAAAGAGAATTTAAATCAGTTAATAGCCTTTGATCCAGGGTAATTTAAGCAGGTTATTAGCCTTTGCTGCAAGCTACATAATTCAACCGTTTAAACACCCTTAGGGACACTCACCTTGCGTGTAGCCATCGTCGGTGAGCCGCAGCGCCCCGGTTTTGCTCATACTTTCGTAGTTGGGCTTGATGATGCGCAGGTCCTGGTGGAACAGGCCGTACATGGATCCGTGCTCCGCATGCTCCTCGTAGGTGAACAGCGTCTGCACATCCTTGACCAGGGACCGCTGCACGGTGCTGTACCAGGACTGCGTTAGCCTGCGCGGCATAGTGGTCATGGCCTCCCAGTACTGCTCGATGTAGGGTATGATCTCCTTGTCCTTGCTGAACTGGCTCTGGCGCTTGCCCTCCCGCGCGGCCGTCTGCTGCATGTTGGCAATCGCACAGTGGCACATCTGAGAAATGGCTGCGGGTGGAGATCGGGGATTATCAGTGGATTTAGGGGAAAGCTAATAAAGGGGACCACGTACTGGCCTGGCTCTTGCGGAAGCTCTCCAAACCGGAGGCCGAGCAGAGCTTGCAGACGAACACATAGTTCGTGATAAAGGGCAGGAGCTTGCCCTTGCCCAGCTGGTAGGACACGCAAGTCTCGTGCACCCAGCGCGAGCAGGTGGCGCAAAGCAGCTCGACGATGTTGAGGTTGCGCTCTTTCCCGCTAAAAAGTGTCGGTGTTATCAGGGCAAACAAGCCAAACAAAGCAACCCGGTTACCAGTAACAAACGCCGGCGGCGTTTCTGCTTTCCTGCGCCTTCTCCTCGTCCGGGTTGAAGTTGACCTCGGAACTGGACTCGGTGGGCGAACTGGTCTCCATTGGTGCCTCCTCCATGGTTGTCAGTCTTGATTTTCAGTCAAAAAACAGCATGTAAACAAATTGTTAATGTTGGGCAGTCTAGTGTGGCCGTTTTCCGAACCGGGGATTGCGCCAAAACGCCTCCCCGGAATGCGCAACCCAATGGCTTCGCGAGCTTGCAAATGTTATCTTCTAGACATTATTTTTGTTATCTGCGAGTTATGGTGCCCCGCAAAGTGGATATTCCAACATTCTCTTAATACCCAACAGAGTTGTCACACCCGGCATGTGGCAACTATCGCCGCAGGACCTGCGACGTTGCCAGACAACAGAGGTGGCTCAGCCGAAACTGTCTCTGCTTTGCTGCATGGATCGGTTACGAAGCAAGCCTGACGTTACCGAGTCTTGTAAACATTATCAACATAAGTCAGTTGGCTAAGCGGCTAAATTTGTGTCGAAATCGAATGTGCAAATTCGAATACGAAGCTTGGCGCCCAAGAACGTTGCGGAGCAGGCACCTCTTGTCCGTGTGGAGGACGGTGTTACAGGCCAGTGTTGGATAGTCGGACTCTGCTTCGTTTCGCTCGCTCGTTTGTAATTGTATATTGTATATATATATATTTATATTCATACATATATATATGCCCGAGTCCGAGTGTAGAATTATCATTTTTTTGTTGCCGAAAAGTAGTGTTCTGTGTGGAGAGGTCGCGGCATTCTAAATGGCATTGCACCATCGCCGGGAGCGAGCCGAGCGACGAAAAGCAACGAATACCAGTCCCATTCCCAGTTCCACTTCCCGTGCCAGAGCCAGAGTCGGAGTCGGAGCCGTTCCCCTCGCGCCCTCGCCGTCGCCCACAAGACTCTGCGTCTAGCGGAGCGGCCCGCAGACCGTTTCCCGGCCGTCCAGCTGCCCACTTGCTCGGTTTCCCCCCATCGGACTCAGGCTCCTCCATCCATCCACCATGTGCGAGGTGTGCGCGGACTTTCAGAATCTCCTCGAACTGTGTAAGCACTACCACTACCTCCCTGCCTACCTCCCAACCTCCCAACCTCCCTACCTCCCCCTCTTATTGCTTGGCCCTCTCATTGTTTACCTCTCCCCCGCACCGACCGGGCAACCTGTTCTCTCCTCCTTGCAGACGAGGTGCGCGTGGCCAGCTCGGAGCTCAAGTTCCAGCTGCTGCTGAAGAGCGAGATCGAGACGAGCTTCAACTACATACAGACCTGGCCGCAGCGGCAGTGCATGTGCCTCTACCGGGACACCAAGAACTATGACCGCTTCAATCTGGTGGTGCAGTCGCTCATCTGCCTCACCGTGCAGCACCTCAAGCACATTGACCAGCTGATCGACAACTTCAAGCGGCTAACGGCGAGCGCGGCACAGGTGGTGGCCCAGGCGCAGTCCCAGCAGCGGGACAACCACGACTCCGACAACCCCTCGGACAGCCAGGAGGATGCGAAGCGGGAGCGGGAGGAGGCTGATGAATCGCCGGCCACGGGAGGGGGGGATGGACCGGCCAAGAGGAGCGGGCCCTGCACTCCGCCCCCACACAACAGCAACTCCAATACGCCCGCTACGGCCGGTCAAAACAAACAGCACCTGCAGTACACCGAGGAGCCGTGGATACTGCCCGAGGTGGAGAAGCTGCTGGTGCTGGTGTCCAAGGTATTCCTGCTCAACTTTCCGCTGTACATCGCCCACAAGCACGGCATGCACACGCGCCTGGACGACCTGCAAGCCGAGGAGGCCCACCATTTGGCCCTCATCTGCGACCTGCACGACAACGACCTGCCCATCTACTTGCTGCGCAACGTGAGCCTCTTCTGCAACTCGGGCGGCTTCGGGGCCATGTCGCTCTGCTTCGAACACCCGGACCTGCCCGTCTCCACCGCCCACTCGATGACAGCGGCGGTGTCGAACGTCAAGCTCTGGCTCAACTACCACTGCAACACGCAGCTGTTTGTGCCGCTGCGCAGCCGCATTCTCCAGTACATGTGCAAGCTCTCCGACCAGAGCCTCCGCTCGGCGGCCACGCGCGCCATGGCCGACTTTGTGTGGTCCTCGATGCGGGATCCCCTCGACGTGGCCGTCAACTTTGACACCGAGGGCCTGGCCCTGGCCTTCAAGTACTTTACCTCCACCACGCTCACCATGCGCCTGGCAGGTGAGTGATCACAACAGTCTAAGCACTAAACTAAATGTTTCTACCGCTTGTACCCGTGTCCCTATAAAGTTATAGGTTCCTTAATATGCGCTTTCCTAGCTTTGTGAAACCTTTAGGTCACTGCAATGAACTATAAACGATAAAAAGCCTGTTATATAACCATTTTGAGTGGTTAAAACAGCAAAATAGTCTAAAGTATAGAGACATAATGTTTGTAAAGCTTCTTCCAATGCCCCTTTAAAGTTGTAACCTCCTAAATATTCGTTATACTACCTCTATGAACCATTATGAACTATAAAAGATGATAAGCCCTTCATAGAATCATTGTTAGTGGCTAAAAAGTCTTAAATAAAGTTTGTAAACCATGTAACTGGGACATAATGTTTGTAAAACTTTTACCAACGGCCCCTAGTCTCCTAAATATGCGCTTTCCTAGCTCTATGAAACCGAGTCGGTAAAACGGTCTAAACAGTCAAAAATGAAGACTGTAAACCATCTAACTGGGATAAATTGTTTGTAAAACTTTTACCAATGCCCCTATAAAGTTGTAGCCTCCGAACTGCGTTTTCCCGCTCAATTATGTGACTTCTATGTATGATAAAAAATGTCGAGTAAATACCCTGTCGAGTTATAGAACCCTGACTAATACGCCATAATACCTTGTCTTGCAGGCATGGCACAAATAAACGCGCACATAAATCTGTTCAACGAGATCTGCACCACAGAGACAGTAAACGAGGTGGAGCTGTTTGGCCAACGGATCGCCAACTGGCTGACGGAGAACCACATTGTCCAGCACCTTTTCGGCCCGAACCTGCACGTGGAGATCGTCAAGCAGGCGCACGTGCTGTTGAACTTCCTGGCGGTAGAGAACCAGATTTCTGAGGAGGACATCAAGCTCATCTGGCAGGCCACGCAGCTGAAACACTGCTCGAAGACGATCTTCGATATCCTGCCATCGCTGGTCAAGAACCTGGCGCCCCGTCCAGCCATGCATCTCTACTCGCTGCTGTGCCGCATGGACCCCAAAGAGCACACCGAGCAGAGCATTTACATTGCCTCCGCTCTGACAAAGCTGCTCTGGACCCGCGACTGCTCGCGCACCCAGATAAACCTGATGCAGGATCACCTGTTGGGCTCCAATGTCACCGCTTCAAGTTCGGATAGCGGCAGCATCGAGGGCAGCAACACGGAGGACGACCATGTGGGCGCCGATGACAGCAGCATTGCCAGCGGAGGAGCGGGCGTAGGCGCGGGCCACAAGAGCCCCGTCGACGGGGTGACTCCCTGCAAGCAGGCGCGCCACAGGCGGCACGTCTGCGACCCAACCACCGAGAAGGGCAAGCAACTGAGCCCCGAGGAAATTGCCAAGGGGGACATAGTGTACGTATATCTGATTGTAACCACTGAATGTAAGAAGACACACATTCATTGCTCTCGCTTGCAGGAACAATCGCATCGTAAACATCATTGACAACTCGAGCAGCGAGGAGGAGCTGCAGTCGCGCGCCGGCCTGGAGCTGCAAATGCATCGCGGTCGCAAGAAGACAACGAACAAGCGACGTCGCCAGAAGACCAACAAAGCGATCCTCCTACCGCACGAGCTGGTGGAGATCTGGGACGGGGCCGAGGATGTTCCCAGCAGCGAGGACGCCGAGGCCGATGGCGATGGGGACGGCGACGGCGACGGGGATGCCGAGGGCGAGGGCGAGCTGCTGGCGGACAGCGATGATTGCAGTGATGGCGCAGCCGCCGCCGTGCTAAAGCATCTCCATGGCGAGGGACCCTACATCCGGGCCATCGAAACAAACATCAGCGAGCTGCTGAGTGGGGCCGAGAACGATGGCAGCTACTCCTCACCGATGAGCAACAAGTCGGAGAAGAACCTGGCCGATTTCGACGACGAGGACGTCTCCCCCTGCGAGGAGGAGCTGGCCCAGTTGGTCAGCTCGCGTGCCAACTGCCGTGACGTTCCCCCAGCCTTTGCAGCCGCCGCCGCGGCCATGATGGTCGCCCAGTCGGCGATGGCCATGCAGAAGTCCGGAGAGACGGACGTGGCAACGGCTGTGGCCGCTGTTGCCGCAGCCGCCAATGCCACTGGTACGGCCCAGCAACAGATGGCGGCTATGAGCCGTCAGGCAACCGCAGCAGCCGCAGCTGTGGCAGCCGCAGTCAAGGCAAAGTCTGACTCGGACGTGGATCTCTTGGAGGTAGCCTCCTCCGGCAAGCAGCACCAATCGCCCAAGGCAATTCAAAGCAGCTCCGGAGGCGCCTCCGCCGCCCAACAGCCCTCCTTCAAGCTCAACGATGTCTGCCAGCCGGGCAACACGCTGCTGTGGGACCTGCTCCAGGACGATAAAATTGTAAGCATCTAAAAATAATGCAAGTTTAATCTGTAAGCTAAAGCTATACATATTCTGTTTTAGGGCCAATTGGGCGAGTCTCTGGCCCTGGAGGCGGAGAAGGCGCTCGCCACTCTGCTGTGCTTCAGCATGGACCGCCAGCTGAGGACAAAGTTCATCGAGGGATGTCTCTTCAACGTGGCCAACAACCGGAGCGTTATCGTTAGTCTGCGTCTGCTGCCGAAACTCTTCGCCTCGTTCCAGCAGTTTCGTCCCTCGGACACGCACGCCATGACGCTGTGGGCGGATCGCAACCACCGCATGATGCAGTGCTTCTTCAACAACATTCGACACTATGCCCGCCGGCATGCCGAGCTGCTGGCCATCCAGAACGGGGAGCAGCAGCAGCAGCAGCCGCAACAGCATCAGCTCTATACGCACAAGACCCAGGTCTCCGTGCGGTTGCAGTTCCTCTCCTCGATATTCTCCACGGTGGGCTCGCCGAAGAACTTCCGCCTGAAGGTGGAGCAACTGGACTCGCTGTGGGAGTGGCTGGCGCACGATCCGGAATGCGCAGACTGCTATTTCTCGTGGCTGCAGGCGCAGGCCAAGGGCGGGGACCAGCACGCTCTCGGCATAGAAGCCCTGCAGCATTTGTATCTGAAGAAGCTGCCCGAGCTGCGGCCCGAGGAGTTCTCCATGGTGGCCCTGGGCCTGTTTCAGCAGCTCTGCAGCTTTGCGCGCATCGCCATGGGGGAATACGACAAGCAGACAAGCGAACAGATCTCATCCAGTGCCAGTGCCGTGGGCATGTACCACCTGTGGAAGATAGCGCTACGCGCGCAAAGCAATGAGGTCTCGCTGGCGGCCATACAGTACATAAACATGTACTACATGGGCCAGCAGTTGCGCCTGGAGAAGGAGTTTGTCTCCCAGTGCATGGACAACTTGGTTCAGGCGGCTACTGCCTTGGAAAGGTTAGATCCCCGCTTATGGATTGTGTTTACCCTACTCACCACCCTTGCTCTCTTTCAGTTTCGACGACGAGAATGCTCTTATGCGGGTGCAACGTGGACTGCTGCTGCTCAACACCCACCTGGACACATTTCGGCGGCGCTATGCCTTTCACCTGCGCCGCTGGGCCATCGAGGGCAAGGGCATCGGCTCGCACAGCAACCTGAAGAACGAGGGAGCTGGCCCTTCGATGAGGATCGTGCTGCAGCAGGCGGGACTGTCGGAGAAGAGTCAGCTGCAGATGCACGCCTGCGACCTGATCGCGGACCTCAAGGCCGAGGTGTCCAAGTGGTGGGAGAGCCTGCAGACTGGACTGGCGGCCCCGGTGCTCGGACTGCTCCTCAGCGACGGGCCACTGCGAATCATCACCCAGGGGCAGGAGCTGACCTCGGACTACGACGAGCGCACTCTGGGGGATTCCGGCTTCAAGGACAACCAGATTGTGTACGTCTCGCTGGGCGGCAGGGGAGCCCGTCGAAAGGAGTCCAACCTGGAGCACCCGTCCATGCTGCCACCGCCGCCCAAGGAGTGTTTGCCCACAGTGCTCCTGCTGCAGCCCAGATACTTTGAGAAGCTCTTCTGCCTCATGCAGACGCTGGGAGACATGAAGCCGCAAGCCTCGTCGGCGAATCTACAGCACCACACGAAGGCGCAGCTTTTGTCGCGCCGCGTTTGGGATATTCTGGCCATGTTGCCGACCAATCCGCACATCCTGGATGCCTTCAAGGGCCTGGTCACGGACGTCGCCGAAATGGAGTTACTCGATGCCAGGGGCAAGGAAGAGGAGTTGGCCGACAAGCAGAAGCAGATCAAGCGGAAGTTCTGCGATCTTCTCGACCCGAACAACCTGCAGAAATTCATGTACTCGCTGCACATCGTAGAGAGCTTGGCGTTGTGTTCCAGTTCCCGCCGCCTCGAGTCCAACGGCAATTCGGAGCAGGTGCGCCTTAGGAAATCCTCGGTCGGTCGTCGACGCAACAGCAACGAACCGCCTTCCCCCGATGGTAAGTCGGGCAAGGAGCAGCTGTGCGAGCTAGAGGACCCCCTGACGCCCACACCGAATTCCGGGCAGCAGGATGGAGAGACGGAGGCGAGCAGCAGCAGTGGCGGCGACAAGGAGAACCAGCCGAAGCAGCACAGCAAGCGCCAGAAAAAGAGCGATGCGCCGGAGAATGAAAAGGAACGCCCGCGAGGCTGTGTAACGCCCCCGTCGCCAACTCCTCCGCCACCAGTGGCGTCGAGCATTGTGGAGCGGGGCGATAACAAATGGAGTGAGGCGTTCGTCAAGTGCGGCGGGTTGCGGCATCTGTACGAGATCTTCAGCGGCGGCCAGCTGCAGCAAAGTGCTCATCCCAAGGAGTTGGCCCTCAACGAGTGGCGTCACGATTGCCTGGCCAGTCTGCTGCGGATCCTCTGGCTGCTGGGCTTCGAGGAGTTGCAGTCGCACGATGTGCACGTGTTGATGGCGCGCCCGCACCCCTTCATGCTGCAACTTATGACGGTGCCAAGCTGCTTGGCCCGGATCTCCTCAATCCTCAACGACGAAGTGCACCAGCAACAGCAGCAGGTGGCCTCGGCCAGCTCGATGATCTTCCCCTACCAGTTCCACCAGTTGCGCACGGGCTTCTGGGGTCGAGCGCAGCTTATCCAGTTCGTCATGAACATCTTGGTGAGCTTTGTGCACGCCTCGGGCGAGGCCCGGCGTCTTCTATGGGCCCAATCCGACACGGATCACTGTCGCTGGCTGCAGAAGTTCATACTCGAGGATCCGGAGCCGGCGGTGCGCCGAGAGATCTGCGCGGGACTGTATCGCATTTGCCTGGGCAACGCCCACAGCTTCCGGCTCTTGTTGGCTCCGCTGCTGCACAAGCTCATAGCCTTGTTGCCTCAGGCCGAGCAGATGAGCTCGGCCACGCAGCACACGCAGTTTCTGCTGTCCGAGGAGGGCAAGGAGCCGTACGGACCCGCCTGCCGGGACTACTTCTGGTTGGTGGCCAGGCTGGTGGACACGCTAACCCCGGAAATGGTGGCCGAGGAGCACATCGACATCGAAGCGCTGTGCGAGAGCATCTCCCACAGCATTCTCAACCGCGAGTACTTTGAAGTGCGGCACGGATTCCAGGACGATGGCCTGGTGGGCTTGCTCAACCTGATGTCCAACCTCATTAAGTACGACACCAGCTTCAAGTACACTCAGAACGCCCTGGCCTTCATCGAGCAGCTGATTGGTTTCCTGTTCGACATGCCCTCGCCGGCGAATCGCCAGAAGCCCAAGTGCAAGTCTGGCACGTCCCGGGCGGCTGCCTACGATCTGCTGGTGGAGTTGTGCCGCGGAGGCGCCACCAACTACAAATATCTGCACGGCAGGCTGATGGCACAGCACAAATCGGGACCCAAGCAGCCGTATCCGTGGGACTACTGGCCCAGGGACGAGGGGAGATCCGAATGCGGCTACGTGGGCCTCACCAATCTGGGCGCCACCTGCTACATGGCCTCCTGCATCCAGCATTTATACATGATGCCGCAGGCCAGGGCCGCTGTGCTGCGAATTCCGCCCGCTGGTGCGCTTAAGCACGGTCCCACGCTCCTGGAACTCCAGAGAATGTTTGCCTACCTTCTGGAATCCGAACGGAAGGCCTACAATCCCCGCAGCTTCTGCCGGGTGTATCAGATGGACCACCAGCCGCTGAACACCGGCGAGCAAAAGGACATGGCCGAGTTCTTTATCGATCTGGTCTCGAAGCTGGAGGAGATGACACCAGACCTCAAGCACCTGGTTAAGAGGCTCTTCTGCGGCACACTGAGCAACAATGTGGTCTCCCTGGATTGTGGTCATGTGTCACGCACTGCCGAGGAATTCTACACGGTTCGGTGCCAGGTGGCAGACATGAGGAACCTCCAAGAATCCCTGGACGAGGTCACCGTTAAGGACACTCTGGAGGGCGACAACATGTACACTTGCTCGCAGTGTGGCAAGAAAGTGCGCGCCGAGAAGAGGGCTTGCTTTAAGAAGCTGCCGCAGATCCTGTGCTTCAACACCATGCGCTACACATTCAACATGGTGACGATGCTCAAGGAGAAGGTCAACACGCACTTCTCCTTCCCCTTGCGACTGGACATGCGGCACTATGTGGAGAAGACCCTCATGCCGCAGCAGTATAAGGAGGATCGCGAGAAGCGCCAGCGGGAACGGGAGAAGGAAAGCGAGAGTGCAGAGCCCGGTGGTGATGAGAACGACAACGAGAAGGCGGAAGCCACGCTGGACGCCGACATCGAAGAGTGCTATGAGTGAGTGTCTACTAGGGGTATATACATGTCATATTCTAATGCACTTTTCGACCCTGCCAGGTACGAGTTGGTTGGTGTAACCGTTCACACGGGCACCGCGGATGGCGGGCATTACTACAGCTTTATCAAGGAGCGCACGAAGAACGGCTACCACCCGCACGAGCGTTGGTTTCTGTTCAACGACGCCGAGGTCAAGCCCTTTGATCCCTCCCAGATTGCGGCGGAGTGCTTTGGCGGCGAGATGACGGTGAGTGCCTCCTTGTTTTGAGTGATTTTATGCAGTTTACATTGTCTATCGCTTTGCAGAGTAAAACCTACGATTCGGTGACAGAAAAGTATTTGGACTTCAGCTTCGAGAAGACCAACTCCGCCTACATGCTTTTCTACGAACGTCGCCTGCCCGAGCACCTGCAACGCCGGCACTCCGAGTTGCTTGTGACGCCCACACCGAGTCCAACGGTGGAGGAGAAGTCCGATCCAGAGGAGCCCATCAAAATGGACACCAGCAACGACAGCAAGATAGATGTGGAGCTGGAGGTGGACGGAGATGAGAAGGAGGTGTCAGTTAACGAAGAGAAAAAGTCTACAGATGTCGCTGAAATGGAAGTTCCTACGATCATTCCCATTGAGGCTAAGGAGCCGGAACCGAAGGCGCTCACTCCGCCAAAAAAGATTATGACAGAGTTCGAGGAAGCTGAATCAGCGATCGAGAGGATCATAGAGGAGTTGGAAAACTCAACAGCCAATTGTGATAACCATAAGCCAATAGCATGCATCAATAGCATCGACAATAGCCACAACAATAGCGATAACAAAATCAGCATGGGAACGGGCGCGGGCACGGTAGTGAGCACGGAAGCAATGCTGCCCGAGCCGCAGCCCTCCACGTCGAAGGCGGCCCAAAAGCTGCAACTGATTCGTCCTCTGCTGAACAAGGAGTTGGAAGACTGGATCTGGCAGGACAACCGCCAGTTTCTGCAGGATCGCAACATCTTCGAGCACACCTACTTTAAGTGAGCAAAAGCCCTTAATCTAGGTAAACCAGATATTAATGGTATTCCTTTCGCAGCTTTATGTGGCAAATCTGTGGCCACATTCCACAGTCCCTAATCTCGGAGTCGGACGTCACGTGCATGGCCGCGAAGTTGTCGGTGTCGTTCTTCATCGAAACTTTTATTCATGCCAAGGAAAAGGTGAGAGACGGCTGCTGGCATTTCGTCCAGTTTAGCAGTTAAAGTTTCGTGTTTCTGTGCAGCCCACCATGGTGCCCTGGGTCGAGCTGCTGACCAAGCAGTTCAACGCCAGCCAGGAGGCCTGCGAGTGGTTCCTCTCGCACATGTCGGTGGAGCCCTTCTGGCCCGTCCAGGTGCTCATCCAGTGTCCCAATCAAATGGTGCGTCAAATGTTCCAGCGCCTGGTCATCCATGTCATCCAAAGGCTACGGTAAGAGTAGTATGCGGCGAGTGTAAATTGTCCCAAACCAAACATTGCTCTTTGGTTGACAGAGCCTCCCATGCGGATCTGTATCTGGACGTTGAAACAGACGAGAATGATAAAGAACTGATCGGTCAGGCCTCGTGTGTCACCCGCTTCATTGGGTCCTTGATTTCGCTGCTGGAGCATGGAGCGCGTTCGCATCTACGCCACTTGACCGAGTATTTCGGCCTGTTGTGCGAGTTTTCGCGCATGGGGGACGAGGAGGCAATGTTCTTGCTGCGCATCGGAATCCTCAAGAGCCTGGTTGACTTCTACTTGGGGCACAAGCAAACCGACAGCGTTAGTTGATAATAACTAAAGAGATTTTCCCAACGACTGATTAATTTCTATGTTTTTCCCTCAACAGATCGACATCAGCTCGGACAACGAAGACAACTCTTCGGATGAGGCCTTGTCGGTGGAGAAAATGCGTCCTGCATCCCTGGACAAAATGATAGCGCTGTGTGCCAGTTTGGTAGAGCGTTCCCGGGGTCCCGATTTCCGGCTAAGACTCTCCCCAAAGGACTTCAACGCGATTGCCGGCGGCAAGGTGATACTTAAAAAATTGGAAAGCGTTGTCTATTCCATATAACCAGCTAACCAACATCAATCAACCAAACCAAACACCCACCAAGCCATTAACGAAACCACCAGCCATTTCCTGAATCCGTCCCAGAAAAAATCAAAAAAATCAAGTCGAAATCCCATAACGATCCATAACAAATGTGTTTCCTCTGTTCATATTTACTTCACCTTGACTTCGTGTTAAATGTTTCGTATATATTTCCTAGGGGTTTCCATTTTTGTACCAGCAAATAAAGGACGGCATTAACCCGCACCAGACCAAACACTTAATCCACGCTCTTTGTCGTTGGGACGAGCGGCTCGCCACCCAGATCATTGGCATGCTGTTTGCCTCGGTGACCAAGCACACTGAGCTGTGTGCGCCCTTCTTCAAGCTGCTAACCTTGCTTACAGAGACGCAGGGCGGACCGGTGGGTCTGCCCTGTTTTACACAGCTCATCCTTCCGCGCATGTGGGATGCCGCCGAGTACTGCCCGCAGTCGGTGCTCGACTGGCTCTCTTTGCAGGCCACCAAGAATAAGATCGCCCACGCCTGGATCCTGCAATCCGCCGATCAATGGCTCGAGCAGTTCCTGCTCGCCCACGACAACACTCGTGTGAGGAACGGTAAGAGATTGGATTTAGGTGACCCCGACCGGGAGACATACCTTACGTATCATTGCAGCCGCTGCCTTTCTGCTGGTGGCCCTGGTGCCCTCTCAGCCCTTCCGGGCCAACTTCCGAGCCCACTCACAGCACAAGCTACTGGCCCTAAATCCGCACAGCTATCGGTAACATATCCTCAGTAGCTAATAGTTAATGGTGAAAGATATCAACTATTTTGGTGAACCTTGCAGAGACATCAACAGCGATGCCCAGGTGGTGCTGCACCAGGTGATCACACTGCTGATGCGCCTGCTACGACCCGCGAGGGTCTATGCGGACATACCGGCCCATGGCACCACCAAGCTGACCGCCTACTTCAACCTGCTCAGCTACTGTATGGTTTCAAAGACTGAAAAACTAATGGCAAGTTTGACAGCAGCACTTCCACTTTGACCTTCGAGTTTGAATCTAATGGGAATCGTTTTATGTTGCACTTGCAGATAGGACCGTTCATGCGCTCCCTTTGGGAGCTGTTCCATCCGCGCCTCTCGGAGCCCAGCGTTCCGGCTCATCACAACAAGCATGCGCTACTGACCTTTTGGCACCACTCTCTGGTGGACTGTCCGGAGAATGCTGCCCAGGTTGCCAACTGCCCGGAAATCACGCGCAATATTGCATTTAACTACATTCTGTAAGTGCAACATTCTATCCTTTCGAAGTGAGGTACTTTCATACCCATGTTTCGCTCAGAGCCGACCATGACGATGCGGAAATAGTCACGTACAACCGATCCATGTTGCCCGCCTACTACGGACTGCTGCGATTGTGCTGCGAGCAGAGCCGAGCTCTGACTCGTCAGTTGGCCCAGCACCAGAACCTGCAGTGGGCCTTCAAGAACATCACTCCGCATCCCACGCAGTACGCGGCCGCCGTGGAAGAGCTCTTCAAGCTGATGGCTCTCTTTGCCACCCGGCACCCGGATGCCGGCGAGCAGGAGAAACTCGATGTCAGCCAGTTCCGGAGATCGGTGATCGTGTCGTACATGAGCAGCCTGGATGCTCGGGTGTCCTGGTCAACGCTGATCAGTGCCCTTAAGATATTGGGTAAGCAGGCTTTCTTCGCATCTGGTATTCCCTAAAATTATGTTTTATTTGTCTAGTGGACAACGAGGAGGACCGCATGTTGGTGATATTTAACGGTGGCATCGAAATGTGCTTCGAGGCCCTGCACACGCTGCATTCCATGCACCACGAGGCCACAGCCTGTCATGTGGCCGGCGACCTGTTCGACTTGTTGGGCGAAATGCTGTTGTTGCTCGCAACGCTGCGCACGCGCACCGACAGTCCCGCACAGAAGAAGCAGCAGCAGCAGCAACAACAGCTGGAGCATCAGTTGCAACTGCAGCAACAGCAGATGATGCAGAAGCAGCAACAGCAGCAGGCGCAGTCACAGTCGCAGGCCGCTCAGACGCCGCAGCAAAAGGAGAAGCAGCTGCAACAGCAGATGCAGCAACATCTGCAGCTGCAACAGTTGCAGCAAATGCAGCTGCAGCAACAGCATTTCTTGCGCCAGCAACACCAGCACTCTACACTGTCCAAGGCACTGCCGGACGCAGTCAAACGGCTGGCCACGCTATTGAACACCTTCAACTCGCCCGAGATCAGCCGCATGGCGCTGGAGGTACTGAAAGAGCTGGTACGAAACACCAGTCTGGAGACCACCGGCATCCTGGCGCCCATCCTCATCAATTGCCATCTGTCCGTGGCAAACGCCCCCAATGCCATTGGGCCTTTGGGTCCCTATTTTCCTCGTCGCGGCACAAAGCACTCGCCCTGGCCCCTGGGGGCAAAGAATTCGCCGAGGCCGCCACGCCCGATGGTGCAGATGTGCATTGTTTTGGGTGAGTTAACGCCGCGCGGTCTGGACGCCGACTACGATGCGCAGGTGGAGGGCTTCTACAGACCGTATCATGATTTCATCGACGTCATGATGCGGATGTGCGTAAACACGGGCACCCTCAACGACACGCTGGTCAAGTTGCACTGCCTGGTGGCCATCGAGTCGACGCCACTGCACTTTAACTTTTTCCCCAAGTTCTGGGTGGGCATTCACAACAATGCCATTACGCACAAGTAAGTCCCAGATTATTTGCCCATAGAAATGCCACCAATTTTCATCAATTCTTTCTCAGATATGTCGAGTTGCTGGTGAAGAATCAATTGCTGGTGGAGTACCTTCACAACGTGCTGAGGGATGAGCGCAGCATGCTGAAGGACGCCTGCGTGCGAGAGTTCCTGGAGCTGTACTACCACAAGGTGGCCTCCCAGCTGCCGGTGGCTCGCATGATCTATACCATCAACTATGGCATGCACTCCAAGGACGACATTGACGAGCTATGTGGCGATCTATTTGCCATCTGCATCATAGCTCAGGCGACGGGAGTGCCGGCCTCAGTGCGCAAGGAACTGCGTGGCTCTCTAAGGGCGCTACAAAACAAGAGCGAAAGGTTCAGAAAGGAGGCGGAGCTCGGTAAAAAGAACACATTTGTTTGTATGATAAACGTGTAATCCAAATTCTGTTTGCCCTTCCAGATCCATTCCCCAACAAAAAGCAAAAGCGTGATCCACCCAAGGACAAAGAAAAGGATAAAGATCCAGACGAATCGGAAGCCGAAAGTGTTGACAAGGCAGCTGCTGTTTCCATGGAACTGTCCGGTAGCAGCAACAACGAAACTGCCACAGAATCCACCGCGAAGCCACCGACGCCAGCCGGCAGCGAGGACGAGCAGTTGGAAAAGGCGTCGACGCCTTCATCTGATGACGAAACCGAACTCGAGGACGAGGTGGAGCCCACGCCCAAGCGCAACAAGAAGGCGTCCAACAAGAAGACAGCCCAGGATCGCCTCAACGAGGATCGCGAGAAAAGGCTGATTACGTTGATCACCATGGAGTCATATATCCAAACGATTTTCGCTATACTAAAGCGAGATTCGAGTATACCCAGTGTCGGAACGAGCAAGGAAGCAAGTGAGGAGCCATTTAACGAGGCGTCGACATCGGCGGCGGCAGCGGCAAAGGCCTTGCCTCGTCCCAAAGGAGCCCACACGCCCCCAGAGCCGATGCCCGAGGAGGCGCCCAGCGATCCCAGAGTCTCCAACATGGAGACGGAAACTGAGGCAACTGCAAACAGTGGCCAGCCGAAGGAGTCCCCGTCAGCGTGCAGTGGCAGTGCTAATGTGGCTGCATCGGCGCCTGCTCCCGCTCCCTCATCGGCCGTTGCATCAACGTCGCAGGCGGCGAGTCCGACACAGATTTAGTTGTCATTCAACGAGTTGCTCAGCATTCTGTTCTTCGGCAAGCCACTGGACTGATGATAGGTTCCGGGGGCTGACGACGGCTGAGCTCCTAATCTGTAAGAATTTGTGGCCAAAGGTCAATGTTAGGTACACGTAGGCAACCCAAGGTTGGTGCTAATGGTTGACTTGGGGGGCGAATCCACACCCAAATCCAAACACGCAGACAGATTGATGAAGAACACAAGCTGAACAGCCCCACATCCACATCTACATTCATTTTCTCTCACTGCTGGACGTATAAAAGGAATTAGGAAACACCACACATGGAAATTCGAAATGGGGCTAATGGATACCTAGTTAAGCTTAGTTTAGAAGCATCTAACAAAAGATATAGCTCTGTAAAACACACCCATACAAGGCCCATGCATTAATATACCCGACCGATACACACATATATTCAATATATAGCGATAGATGTAATTAATGTAAGACTTCCATAAGCACGCCACTTTCCTACAGTCAAGCTACCGTAAAGATCACCTTCCGAATGGTTAGTTAAGTTGGAAGAATCCTCTGAGAAAAATTTGTTATACCAAAAAAAAAAAGAAAAATTTGTAACTCAAAATGAAAACCGTGACCATGTGAATTAGAAGCAGCATTAGAACTACAAAAATATGTGTTTAAACCTTAAACGATGGCAGTTGAAGGTCTATGAAACGGCTTACAAGACGCTAATATCTATATATGTTGTATTAGATCCATTAGGTATGATTTGTAAAACGAAGGCTAAGAACACTTGCGTACCCCACTTTCCTCGCCAACTTCCTCCCCCATGCACCATAAACGATATGTTAGAAGTGAACAGATATTATTATAATAGACATTAACGAAACACTTTTAATATTGGATGTGTTATATAATATGTCATAATCATTTCAATGTAAATTGCATAACGCAACCAATCGATCAGTTTTAGTTCAAGTCCATTAGGGATAAACGTAATGTTTAGCGATTAAGAAGAATAGAGAGTTGTTGTCCCAGGTGAAACACAACAGGACAAAAATAATAAAGAAACTTAAATAAAGGAACTGGCCAGCCCCGCAGAGGGTAGCGTCTATCGAAACGATCGGATCGAAAATCACTGATTGTAATGTTGAAAAAAAGGAAATCGAGAACTAAATTGCAACACACAAATCATGAGAATAATAAGTTTAAATGATATGTAATTGATTGTTTGGGAATTTTATTTACTGGTCGGCAAACTTGTTGCTTTGCCCGGACGAGTGTTCTATTCCGGGTTCCCCCATACACGCATGCGCTGGTTCAAATGCCAAAAGTCACCCCTAAACGCCAGTCTAAAGAAATTTAGCTTCAATCATTTGGAAGTTTTGCACACGAACGGTTTGCTGGCAAAAGGAACTCAGAGACAAATATAATAAAATGCCTTGTGTAGGTTGTGGAAAAGGTGAGTTCGAATTGGGTGGTCTAATCTTACCAATACAATACTTATTGCAATCATCTTGTTAAAATACAGCTGACAGCTGTATGCTAATAATTTCCATTACAAAACCAATGAAAACAGCAACTCACATAACATATTTTGAAACACTATCCCCTCACAGAATGCAAATGCACCCCGGAAAAGTGTTGTGATACCTGCAAGTGCCAGAAACCTGGCCAATGCCGATGCAATCCATCGAATGCTTCCGGATCGGGCGGCTGCTGCAAGGGGAATTCGGATGGAGGCGATGCCAAGGAAAAGTGCTGTGGTGACAAGAAGTAAAAGCCTAATCCAAAATCCACTGGAGAATCGCATTTGCCCCACATTTATATATTGAAAATATAATAAAACGGAGTTTGCTTAAAAAAAAAAAAAGAAATATATTTCCACTCGTTGGAGGGTTTAAAAGAATCGGCCCAAAAATATTTCAATTCACAGTATTAGGTAAATTGGAAATCACAGAGTGCCATACTCCGTGCTGTCAACTTCCATTATAATACCCGAGACATTCCTACAGGGGCATGAACTTCCCAATCGCCAATAGAGAAAAAAACAGCCGCGCACCGTTGCAATATCGATGGCAGTAACTTCCAGTGAGCTGTTATCATATACATAATTTATTATTTAATCGACAAAACCAGGACTTTACATTCACTGCTCAAGATATACTAATGACCTATACCAGCATTGCGCTTTTGTGTTAAACATAAGTGGGTGGCAATGATTGCTTAGACTTTCTTTATTACTTTCGTGTATTTAAATTTAATAACAAAATGTGGCAAAATGAGGCGCTTAGCAAACCAGCCAACAACAATGTGCATTCCGTTTATACATAGATTGCTTATGGAGTTCAATACCAAAAAGTGTTGATAGAGATGGAAGGAAGGGCAAAGGCGTCGAATCGAGAGTTAAACAAATTAAATTCGTCAGCGATTTCTTTATATTACAGCGTAAATTTAATTTAATTCATGCATTTATAAAAAAACAATTTAAAAATTTCACTTTTCAACAGATACGAGCCACTTACTAATGATGCACTTACTCTTAAATATACGTAATATAGACCAACTACACTTCAATTAATGCAATATAAAAACAATTTCCTTTTAGGTAGATTTGCTACTACTTTTGTGACTTCGACTCACAAAATAGAAAGTTTTCGGTTTATACAAATTAGAGGGCATTGTCCTTTTAAAAATGGACTTGTTCCTACTGGTCAGTGGACGCTTAGTTGCGCTTGGCCTTGCGCCTTTTGCGAACGTTGGGCGTATGGGTTGTGGGATTTAGTTTGGGCATAGCTTCGTTGCCTCCGCTGACTGTGCGCCACAGGTTTAAGACGAAGCTAGGCGATTCGTGGACGCTGCTAGGTCGGTTTGGTTCGTATGCCACATTGTTGTTGATGTTTTTATTATTCTTTTTATTGTTGTTATTGTTAGTTGCAGGCACCTGCTGCTGCGGCACTTGCTGCTGCGTCTTGTGCGGCACTCCTTGGGCGTATTCTCATGAACGCTTCGCCTTTCCATTGGCGGCATTGACCGATGTCTGGGTCCTGTATCTGCCCGCTCCTCCGCCTCCCACTGCCATCTCGGTGGCGTGTGTGGCCACATGCTGGATGCCCTTCTCCATACAGCCGTGGTATATGGGCCGCATAAACTGCAAATCATAACTAGAATTTGTAAAGGCTTCTTTGATGCTATGTCAATGGCTCACCTTCTCCCACATCAATGTGGCAAACTCATCCAACTTTCCGCCGAAGTCGCTCAACTCGCCACTATATCTGAATAACAGAAACGGTTTGGTTAATCACAGAATTTATCCTCACATCCCAAGCCTAGCCTACCTGATGTATGCCCAAAGGGCCAGCGTGAGCAACGCCACGCCCATCACCAGATTGCAGAAATTGGCAAACGTGTAGAGTCCCACCAGACCGAAGATTCCGCTGGTGATGTACATGATGATCGCGCAGGCGAAGTAGACAGCCGGCGTGCGGGCCGCCTTGAATATGTTCTTGCTCTCGTTGTGCGCACGGTAATTGTTGAAGACCTCCTCGATATCGTCTTCTAGTTGCTGACGGAACTTCTCGGTAAACTCCTCACCGCCCATCTTCCGCTTGGCGGCGAACTGGAACAGGGCCTTGTCCTTGACGCGCAGGTGTTCCGTCTCCAGATGGGCGGTGCTTAAGTACGGCTTAGTGCCGCCGCAGACCTCCTCCATGAGCTGCTGGTACAGCTCCTTGGCAGCGGCCACGGCAGTCAGGTGGTTAGCCTCCGCGGTGGCCACCAGCATGCTCTTCGGCTCAGGCAGTTCGTTGCCCTTGTAGATGTTCATGTACGACTGGAAGTACTGGATGAGATCACGGGCCCGTACCCGCTGACCGCTGATCTCTTTGTAGACCAGGTTGTCCGGCGCCAACAGCATGGGGACCAGGGTGCGCAGGCTGGTCTTGAACTCGGGCGTTATGTCTTGAAGCCTGCCGTCAAACTGCGGGTTTGTGGCAACGTTGAGGCCCGGATGGGGCATCAGAAAGCAGGCCACTTCCGTGAAGCAGGACGAAATGTGGCGGCGTAACGACTGCAGCTCCGGGTGTTGCTTGTCGGACACCTCGAGACGTCGCTTAAGGATCTTGTCACCGCCGAATGCTCCGTACTCAGCCTCATACGGGAAGCTCCAGTCGCGAACGAGGAATTGGAGACGCTGGAAGGGCTTCTTACCGGTGTCCGCCAGCGCTAGACGGCCGTACTCGGTGAAGAGCTGCAGGTGCTGCAGATCGTCCTCCTGGATGTTCTGTGATAGGTTGTAAATCTGAACTGAGGAGAGCATTGTGCTCAGCGCAAACACTGTGGCGCAGTCGCGCACTGTGCTTTGGCTATCGAAGGCGCCCTGTGTGTCCAGCAGAATGATGGCAACCTTGTCGCCGTTGGGATAGTCATGCAGGAATATGTCGGACCACATTAGGATGCCGGTTGTATCGCGCTCAGACCCGCCGCGCCATGAAAATCCCGAGAGCGGCGCGGATTCATCCCCCAGCCAATCCTTTGCATCATGATGCACATACTGGAAAGAGAAAGACCTTAACAAGCCGAACGGACAACAACTATTAGCCCGAGTTGGACTGGGACTCACCCTTGCGTACATGTAGCGCAGGAAAAAGTCCAGAAGAAAGCTCTTTCCTTTTCGGAACGCCCCGGCGACGGAGACAACGCAGACATACCTGTCCTTGACCTCCTCGCGCATCAGCACCTCGCTGAGCGCTTCTTCGTTGAGCACAAACGTGTGCTCATCGGAGGCGTTGATCACCTGCACCGCCGAGCCGACCATTGTGGAATCCTCGTCCTGTCCTCGCGTTCTGTCCGTTGAGCTTGCTGCCCAGTCTCTTGATGTCCTTGTTCCGCCTGAGCGTAAGTTTCCGAGGGTTATAATCTTTTCAATGTGTTACTTTGGTGGTATTTTGGGTTAACTGCAAAGACATGCCAAAAAAATAAGATCAGAATATTTAAAGCCAAGAGAAATTGTTTGCTATGCTGTATGTTTGTGCTCGTCTCATCTTCCAAAATTTCTGGGATCTAAAAATTTAAATGATTCTTATCGTTTGGAAACCGATTTTTTATATATATGCCTTTAGATAACGAGATATGAATAGTCCCTAGATATTTGGTTCTGCTCTTCTGGTTTTAGGAAATTTGCGCAAACTTTTCCACTTCCGGGAAAGCGACAATAGAGACCGGGCTAACGGTAATTGCGCAAGCTTCTGCTTCTGAGAGTTCGTTTAATTTTGGCACACAAGACAAGACACGAGCCGCTGCCTGCAATTATGAGAGGCGTCCAAAAATAAATCCTCACATGCGCTGCTCCGCAATATTCCCGGCATCGGAATAGGCGGCAGCCGCTGTAAGCGGATTGTTCAGGTGCGTGGGCTATATGTATGTACATACGTGTACGTGGGCAAGGGATCCATGTGTGTAGAGAAAATCTTTACAACTCGAAGAGGAAACTGATCAGAGGATCACCCTTCCCCACATTGTAATAAACCTTGTGGAGCGACGAGTAACTGAGCACAACGTAGATAATTTTGAACTTGTATAACATTTTCGATAGGTCCAAAACCGGTTGCCTGTCGTCTTCCAGTTGTTGGGAAGAAAGTTTCATAGCTGTTTCTTTGGGGCAATGTTGTGATTTGGTAAAAATTCATAACTGGGTTGTTCCCGATGTTTTGGAAAGACTCTAACTATGCATACCGTGGACTGGGAAGGGTTCCCGAATGGGGTTAAACGCATTCAGCACAGTCGCGGCGCAGGCACATTAATTAATTGTGCTGTGATGACGTCGACAGGTTTTGTCGCGATACGTAGTTGACCAAACAGTGACTTGAATTCTAATTGGGGGAGCAGTCAAAACAAAGGGCACCCCTCCACGTATGTACCTCCAATCGGGAGATCACCCGAATTATGATCCACTCCACGCGCAAAAAAAGAAGGTAAACGTATCCGTGAAACGTAAACTATGCCGCTCTATGTGTGGCGTTTAATTGAATCGAATTGGTTTGGGCAGCAGCAGCAGCGGAAAAAGCAGCAGCAGAGACACGACCAGCGACCAGCGCGACTGTGTCAACCAAATCAGACTGCACAAACAACAAGCAGTGGAGCCAGCCGCGAATGAAGAGAATGCCCACTCGTGTGCTGGCGATCGCAGCGACACGAGAGACAAAGAGAGGCCAAAGAAAATGCCGATTTTTGTATTTTTAAAAATTTTAACACGCCTGCAATTTAAATTACTTGGCGGAGAAAGACATTCCATATTGCTTGAGTTTGATTTTTCGTAATTAATTAGCTTAATTGCGTTTCTATCAAAAGTGAATTCCGGACGGGATTTCCAATACTGGGTATAAAAGAGATAGCGAAATAGGGAAGAGATATAAGACAATTCATTGCAGATATCGAGTTAAATCATGGTATACTATTGAACAAATAACACAAAAATATTTAGAAAAATCTATTAGAAACGGAATGATACAATTTCTATCACCAAATATAGTTTTAATTGATTAATTCTTGTATGCAATACCTTCGGGGTTTATATAACTCGGTTTCAAGTCATCTTCAAAACTGTTTTTGAACATATTTTAGAAGTCAAAACGTTATTGACTTAATTCTTATTAGGTATGCCGCAAATAAGAGTATACGGAGAGTCTTTAGATCTGCGTTTATCCTATTAAAACGTCAATATCAGACAATGTTTCTTCGAAAACCCATCTGTTGCATGTGTAGTTTACATAGTTACAAAGTTTGCTGACTAATTACCCGATTTGAGGGCTCGATGCAAAACAGCAGGTTTGGCAAACCGCATGCCAAATGTTGCCCTGGGGACAGGCCAGCTTGTGGGGCAGCAACAGCTGTTGGGTGCAGCAATGTCTGCCCAATTAACACATTGCCACTAAATTAATTCGGACTGCGACACCGCGGACGAGGGCTCTTGGCACGGCACTTTTTTGGGCGCGCTGAATCACAGGTTTAAAAAATCCCAAACACACCTGGCAATGCCGCCCGAGCCCGGCTTGCAGGACAGGTGCTAGAGCAGGGCGGTTATACAATCGCGATCGAGCGATAAAGCCACCACACCAGCACACACCAGCTGCCCTGCTTGCACCCACGGTGCGGGGCCCCTGGGGGCGATGTAAACAAGCGGGCTGGAAGGTAACAGCAACAGTTGTGACCGAAGAGCTAGGGGAGAGCGGTCGCTTAGTCAGTCGACCAAAGAACCCGTTGCCGAGAGCAACGCCAACAACAACGAGAACGACAACGGAGGTGAGTAAGAAGCAGAGGGCTTGGAAAATGTTGAGCGGGGAAAAAGAATAAAGGTTTAATTTACCTAAATTGGGCAATCCCCTTGTCTAAAAGTGTCTAATTAGCCGCACTCAGGGCCAACGGATATGCAGCCGCTGAGATCGTGCGACCATCCGAAAGGGTTGACGTTCCGCACTCGCCATCCGGACGCCATGCAGCGTGGACACCGCCCAGTTCCATGGATCGCCTGCCTAGGGTTCCTCCTGCTCCAGCTCCTGCCTCCCCTGCAGGCTGCAACCTCCTCAGCCCCGGTATACTACTACGTAGGTTGCTACACCGCCCGCACGGACCTCCTCCACGAGTCCGTGTACGCCAAGGAACCGCAGACCTGCATCGAGATCTGCGAGCACCAGAACCACCGCTATGCCGTCCTGGCGGCCGAGAGGTGCTTCTGCGCCAACGACGTGGAGGCCAACGATCAGCAGGACGAGCAGCTGTGCAACACGCGGTGCCTGGCCAACAAGGCGCAATACTGCGGCGGAGCGGGTGTCCACTCGTACTACTCGGCCACGCTCTCCCAGCAGCCGGCACCCCACCACCTGCGCCTGGCCAATCGCACCGAGAACAGCCTCACTATCGCCTGGGACGCCTACGAGCCGCGGAAGCTACTGCTGGCCGGAGCGGCCGAGGCCGTGCTGCCCGAGCAGAAGATCGCCAACTTCATGGTGCGCGCCCAGGTGGTGAGGACGTACTCCTCCCTGCCGGCCTTCCCGCAGCCGGAGTTCATTGTCCAGAGCACGGCCACGCAGCTGGAGCTCACGGACCTGCAGCCGGCCACGCTGTATAATGTCACAGTGCGTGCCCTTTGCCGGGAGCAGCAGCAGGAGCAGGCCGAGTGCGGCCAGGACTCGCTGGTGGCCACCACGGAGGTAGTTCCCTCTTATTGGCTAGTTAAAAATTTCCCTAAAAACCTGCCCCGTTTCAGGTGGGCCTGCCAAACCCTTTGCCTACGCAACCCAAAGTCATCAGCCGCTCAGATCGCACCATCACCGTGGAGATTGCTCCCATTAGGAACGACAACGGGCCCGTGAGCCAGCTGCTGGTGATCGTGGAGTACGTGGACAACTCGCTGAGCCAGCCGTTCGACGCCCAACTCCTAGGAAGCTGGCAGCAGGCCCAGCAGGATGGAGTGCCCTACTACATAGCCGCCGAGCTGGAGTACGATCGACCGGAGGACAACCGCACCCGCCGCTTTGTGGTGGGCGATGGCAAGCGCTACGGACGCTACAACAATCCGCCGCTGGATGAGGCGGGCGCCCATGCCCACATAAGCCTGGGAGTGGTAGGTGCCAAACTGAACTTTACGACCCACATAATTATGCCATAAATGCTCTGCAGGTAAGCACGCTGGACGGCGTCAGTAAGACGCTGTACTCGCGCGGCACCCACGACCAGCATGTCACCTCCCTGGACGACTTCAGCTACGCTACCTTCGACAAGGGACAGTCGTCGGTGGTGGCCCTGGCCGTCACGTGCGTTATTTTCGGGACCTGCCTGCTGCTCAGCCTGATTGCCTACTTCTACTTGCGGTACAAGACCTGCCGGGGACGCAGGCTAGCAGGTCGGAACGGCCACGAGATGACCCTGCAGACACCTATCATCGAGAGGGAGAACAACGGCTACTTGGTGGAGGACGAACCACCGCCGCACTCGACAGAGAGCTTCAAGCAGCAGCTGCAGCAGATAGTGGAGGGATTTCAGAGGATTCCGCGGAACGCCCTGCGTCTCAATGTGAACGACGTGATCGGGGATGGACGCTTCGGAGAGATTATCACGGGCAACGAGATGGGAAAGGAGTGCGTCGTGCATGTGCTGTCTTTGGATGAACTGAATGCCACCACGCAGGCGCAACTGCTGCGGGAGCTGCGGCAGTTGTCGTACCTCAAGCCCCAGGAGCACATTCTGGAGTTCTACGGCGTGTCTGCCAGTCCGGACTGGTTCTATCTGCTATTCGAGCAGCAGCGCGTGAGCCTGAAGCGCAGATTGGTCGAGAGCCGGCTGATGGCCCCGTCGCCCCGCCTAACATCGCTGTCCGAGCAGCTGGTCTTGCAGTGGATTTACGAGCTGGCCAGCGCCATGTCCTACCTGGCCAGCTGCCAGGTGGTGCACCGGCAGCTCAGCTCGCACAGCGTCTTTGTCACGAACGAGTCGCAGCTGAAGCTGAGCGTGTTTGGGCCGCTGCACTACGTGAACGGCAGTCGCCAGCAGGTGGACCAAAGCCGGTGGCTGGCCCCGGAGGCGCTGCGTCACCACCAGAACCACTCCGTTCGCTCCGATGTCTGGTCGCTGGCCTGCGTGGCCTGGGAGTGCTGCTCTCTGGGCGGTACGCCCTACTCCAACGTGCTGGCCAACAATCAACAGCTGCTGGAGGCCATCCGGGCCGGGGTACGGCCTGCCCAGCCGGCGTACGTCTATGGGGATCTCTACCAAATGCTGCTCAACTGCTGGCAGCTGGAGCCGAGCGAGCGGAGCAGCTGCGAGGACGTGGCCTTCGGAGTGCGTCAGCTGATGACCTCACCGCGGCACGCGCTCAACTACGATCGGATAGCGGGCGGACTGGACACCCTGCCCGCGTACCTGCCGCAGCTCGAGACGCTTCCGACACTGGGATAAGACGCTGGCAGAGGGAAATAAGCTTTAGTCTGAGTAACACCCTAGACGGCATACTCTGAAATTCGTTTATGAATCATTCCTGTTGAGAGAATCTCTCCTACGCTTAGACAATAGTATTTATATTTAAATCGTGTTCACATGCCACTTGCTCGCAGAACTTTAAAAATACGGCTGACAATCGGCCTATAGCCTTTGCTTCAAATTGAATTTTATCCTCTAAGTGTCATAGTTTAGAGCCTTGTAAGCCAGAATCTCCTTCGGTATTGCTACCCCACTTGTTTGTGTAAATATTCAAGCAAAATTCGACAAATAAAACTTGTTCTGTGGCAGCCAGGTGATTGTTTAATGCGGCGGGGCTTATCTATATCCCAAAACCAGGGAGTAATGCCGCGTTGTGAGACTTTCCTCGAGCGAAACAAAGTTCAATCGAAAGCGCTCGATAAAGAGCCAAAGACTGATGGGGGAAGCGACGAAATTGTGTAATAAAGCAGGGAGTCCGCGATGTTTTAATCACTCTACCGGGTCGTGGATCCCCGCGAATGTTGCACAAACCGCCAGGCAAAAGCCACTGGGCAGTAGCAAGCAAAAAGCCAAAGCCCAAACGACAAACGACAAAAGAGAGACAGCGAGCGAAACTTTGATCGCTGGCGAGCAGCAATTAATAATAGAAAATATTTAGGCCTGCACTCGTGTGAGTGTATCAAAATTGACGATTAATCTGTATTAAAGGTCTTGCACCCAGCGCATCCATTGTTGTCAGGTTCACAGGCGGATTTGTGAATTAATTAGGAACCGCGGAGAGCACGAATTTGGCATTGGCCAAGATGCTGTCGTGCATTAGTCACCGCCAACAACGGCCAACGTCTGCCCGCGATGATGTAGCAGCACCTACCCGAGAGGTACATCCGATTTGCTGCGGCTCTGGGGGGGCAGACAAAGCGATTTGCTTATCGCTGCGTGGCTAACAGGGGCTGATAAGCCATCGATGGCTGTATACGACTGTCTTGTCGACGTGTTATAGGTGATAAGAGCAAAAACACTAAAAGTTATGGCCACCAGCGCACATGTTCGATTAAAAGTGCAGCGATTGGCACTCTCCTGGATCTTGTATCGCAGTCAAAGTCTCACGTTCGCTTCCCCTTATGTGCTGTTCTGGGAAGTGCTAGGCTGTGACTCGGTTGCCCGGATGCAGGCTCCACTGTATATAGCTACACCGAAACATCTCGGACAAATGAAGCGTAACGAGATCCACTCCGTAAGTGACTTTCGGCCGCTTACCTTGCACGGGGATTTCAAGGTTGAGAGTGCGCTTGGGTAATAATTATTAATAAACCAAGCCGAATGCTAGCTGCGTTGCCCTGGAAGCTTTGCATTGTGTGTGGGCCAATTGTTATTGTTTTCATTGCATACACACACTCAGGGGGCGCAAAAGGGGGAATCTGTGGAGCGCAAAGGCCAGCCAGCAGCAAAGGGAACGAGAATGGGAACTGGTTGCTCACACTGCACGAATACACAAGCGCACCCAAAGCACACGAATACTCGGCCTACTGCGCAAATGGGAGGATCGCCTGTTTTGGGGGGCTTACTCACTTTATTTAACCATTGGCATGCGGGAATTCCTCCAGTAAGCACGGTTTGGCTCGATTTTCGACACTCAGAAAAATACGTATTTTGTTTTGCTCCGTCGCGGGTGTGACCGTAGGCGCGCAATGGGAAAAGCCATCGAAGGCCTCGCGGGTGCCAACTCATCGATATGGAGGCCCCAATTCGCGGCCTATCGATATTTGAAACTGCAACGAGTTTCAATTCCCCGAACCATTCTAGACATATTTAAATATCAAATTTACTCCCAAAATAATTACTTCAGAAAGATCTTGCACTATACAAAGTAAATCGACCTGGGTTATTATTTGCTTTACTAAAAACCACTTTGAGTTTATAGAACAAATATTTACATTGAAGTTGACATGATATCAACCTTAAGGGCTCAAAAAAAGTAAACTATGATAAGACTTCTGGCAAAGTGAATGAATATATTCGAGAACATTGACTAGTAAGGCTGGGGGTAGTTTGATAAGTATATAAGAGGAGATCTCGCATGTTCTAGATTCAAATAAATTTGTCAACATCAATAACGTTCATGTGTAAACAAAACAAATTCAAATACGTTAATAATATTGTAAGAAAATCCAAGTAATTGATCTATATAAAATGAATTACCTAACTGATTTAAGCTGCCTCAAGCCGACTAAAAATAATTAATTCCTTTCAATCAATTGTAAAAAAATCGAAAAAAGAATTGTCAGAAATCTATCTGCCTAAAATGTGTTAGACTATTTTTCATTGCATACTTATTTGGGCTGCCACATCAAATCAAGAAGAAAGTTCTTGAAAATTCGTGAGTTTTGTGCCATAACAATATGAATTAAAAACCCTCAAAATTTTATATGTTTACATTATATTTAATAAAATTTCATTGGAATTTGTGACCATTTCCCTAAGCTAGGTTTTGCCGTCGATAACGAGCATAATACATGTAAAGATCCCCCCCATTTGACTTGGCCGCTGAACCTTTCAGCGGGGTCGCCTCTCCACGCCCTTATCAGAGCACATGTTCCGCTCGATGAGGCAGCCGGCGTAGCCAAGGGCGTGCGGGATGAAGTGCTGTTCGTAAACCCCCGAGAAGAGATGGGCGTAGGGCCCGCTGGCGAAGACCGCCACATCGTCGCCGCCGTGGGTCTCCGACGCCAAGGGCACCGCGCTGGGGAACATAAAGTCCTTGTTCTTCATGTTGATGTGCCGCAAATTCTTCCGCTTTACGGCCCCTTTCTCGCGGCTGTAGTTGCTGTCGTAACCGGGTCCGTTGGCATAGCTCAACGTGGCGTAGGGCAGGTCATCCGCCGCCAGCTGTCCATCGTTGATCCCAAAAATATCGTTCTTCCGGCTCGAGTAGCCCGCCAACGACATGGTGTGCGAGTGGTCAGAGCTGACCACGATCAGGGTGTCGTCCAAGCTGGTGAGACTCCTGGCCAACCCAACCGCCTTGCCGAACTCCGCTGTTTCGTCAATGGCCCGCAGTGCCAGTGTGTCGTGGTGTCCGTGATCAATGCGTCCGCCCTCCACGAACAGGAAGTAGCCACGTCCAGCGCTCTGGCGGTCCAGCACATCCATGGCCACTTTGACCATCTCCTGTAGTGTAGGCTGCTCCTCGGGATTGGCGTCCAGATGATAGGGCATGTGGTAGGGAGCAAACAAGCCCAGGACTCGGGAGGTGCGGTTTGAGAGACTCAGCAGCTGCTTTCGGTTCTCCACATAGTGAGCGCTGTTTGTGTGCTGGTTCTTCCACTCTTGAATGAGATTGCGCCCGTCCATCCGACGACCAGGTGCCCCACTGGAATCAATCATTTGCTGGGGCAAGAAGTTCTCGCGTCCGCCGCCCAGGATCACATTGAGCTTCTGGCCCACCGGGCTGTTGATAAGTTGAGCTGCCGCATCTGGACAGACATTGGGATCTCCATTGTCTGCAAGGACTTCAGCATCGTTTTCCCAGTTCCGGTTGGCAATGTGGGCGTACACGCCGGCGGGGGAGGCGTGCGTCACAGAGGTGGTGGTCACAAAGCCCGTAGCCATGCCCTGTTTCTGCGCCCACGCCGCAATGGAGGCCACATGGTTCAAGGGATCCGCCTGCGCCTGGCAATCCTTAACCTGAACGGCCGCACTCACGCCCACCGTGCCGTAGTTGGCCTTGACCCCGCCCAGATAGGCGGTGGCGGTGCAGGCAGAGTCGGCCACCTGCATGTTGGCGCAATAGGTCTTACTGAGGCCCACGTACGGGAACTGCTCGAAGGCGAACTGCTTCTCCTCGCCTCCGAGGTAGACCCTGCCCGCCGTGATCGTGGGTATGGACATGCCATCGCCAATGAAGAGCATCACATTGCGGGCCATCTGCGTATTTATGAGGGACTTGCTATCGAGCTGCTTCTCCAGTGTTTCAGTGGCCATTGCCTCCCAGTATTCGGCGTACCGCTCCTCCGTTTTCAGCGGATTAAAAACGATCTGGGGCATGGCTCGCTTGAAGCGATTCGGAAGGGCATTCACCAAGGAGAATACCGGATGCATACGCCTCTCGGCTACGTGGGTGGCTGCTGTAAGCCAGACGGTACAGTTGGGTTAGTTTTGTATGCAAAACATATTTTTTTATCGATAAGTACTTACCGCCACCACTGACTAGTGCACTCAGGCTAAGGAAAATCAAGAACGGCAGCCTCTGCATCGTGGGTTTCCGAACTGTCCGCTTGAGCTGGCTGTACATTGCCCGTCACGTTTCCTCGACGACTGATATTGGTTAGCACGAGACCTGCTATATTTATAGCGTTTCGCTGACAGGTCCGAGATTTCATAACGAGCGCCGCCATCGACCTGACGGCCGGCTGATAAAGGAGCCCAACAACACAGCACGCTGCCTTGGGTGTTTATAGTTTCTTTCGGTGCACAGTCAAGCCTCATTGAAGAGTGACCTCTCAGGGCGCAGGGGCAGGTTCAGGCAAAAAGGTTTTCGAAAAATTAGCATTGCAATTGGCCTGTTAAATCTCTTTATTGGTAATATGCCTTAGGGAAACACTTAGATTTCCTAAAAATAAATTAAGCTTAGAAAGTACCACTTATCTAAAAGTATTATGTTTGATTTCTCAAAAAAAGAATCATTGCAGTGGGCCTGTTCCCACATATAATTTTGAGAATATTATAAATAATTTAAGGGTGCTTATACCTTTTGATTTCTCAATATACTCAACACAACCTGTCCTTTATAGTGTTTCAAAGAGATTTACTTATTCTTTGTCTACCTGTTTTGGGCTTCTGGAATCGGAAAATCAGAGTAAAACTATCAGCGGCCTAAGCGAGACACCACTGTAATTGTTTTTCGAAAAACTGATGTTTTTCAACGGCAATCGTTATCATCGAGCGTCTGCCTGCCCAGCCACCAACCACCCGCCTCCTAGAAACACCCTGGCGATCGCATCGTCTGCCTGTCGCATCCGCCGGCAGGCACACTTCACGTGCTTCACGTGATCGGGGCAATCAGCACGGGTTTCGCTGCTGGGCCGGGGGTATATGTTTCCAGTTAAGTCATAAATGGGTAATTAGCACAAGATCCAGAGGCGAAGAAAAGAAATTCGAAAACGCGCGCCAGCATCCGCTGTGAGTGTCGGACCACGCACTCGGGCAACTTGTATCTGGCAATGCCTCCATGGGGGAAAGATTGCGCAAGCGCCAGCACCAGCACCAAAACATTGAGCAGGAGCCAACCGATTGTATCTGCATCCCGCTTGCGCCCAGCATCCGATGCCTGCTGCGCTGTGCTTCTGAGTGCGGGCATCTCTCCGATGCGAGTATCTCGGCGTCCAATATCTCTCGCATCTGAGCGTCTCGAGCATCGGGAGCATCTCTTGACATCCATCGGCATCCGTCGGCCGTTCGCTTGGATGCTGTGGCGAGCTTCTGCTTTGGCAGCGCGCACTTGGCCAAAATAGTTGTTGGTTCGCATGCAAAACGTTAAAATCGCATTAGCTGAAAGACATTTTTATACCAACGGCGCGTTTTTAATTTTTTCTACACTACCTACAACAACAATAACGACGACAACAGCAGCCAGCAGCAACAACAACAACCACAACAACAACAACATTAAATAGACAAAGTAGATGAGAAATAGCAAATCGAAGCGAAGCTAAACTAAACTTTTAACGTTCTAAATTCAATGCTTATACATAGGTATAAATAAATAAGCACGTGTATATATGTATACATATAACAAATGATGATATTTCAATAATTTTCGAACCACAAAAGGTACGGGAGCAGAGTCGTGAAAAGTGACAGTGACTTGTGGTGGAAATATATAAAAAAAAATGAAGGCATATAAGCCCAGAATCGGGAAACGCGAATCGTGCAGTGAAAGCCTAATCCCGCATTGATTTTTGTAACTTTCTGGCTGGCTAAAAATAGTTGACGAAAGAGTTGACTGTGCAAAGTCGAAGGGAATTCCAAAAGTTGCGATTTCTGTGCATTCGTGTGTATAACTGTATAAAGTGCACGGCAAGGACTTTGGGCTGCCATTTTTTCTAGGATCAGGGAACGGAGAGTATTAAAAAACCTAGAAGATGTAATGCCACACAACGACAATTCATACATAATACAATACAGTAAATTGCTAACTGTGTTCCGTTTCGTTTCTACCTCCCGCTCGCTCCGCTCCTCCTCCTCCTCCTCCTGTGTTTTCTCGTCCTGCCAGCGCTTGTGTGTGCGTTGGGATTATGTGACTCTGCGTGTATATATAGTATATACTTGTACCAGTGTTGGGTGGCATAAACGGATATATATATCCGTGTCGCAAGTTGGACGCCCAGCTGGCTGCCAGAGCGACGTCCCCAGCACAGTTTCACGTTTGACAAATGTCCTGGCATCGGGACATGGGCACGAGGATACTGTGTTAAGTTCCCCAAACACGCAAAATCCACTCTCTCTTAAAGCCTCCGAGGAAAATTCATTTTAAAGGAGAACACCAACTTCGGTTGGCCCGACGAGGGCTTGCCAACAATCTGGTAACTTTCAATTGCCTTCATTGACAGTTAAAACGAAAGTTATCAAAAAAAAATATATATACAAAAAAAATAACATGGGAACCAGCAAAGTTGCCACGACAATAACAACAATAAAAACAAATCAGCATCAGCGATGCCAACGACAACAACTCAGAAGTCAAATACAAGATACTCCAACAACAACACAAACACAATTAAATAACAGAGAAAAATAAAAGTAGCCAAAAAGTTTGCCAAGACATACACACCCCCTATATGCTATATACGCGCAGTGAGAAAAATAATCAAACGACTGGATACTATTTTAAATAGAGACCGCAGTCGTTCTATAAGAAACGTCAACAAATTTTGATATTTCAATTTAATTCGTATTTGTTTCCCAACAACGAAACAACGAAATATTCGTGCAGTGCTGGCTTAATCCTTATTGCGAAAATCTCACAGTTGTGCAGGAATTCAAATAGAAAGAAAGTATTTTACAAGCCAGATTGTTGCATAGTTTTAAAATTTCATTAGTTTCGTGTTGTTTTTCATATTTTTCTTTGTGTGCAAGCGCACAAACAAGTTGCTGTTGTTCCAAAGGATGCGGAGATGTTGGGGATGTTGGGGATGCTGGAAACCCCGGCTACGGGGGCGCGGCCGCTCTTCAGGAGGAAACAAACTTTTAACATAGTAGCCCACATCCACACAAAAAGAACACCCGTAAATTTTCGCACAAAAAATGAGGCAAGGCAGCAAAGAGAAAAGGAATCGAAGCGAAAGATGGGGTCAGAGGCAGGATGGCGGGGTTGCGAAAGGCAAAAGGACGATTGCACACTGTGTCAATTCTGTAACAACATCGGATTGTTATAATGGAATGTACCCGTATCTGACAATGCCACTACAATGTACCGATAATGAGTTGTCTGTTTGTGGGGGCTAGTGTTTCGGAACAGTGGGAGTTTGTTGTTTATGTCTTAAAGTTGAGAAACTTGCAGACATTGTTTGAAATTACCGTTGCAAGGGCGATGGAGTCTTAGGGTAATCAGACAGATGCAACTACAAAAAGAACAATTGTCTTTGGGTACCCTTTTTGGTACCTAGGAAAGTATCTAAATTTGGAACCTACAAATTTCCCAATGAATAGAATAAATATTATATCTATAAATATTTTATATTTTTTTTCTTATTGTATATTCCGTATAGATAATCTGTAGAAACCTGTGCACATAAAAAGCGCTTAAACATTATAACAATGGAATATTTTTCATCCAGATTATTTGAGCTTAAAATCAATATATAGTAAACATTAGTAGGTTTCTTTTCCAATGCCTATTCAAGCTTTACATACTTGTATACGCAATAAGCGCTGAAACACTATACAAATGGAATATTTTTCATGCAACATAGATTATTTCGGCCTAAAATCCATAATTTTATGGATAGTTAGGAGTTTGCTTTTCCAAACACATAAACTTTAGATACTTCTATAATTAATATACGATAAATCACAATAAAAATTGCAGTGTTTTTAATTGAGATTATTTCGGCTTAAAATCAATACTTTTATAGGTTGTTAGTAGTTCTCTGTTCCAACATTTGCCTTGAATCTATCGTTATCTTGATTATTCCCCCTTAATCCAATCGTTTAAGGCGATGAATCGGCCACTACATCCCATCGTACATCATCAGCGAGCATTGTTGCCAGAGAGTTGAGTGGCAAAAGGATGCGCGAGGCGGGACGCAGGAGCGGATGGCCCGAACGCACGAGCAGAGCAGTGCGGCACGAATGCCCTCTCCCGCTCTCTCCTGCGCCATCTCTCCCTTTTTATCGCTTGCCCCATCTCTGTTGCTCCCGTTTGCCACACCCCCGCCCCCAGCGGGCGCTCCTGCAGCGAGTTAACTTTGACGTTATGCTGTAAGCGTTGGGTGCTTCGTTTAAATGAGTGCTCGTTGAATGTGTGAGTAATTGGAGGGATGCTGGCCGAGGGGATGGCGGGTGCTCTGGGTGGTTAGTTTGGGGACGAGGAAAGGGGGATGGGGGCTTGGAAATGGAAAAGCAAACGACAACAAGCAAAACATTGGATGTTACTGGAGGAGGTTGCCAGGAGACGTTGGCTGGCTGGATGGCTGGCTTTTATAGTTCGCCAAAAGGAGTGAAATGGCGCCAGCTGAAGATTTATTCATGTATTTGTATCCGCGTTTGCGTATGTGTCGGCACTGCCAGTGTGGGTGTGTGTGTGTGAGTGTGAGTGTGTGCTTGGGAAATTATGAAAGCATTTGTGTTTGAGTTTGAGTAAACATGACCACTGGGGAGGCTTTCACGAGGGTTGGGTGTTGTTTTGGTTGCCTGGCACACACGGCGTATGTGTGTTTTTGGCCCCCGTACATATTTGTATTCGTATTTGCGGTGGCTCCTCTCCATCCCCATCTGTATCTGTATCTGTGCGCGCTTGTTGGTTTGTTTGCCCACCTTCGCTGCAGTTGCTGATTTTGAGGCCGCCTCATATTGTTAATGGCCTCCGCATCCAACATGCGCCTCCACATCCTCCAGCGCCACTGACGGAGGCCATCCATTGCAACTGTGACCTTCACCCATTTAACGGCACTTAACAAGAGCCAAACCGACCGAAAGTTGAATGTCATCGCCATTCATTTGCTATTTTTAGCCTGTCTTTTAGATGTATCCACATTCAGGAACTTGCTGCAATCTCCGGAGTCACAGGAGCAAGATCTGTTAATTTTTGTCATCCGATTTCTGGCTACATTTCGAGTTTACAGGCCTATTTTCGGGTTTTAAAAGTTTATAACCAGAGGGAAACCGACCGAAAGTTGTATTTTTAGCCTGTCTTTTAGATGGTGGATACATCCACCATCATTCAGGAACTTGCTGCAATCACCAGAGTCACAAGACCAGGATGTCAATTTTGACCACCAAATTTCATGCCAAATTTCGAGTTTACAGCCCCTCGTTCGCTCTTTATAGGCCCTCTTGTATATGCATATCTGGCCGATAAGGAATTTATGTGCTGCCTTTGTGCATCGGCAATAACTCCAACCCTTGTTAAATGTTGATTGTGTAAAGGAGCGGGATAGACAGCTCCTTCTAATTATAGAAATGCATGTAAAGTGAAACAAGGGAGTCCTGGACATCACTATGGAAACGGGAGCCTGCACCTGGCACTCTGGCGTCAGTCAGTCCTCGGATTCGCTAGCAACTGGTTCATCAATCATACATCCAGTCCGGACATGGTGAAATATTTCTCTTTATTTGCTGTAATGCCATCAAATTAAATTTCTATAAAAAAGTGCCGAATAAAAACATATTCGAATAAAATAAATAAACGAGCAAATAAATAGAACTGCCATTCCAATTTCCATATTACGGCCAATGGCAAATTTAATACCATCCGCGAGCTGGCAAAATTGCTGTCGTTAAAACATTTTACAACATCCTACAAAGATTGAAAATAAATCAAGCGAACATCCATAAGTGAAGGGGGGTGCGTGTGTGCCTCCGTTTGGGTTTATGAGTGTAGGTGGGTGTGTGTGTGGGTGGGCCTTTTTGGGGCAGTCCCCATATCATAGAACATTCAAATATTGGCAAAGTCATGGGAAATTTGCAGGTTGTTTATTTACATTGTTGGCGCTGTAAAAGCCAAATGGGAATGGCAAAGGCATCGGCCCAACAATCTGTGCGGATATTTACATATTTGCATCGCGCATATCGCGTGTGTAATTAGAGGCCATCAATTGCCGGATTGAAAGTGCCTGTCGTTTCAGAGATTTGTGGGTCTTGAAAAATATGAAGGATTTGTGTGTTTACACGGAATGCGCGGCTTTCTATATCCAATGATAAACAAACCAGAAGCGCGGAAAGCAAAATGTCTTTGAACATCGCCAAGTTTATTCAAAAAGATCCCTTAATTCTTGTAAGCCAGCAAAAACCTGGTTCGCCTTCAATGACATTTAAAGCAATTAAAAAGTCACACACAAAATACCCGCCCGTGCAGAGAAGAGTTCGGCTTAATTTAGCAACAAAGTGAATAACAATTTGAGACACCTCCTTCTGTTGAGGGCAGCAAAGTGCCTCCTGACAGACAGCTGTTACATGGAAATGAGCAGACAACTTGGCCAGAGTTTCATTTAAGCCATAGAAATATTGTTGTTTACTTATTTTCCTCCTCCCTGGCTGTCATGTCGCCCGCCTTTTCTCTTTTTCTCCTTTTTTCTGTTTTCGTTTTGTTTGCTTCTTGGTTACTTTGCAAGTTATTGAACCCGTAAAAGTTTTTAATTAAAATTCAAATTAGACAAATTAAATTGCCTGCAAGGTGCCATTCGAATGGGTATCGCATTTTTATGACTCGAAGAGAAAAGTCCTGGCGACTAAGGGATTCGGGATGGTTCTGGGGAACGTGCGTTAAATTTTAATTGATTTTTCCCACAACGAAATGTTGGAGTTGCTCCCGAAAACATACAAACATACAAACAAACAGACACACGGACACACAGACATACCTGCTTACTCGCAAAGTAAACGAAGCGAGATGTGAAAACAAAAATGTGGAGTACAGATATAGCTACAGATACAGATACAGATACAGGCACAGATACGAGCACATTCAGTGTATCTGAGATACACGAACTGGCAGACATTCAGGCGTGCGAATAAGCCCACACACTCACACTCACACTCGCATTCGCACCTATACAGTCAAACAAGTACGCACACACACACAGGACCACCTCCCACTCCCAAACACAAGCTGACAATCAACGAAACGAACGAGGCTCGGCATTCGCATTCGCATTCGTATCCGTACTCGGCCTGCCTATGAATGAGAGGCTGGTTGCTTGGGGACGAGGTGGAGGCTTTCGGGGACTTGGAGGCCTGGGAGGCCTGCTGAAAGGACAATTCAAGGAGGCAAGCGAAAAACATTTTGCCCTGTTGTTGTTGCCGCTGTCCTCCGTAGGCTGTTTATTGCTCACAGAGCCTGCTGCTCCTGCTGCCGTTGTTGTTGCGCTGATGCTGTGTATCTATGTAGAATTTATCGATTTATTTTGACTTCTCTTTATGTGCTCCGCCTCTAATACATACAGGCGTATTATTTAATACAGGCCGAGCGATAAGAGCCAACAGCACAGTTACACGGCAAAAACAGGAGCACATGGCATCGCAAGTCAAAAAGGATAATCCAAAAATTAGCGGGATTGTGGTCCAAGTTTGAGTGCCTTGGAAGCTTCAAAATACCTAAAAGCTCAAAGAATCTAACGGTTTCATAGGCTGAATGATATCTCCACTTTCCCGTACATAAAGCAAAGGCATACTCGTATTATGTTTTTTTTGATCGGAAAGATAGTAAAGCCCAGGGCATCCAAGGTTTTTCTCTGTACAACTCGCTTAGCAGGCAGCACACTTTAGGGCGCTTCTGGGCTTTGGCTTCTTTTCCCTTTTTCTGGCGCTTGTTTCTCGCTTTACTTTTTGCGCTTAATGCGCCAATTCTGACAACAGCCAGGACAAGAAAAAAAAAATATATATATACAGATACTCGGGAAGAGGGCCGGGGAAGATAGAAGGCAAGTCAGCAACGACCCAAAGTCAAATTGAGTAAAACGCATTGAAAACTTAAGTAATTTCCCAAGAACGGCCCACAGTTCTTAAAAGCTTTTTTGCTTTTGTTCTAAACGAGAAGCCCGAAGCAAGCGTTTGTGCCTTTTTTTGTTTATTATTATTTTCCGTTTCGCTCCTTCGGTCTTGTTATTGCAGATGGCCGAAGTTGTGGGGCAAGTATAAAAATGTGTTTTATATTGTAATAACGGGGAATGCACTGGAGTCGAAGTGCGAGGGGCAAGGGGCAAGGGGCGAGGGGCGAGCGGAGAAACGGAAAACAGAAGCACACAAAAATTCATAAACTGTTTAATGAAGCAGAGCAATTACATAAAACCAAAGCCACAATGGCAACGGCTGGGGTGGCAAGTGCAACATTGGATGGCAGCCCAAAGAAATGCGAAAAAGCTATAATAAAGCCAATTAAATTTCGAGCGAGCAACTTTAAAAGCCCAATGGAAGCTGGGCGGGGGTGTACAATGTAGAGTGTACAATGCATACACAACACATTTTGCAGAGTTTCCGGACTCATTTCTGAACCAATATTGATTTTGCTTTCGCAGTAAGATGTTTAGATGTAATCGGAAAAAGCGTGTCAAGCCGTCCTCTTTACAATGAAGCAACCCTAAAACCCAAAACTAAGGCAAACAACGTTGCGGCGTTTTTTTTTAAACAATACTCCTTGAAGAGGTGGAAACGATAGTAGAGTAGAAGAACAAGGCGTGACTTGTGTGTGTGTACATAAAGATGGAGGAAAGCATGTGAAACTTCGGCGGAAAAGTGCCTCTGGCCCACCTTTTGTGTCCGTGCGCGTAGAATAAAACAAAAACCACGGAGGGGAGAGCATTAGCAGCATCAACAGCATTCGGCAGTGGCATAGCGATTCAATGTCACAGTCAGCGAGCAGCGTCTATGTACAAACATACCCACATGCCCGCACCTATGTATACCGCTCACGTACATAGGGGGCACACATAAAACCAAAAAAAAAAAACAGCAAAAAGAAAGCCATTGCCGCAGATTAGTGAGCCAGCCTACTCAAGGAGCTGACATCGAAAAAGTGAAGGCGACAGCGACGACGACGACAATCAACATTCATCATACGCACCGTGGGACGCGGCGCCAAACGCAAATGCAGCCCCCGATTGATCGGTAAGCCGGAAAGCCAATAAACCGCAATTGTTTCGCAGCAATCCCCCCGTCCCCCCACACCTACCCCAAGTTTGATTTCAACTTTTTGATTTGATTGAACTTTGCGTTGAGTTTTTGTTTTTCCGTAATCAATACTAACCCCGGTGAAACAACAATGTACGAGTATGAGTACGAGCGTATGTGTAAGTAGGATAAGCCATAAAATCGCACAGTTCGATTAACCCCTGCTGCGCCTAATACTGTGCTATGTGACGATCGCTCGCGAGTGTGCCCCTCCACCTCTGCGCCAGCTCGTCCACCTTTGATGAACGCTCCAATTTATTTATGGCCGGTATTAACAAGCATCTAAAATATGTGCTGACACAAAAACACACACAATACCGAACAGAACAGTGACACACGCACCAGAAACACCCGAAAAAAAACACACACAACACCCACACACCGGCGCGGTATTGGCACTGAGCTTTGCAGTGAATTCACGCGGCGGAAACGTGCTGCCAACAAAACAAAACCCGTGTACTGTGTACTCTGCACCGTCGACAGCAAGAACAACATTCAATATCAGCCAGCAACCACAGTTCGGGGCAGAAAGTTCGATGACGCTAGGCATCGTCATTCTGGCTAGTTGCGTTTCCAATTAATGGAATTTTTCTTCGTTTTTTCTGGTTTATTTCACCCGACCGACCCTAAATGGGAATCCCCTAGGCAACCTTTAAATATCGAATAGAGGCAAAGAATTAAAGCATTTCCAGGAAACTATTTTCTTGGCAATAGAAACACATGGAAAATCAAAACGAGCATATGCGCTGAAATATAATATTTAAGACATCAAAATATCACAGAATCTCCAATTAAATGAAAGTTTTTGTTGACTTTATAAACTCTTGCCGCTCACAAATATTGAGTTTCTGTTGTAGGAATAAGTTAGATAATAAAATTGAAAATGTATTTAGTTACCCTTACTCATTAAAGTAGAAATCAAATACACTGAATATTCACAGAATTCACAAAATATGTAATATTCTTGGGCCCTTATCAAAGTCATCCTAAATAAATGCAATTTTGTTAAGTTTTTGTTGAAAGTAAGACAAATTGAAGCGAATGCTTCCCCCGAAAAGTTGTTGCCTGACAGGCCATTTTCAAATATTAATTATTTTTCACAAGTTAGCACAAAGGCTTTTCAATTTGATGATCGTCCCGCGAATTTGTGGTTTGGCTTCCGTCCCGGCCAGCAGCGCCTAATGATGGCGATTCCTTTGGTGACCAATGGCTGCCAGTCAAATTTATGACTAAAACAAAATAATAGACAATTGACGTCACCGTAAAATAGGTATAGGAATTTCTTATTTATTTATTATACTTTTATTTGGCCTTTACGTGGATGTCTTTTCAGCCGAGTATACGGCGTATGCGGTAATACTTTTCTCATTGCGTCAACAGAAAATCGAAAAAGAAGAAATTTTCAGGGGGGAAAATGGCGGGGACCCAATGTGAACGATCTGCGCTGCACATACGAGTATGACTTATGGAGGACGCGGCGTTGATCTATTGCTGATAAAGTGAAAGTCAAGTTATGTTAGAAATGTAATTATTCATGTCTGGCCCAGAGCGACAAGCAAACAAAGAATCCCGAGCTGATGCTTTTCCTCTTGGCTGCGCTGCAAGAACATGCTAAATGTAGTCGCGGAAAAACTCGAGGGGCAACCGCGGAATGTCAATGGGCAGCAGCAGCGCCTTTTTGGAAAACACTAAGTATATGTGGCTGCTGGGTTTGTTTTGCCTTTGCGTCTGGCGTCTCGACGGGAGATGGCCGTCGCGTCATTTATCTGTCAGCGTTTGCCTCCGCTGATGAACTATTAATTTCTGGTTGCCGAGCTAGGAATTTATTTTCGTCAACTGTGGCACGTGTGCCGCGAACATCGCTTCAGATGCGGCCGCCGATGCTGCTGTTGTTCATAAAAAATAATTTGAATAAATTCCCAGCGTAAAGCTCCTATAGGGATGCGCACACAGTGACAAATCCCCACATCTTGCAGCAGTAAAATGTGTGTATATAAAAAACCGAAATACGAAATTTGTTGAATATTTATCAGGCGGCAAATATCCGAATACACAGCAGCAAAACTATCGATGTTTTGTTAGCCCGAGTGCAGCGTAATCCGATTTGAAGGACACTGTGTGTGAGCTTCACATTTACGGCAACGTTACATTTGCACAAAGTCCATTAATTATAATCTGATGGGAAATCCCTTTTGCTTTGCCTCAAACGGTGAATCGTGCTAATGGAATGGTAACTGATCTATCTACACTAGGACGTGTGTGCTGTCGACGTAACTTGGAATCTGATTGAAATTTCGCCATGCTGGCTTAACTCTAAACTAATTACGTTTGATGCATTATTGACGGCTGCCTGCATTGTTTTGGAAAACCCAATAGAGGCTGCTGGGCGAGAGAGATTGGGTGCAACAATGTTGGATGCAACAAAACTAAGCATAATTGGAAGGCCCAACAGAATAGAAACCGACAGGGACAAAGGCAGCCCCTGCTGCTGCTTCTACAGACAACGACAGGTGGTCGGCCATATACTGGGGCGATAAAACGCAACAGCAGCGACAGTAGCCAGTAGTTGCGGCCTACACGGCGTATGAGCGATGAGATGATCGCACAGGTTTCGCTTTATTCTTGCTCTCGTATGTCCATTAGCTGATTTAATGAAATCGTAAATCAAATGAGCGGATTGCTAAAAATATATCTGGCGCGTATTTTATGTTTTTTGAAGTGGAACTTATGCCTCAGCGGCGAGTACAACAGCAACAAAATAGCAAGAACGAACAATAGATGAAACGTGGACGATTGTGCCAAAGTACATCCATGGGCCAGCCTTTGAGGACGTTGCACATAAACTACACAGCAACAAAGAACTTGCAAAACGAGTCAAACAATGTTTCATTTATTTAAAAGTATTTAAAAGGTGTTGTATGCCTCCGTTCTTGGTAAAAGCAACAAAATATTATACATCAAAATGCAGCGTTTAATTATTGTAACATTTTTCTCTCGGTGTTGGTGTGCGCGTGTGTGTGGTGCCTTTTAATGATGAGCACATGTAATGCTTCGTATTGCAAAACTTGGCGTTTTATTTCGACATTTCTTGCCGTGAATAATGCATGCGATTCCTTGGTCGCCTTTCGGGTTGGTTCGCTTGGGTTGGGCTTGGTTTTTGGTTTTTGGTTTGGTGCGGCTCTTGTTGTGGTTGTTTTTGTTGGCCCCTGCCAAAAGTGCAGTATTGTCGCCGTTGCCGTCTCCGTCTCCGTGTCCGTCCGTCTCTCGCAAGGCGTGTCCGTTGTGGCCAAGATTTCGCTTGGCTGGCCGGCGTCACAGTTTTCGCGTCTGCGTCTGCACTTTCCCATGTTGCCCCCCGCCCATGGATGCCAATGAGAGTGCGCATCTTTATTTAATTAACATATTTTATTTGCCGCTCATACACTCGCAGAAACACGCTGCGCTGTGATTTATGCCTGGCGTTTTGCACCGCCTATGCCGCCTTTCAGTCACCGATTGTCATCTCTAAGTAGCTGCGTCGCAAACCCAGATACCGCCCTACCCCTCCCTTTTGGCATCCCATTGGCAGTATTAATTGTGTGCATTAGCCGCCTTTCGGCCCTCTCGCGAACCGTCTTAGACGGTTCCCATTGTTGGCACTGGCCGTGTGACTAATTTGATTACACACTCACACGCCAAAACATACCGAAAAAGATATTCTGAATTTGATTTTATTTGTAGCCATTGTGTTGTACTCTCCGCCTGCAAACTGTCAACTTTCTGCATTAAATTAATGCTCACTTACTGTGCCAGCCAACTTGGGTTATTTATACAGCAAATCAAATGCATTCGGCGGGTGTCGGTGTGCACCAGTCGGCAGTATCCGTGAACATTCCTCAAATGATATGTCATCAAAATGTGATTAATTTTATTTCCTTCAACTCAAATGCAGTTGGGTGTTGAGGATTTCTAATATTAGTTTGTCGACAACAAAGTCGGTTCATGGTAGTTTGGGCACGCCGAACCAGAAGTGCTGTTCCTAACCAAAAACACAAGCCTTCAAGGGCTTGAAATTCATTCTCAATAAAATGCAATAAACAAATAAACTAAACTATGCCGCTGGCTAATTCTGCAGTTGATTGATAGGCCGAAAAATATTTTGTTTAATTAAGGTCCTTTGTGGCACAGGGAAAAATCAAATTCATTTGCAATTGATGACAGGCAATTAATTTGTTTTACTGCATACTCTATTATAACAAATAGAAACGCGGTATTTGAGATTTCTTGCCAACAGGATACCATGTACTTATTTTAATTCTAAATTCGTTTTTTCGTTTAAATATTTATCCCAAATAACAATAAATATACGTCATCTGGCAATGACACTGGGAAACGACAATGATTTGTTGGCCCTATCTTCATTATTTATTGCCCGATCTTCATAAAACTTGGCACACATGGTCATTTTTAGCTGTAAGCCATTTCAAAGATTAGACCAATATGCATTTTTTTTTTNGTCCGATCTTTATAAAACTTGGCACATATGATCATTTTTAAATGTAAGCCATTTCAAAGATATAGACCAATGTGCAGTAGTTTTTTTTAACTACAAAGGCGGAAAGGGGCGTGACGGAAATTAAAGAAAATATATATTTTAAATGCATCTAAAACTGGCTCAGTTCCGATAGTGCGGCATTACCTTAGTTCCTATAGGCAACAGTCGATTGTGAGCTGAAGAAATTTCGGAATCACCTTAAATTGTAAGAGGGAAAAACATTAAAGACGGGCAAAACTGGGTCAAGGGTTATGGACTCTGAAAGGTACAAATGGGTTATGGACTCTGGGTCACAAAGATCCTCGAGATCCTCTCGATCTCCTTATAGTTTGCATTTCCCTGATGCAGCGGATCTCCACCTTCAGGTGAGGTGGCAGCCCGGAGATGACGTCAGAGGGGGCAATGATCCTCACTTTTCTGGTCGATCGTTAGCGGGGTGAGCGGGCGGATCCGATGCTGGAGATGCACTCCCGCCCAGGAAATTGGCACTCTGGTCGACGTCTGGCAAGGGGAACTAGAAGGAGAGGGGAAGAAAAAAATTAATTTACTTACCCAAAAAATCGGGCTCGATGTATCTTAAGCAATAAGCTGTTTGGAAGAACTAGTTGGGAATTCAAATTCCGCGGAAATACTGGTATCAAATAAAGCTAATATGTAAATATATTGCTTATATAAAATCAAAATATAAGCGATCAAACTGACCGACGGACAGACAGATACACAAACGTCTGTGCTGGATAACGACTTGTTCATACCTACAGACGGACGGACATAGCTTTATCGACTCGGCGGTTGCTTCCCTCTCCCTGTTACATACATTTGCACCAGTCCAATGTACCATTTGTACCTTTGGGTACAAGGTATAGAAAGCTCATCTAGCCGCAATCAAGAATGCATGTCCTCGACACAATCAAATTTATTTGCAAGTTTCAAATTCGATTAAAACAATGCCATTAACAGAATAGGCAAATAGTTACCATAAAATTGTATGTGTAAATAACAGTTTTAGCTGAAACTTAATTTGTGTGTCCCTCGCATGCGCAATCACAAGTCAAAAGTTAATAAAATCAAGAGTTTTTACTTCGAGCGATAAAAGGGAAGCAAAACAAAAGAATGTTCCACCCGGCTATGCACACAAGCAGCTTCTGTGTAATATGGCTATTAACCCAATTCATCGAGGAGTACAAAAGCAAATGCAACTCTCAAAGGCCATTTAAGCATTATGTGCAATAAAATTATAAATAAAGAACAGCAGCAGCAGCAGTGGAATCGTTGAGGGTGCCGCCGCCGCACTCCACGCGAGTCGAGGGTGCTGTGTGTGGGGCAAATGTTTATGGGTGGCGCGTTCTCATTAGGCAAAGTGTTCGATAATTAAATAGAAATGTAAATCACAGCGTCAGTTGTTCCGCCCACATTCCCGCTTTCTGTTCCACTTTCTTCCTGCCCCCGCCGCACGTGTGGCAATTAGCGAGCGATCAGCGCGCAGCTGTTTAATTGGCACTAAAGCAAAAATTGAAGTATTCGCCCAATGTATCTATACAATTCGACAGCATCCCAAAGATGCGGGGCAGTTGCGGCGACCGGCGGTGTGTTATTGTCCCCTCGTGTGTGCTGGGCAAATCAAACTGTCAGAATCTAGCTTATACGCAAACAAACAATATTAAATTAAGTATACATCTTTTATGTACTCGCACCATCCAGGCAGGAATTTAATATCCATATTGAGGCGGAAAGGGTTGTAACATACCCCTGGCGCCTGGCGCCGCCTTTGGCTCTGTGTATGCTGAGTGCGCGCGAATGATTTTAATTGGATTTTGATATCGGGCTCGATATGAAATATCAGCAGCCGCCGCGCATCGCCACGCATCTCCATGGGGGCAGTCTCACCTTGGCAGAGGCCTGCCGCTTTCAATCTGTCTTTAACATTTACACGCGGATATTTTCGTGCTGTGGTCTAACATTGAAAATGTTTATATGTTTGCCGTCTAATTTTGCGCATAGTTATTAATATTATTTTTATGAGCATTTCTTGTGTTTGGACGATGCGATGCTGTTGTTGACACGGCCAGCGGGGCGTATGCGTTATACGCTGCGTTGTTTTTTATGCGGGAGATGAAAAACAAATGAAACAGCAACAAAATCAAATCACTTTCGAAAATCCGAAAAAACAAGGAAGCCAATCTCGAGAATATAAACATTGATATGTATAAAATAAACAAGATTTCAAATAAAAAGAAAGGAGAATGTTGGGGAAGCTTATCATGGAATTCGTTGGTCGTTGAATTTTTTGTTTGTCCCCTGCTCATTGTGCTGTGTTTTTTCGCGCCCATGCTCCTCTCTTCATTAGTGTGTTTTAGTGTTTTAGTGGGCGCCTTGCCAACGATTTTCCGAAACAAATTGTCGTCGCGCTCGACAACATTCCGCACGCTTACGGCCCATACACTTGCATACACTGGTGGTTGCGAGGAGCGGATCCCAATCCGAAAACCAAAGCGCACTGTGCCAGTGTACCACTGTGCACTGCGCTATCTGCATCGTTCCTACGTATTTTTAATTAAAACCAACAAGCTACGAGCACAAGCAACTGCTCGCCTGCTCAGATACTTTGACTTGGCCATCACATTTACCAGCCGATGTCGAAGTTGCTTAGGGGTTGGCAGTGCGAGCCGCCTGCAAATATCCAAAAGCCAGACCAAGACCAGGCGGCATCTGATGCATTTGGCATCCCATTTTGCCTCTGTGTCTGTTTGCCTGTTGCGTTTTGAGTACAATCTTGGCGTCCATCTGTCCCGGCGTCGCCTTTGCTTGTAATATGTGCGTGCGAGCGGTGGAGCAGCAGCGTCTGATGCCCAACAACATGTGTAGGTACGAGTTTGGCCCGTTCCCATCTCCTATCTCCCGGCCACCGTCAGAAGTTCCCTTGGCCAACTGCGCCTTTGGCCCAATGCTTTGACGACGCTCGTGTGTCTGTGTCTCTTTTCAGCTTCTCTGTTTCTGATTTCGCAATCGTTTTCAGAATTCTCTACCAGCCGCCGTGAATGCTTTGGTTTCGTAAGTCATTTGGTAACACATCCAGAACCTTGCCCTCTCAGGTTATTACCAATCCTAAATCTTATCCGCCAGACAGCAACCATAGAAAACACGCTTGTACATATATATATGATATTCTCGATGATATTCTCTGAAAGATCAATTGCGAAATGAGTGTATTCAATGGGGGCAATAGGCCCCAATAGAGATTTGTCATCTTTGCCAAAAGTTTTGCACAGCTTTTTGCGGCATTTGTGGCGCATGTTTTGCCAAGCGTTGCCGCAACGGGCGGGACGCAAGAGAAACATGAATTAAATTAAAAATAAAACTATAGAAAATTGTAATTAAATAACTAAAACAAAAATAAGCATGTACGCTGACAGACAAAGACTATTGTGTACCAAAATAAAATTTCATGAGACAGCTACGAGACTCTGACAACGACGAGGACTACTATGTACGAGTACGTCGAACATCGACATCGCAGGCGCTGCAGGCGTGGCAGGCGTTGCAGGGAAATGGAAAAAACAAGAATCCGCAGCAGAGACTGCAGGGAAAATCGCGAGAAATGCAAGAGCAGCGAGTGCACAAAATAATTGAAATTTTCAATGCTGCAGCTTCGAACGGCGGTGGGTATTTTTTTCAAACTCACCAAAATTCGCTGGGTGTTCATGGATTAGTGAGCAATCTCCGAGGAGCAACATATTCTCAATGCCATCATTTTTTGCCCACTAATCTGGGCGACAAGTTAAGACCCCAAAGACCGATCAGCCGGTCAGTCTGCCACTCAGACAGTCAGTCAGTCACCCTCACATGGTTCTGCCAACAACTCAGACTAACCAACCAACCCCCCATTGCGCCCCCCCAATCAACCATTTTTAAGAAGCCCAACCGCAGCGAATCTCTCATACTTTTGGTTGTGTTTCTGCATCTCAACATCCGTACATCCCCATGTGTGCTTATGCTTATCCGATGGCGAATATCTGCGCGAATTTGTCGCCTTCCGTATGTGCATGTGCTTGATTTCTTTATTTCACTGAGTTTTATGCGCACATTTTTATGCATAACTTTTTCTCAAGTTTTGTTTGTTTTTCGTTGCCTCCACGGTGAGGTGTGAGTGTGTGTCTTTTTTTTCCTCTTTTCTTTGTTTTTTTGTCACAAAAAACGAAACGCAAAAAAAAGAAAATAAGGAGCAGCAGCAACGAATTCGAATATGTTCAATCATACAAAACTTTTTTCAGATTTTTGATTTTGTATCCCCATCATCACCACCACCACTACCACCACAACTACAACAACAACAATAAGTACAACCACCAACAAATTGAACAACAACAACAAGAACATCGACGGCGGCAATTGCGACGATGGCTGCCATAAATACGGTAAGTACGCGACATCGACATCCCAAAAAAATAACAGAAACAAGTAAGAACGATTGTAGTCGAGTGTCTCGACTATGAATACCCGGTTCTCAGGGTTCACCTGATTTATAGCACATGGATAAGCATTGCGGAAGAGAAGTACATGGCATGGTACTTTGGAGATGCTTGTGGGCGCAATACATTTTTTTATTCGCGCGGTCGGAAGTAGGAGTGACCGGCTAATATTCTCAACACAGATAGAAATGGCTCTACCGATATACTAACCAAATTTAGAACCTCTGGAGTTACAATTGTGGATGCCACAGAATTTCGTGGTTTTCTGGGGTACGGGGGGTGATAGCAGATTTTTAAAACAAACTTGTGATTAAGTGGTATCATGCAATTTCAAACATTCGAGTGTTTTTTATCTATCTAATTTAGTATCCAAGATCTAGGCTTTTATACGGAGAGACGGACGTACGCACGAACGGACATGGCTAGATCGACTCGGCTGCTGTGGGTTCGGAAAAGCTTCCATCTTCCTGTTACATACATTCGCATAAATTCACTATACCCTTGTTCTTTGAAAAAAGGCGGGTATAAAAAATAACATACAAGTAAATCAACGCCAGCAAAACAATTATGTACGGGACGGGGGAAGCAGCGATTGTGTACAATCAATCACAAGGAGAAATTATTTATGGTATATGGCAATATATTTATTAATATTTACATCATGCAATTTGTAGCTGACATTTGCAGACACTCTTTTGTTTCCACTGCACGCGGTTTCTNAGTTACAATTGTGGATGCCACAGAATTTCGTGGTTTTCTGGGGTACGGGGGGTGATAGCAGATTTTTAAGACAAACTTGTGATTAAGTGGTATCATGCAATTTCGAACATTCGAGTGTTTTTTATCTATCTAATTTAGTATCCAAGATCTAGGCTTTTATACGGAGAGACGGATGTACGCACGAACGGACATGGCTAGATCGACTCGGCTGCTGTGGGTTCGGAAAAGCTTCCATCTTCCTGTTACATACATTCGCATAAATTCACTATACCCTTGTTCTTTGAAAAAAAGCGGGTATAAAAAATAACATACAAGTAAATCAACGCCAGCAAAACAATTATGTACGGGACGGGGGAAGCAGCGATTGTGTACAATCAATCACAAGGAGAAATTATTTATGGTATATGGCAATATATTTATTAATATTTACATCATGCAATTTGTAGCTGACATTTGCAGACACTCTTTTGTTTCCACTGCACGCGGTTTCTGGTCTTCCTTTTTTTCACAGCCCCATAAATCTTGGTAATTAAAAAAAGCTTGCTTAGGCAATTAGATCAGTGCCATAAAACATTTTAAAACTCATTCTTAACGATTAAAATAAAGATATTACGCATACGACACGTTGTACGGCAACTAATAGGCGCGCCTTTGAAGACCCAATCAAAAGCCAAATTGAAAATTGAAGGAGGCGGACAAACGGACAGATGGGTGGCCATAATACCGAGTTACTCGATGATGAATCCCCTGTGAATGATGACGACGGGGTCTTTTCCCGGCCCTTGCACATGTGCGTCAGCTCAGCCGAATAAACATGTGTTTCGGCTCATTTTACTAATAAGCAACAACCGCAACGCGCTGGGAAAAAGAAAGACCTGATGACAAATTGCCGCCTAGCATATTCAATTTTACGCTGACATCATCTCGAAATTTTCATTAACGCATTGTAAGAATGGACGGACAAGATGCGAGACCTTGCCAAATTCAAATCAGTCTGGCATCAAACTTGCCGCGGAGTCTGGCTGCAGCAGTGGAAATATGATTTTTCGGCACAGCCAAACTTTTCCTGCAACAGCTACCTGGGCTGTTCGTTCATTCATTCTTAGCGAACAGCTTTTGGGCTGTTTTTTGGAGTGACATTGACATTTGATTGACACGTGAATCACGCCATAAAAATATACTATAGGCAGGGATAGCTCCAGAGCGACCTAAGACTCAAGGCAGTGGGCTAGCCATGTAGGGTGGGCAATTGGGCTCCGTGGGCTGTGTGTCGTAACAGGATACATCCGCCCCTTGGCTCCCCTACCATTCACACCTCTCGCTGAGATATGACAGCTCTTCCCTGCACGCCAGACAGCCCGATGCTCATAAATCTTTCGTCCTGAGCAAGCGGGAAAGAGCAGCAACATATAATTACTTGATACCTGAATTGATTTAGCGTGAATATAATTTATGGAGCCATTTGATCGCACCATGGCGAGGGCATCTTGTTTATCCCCAAGTGTCGGTGAGTGTTATGGGCAAAATAAATTTAAACGATTTGCTATTTGCGTTTCGTTTGTCTATAGTTTGGGGGAACATCTCCCAAAGTTGACGCAATTCCCTGGAAAGACTACTTAAAGCTCTTCAAAGCAGCGACAAGGTTATCACAACAATTGATAAACATAAATCCAATTTACTTCTTCTTATAGCATCGGCCCATATATATCTCATAGCCCGCTGGCATATTTAAATAAACAATTGCTATTGTGCAGAACATTAACGCGGATGATTCGCTTGGCCACTTGTGGCTCCATTTCCAGTTCAGTTCATTCACGGAACTTTTTCATTCGGCTAGTCGTGTTTTTTCCACGCAACTTAAACAATAATAAAATGCTTGTTTATTTACTTTTCCTGAAATTTTATGCGCCCGAAACAAATTTATGCCGATGTCTTGGACCACTGGCAGTTGTACCTGAATCCAGTATCTCTATCTGTGTTTCTGCGGCCGCTTTTGTGTTTTGTTTTCATTGTGGTCAGCGTCGCAGGCGCTGGAAATTTATGCGCTGGTATTTTATTTATTTTTATTCGCGTTTTGTTTTGTGGTTATGGGCAATTGCAGGCCACATTAATTGGGCATCGGCTGCGGTTTATAAAGCATTAATTGCCCCATCTAACTCTCGTCCCCGATGACCCCGTTTCCCTTCTTGTCCACTTTGGCCGCCAATTTATGGCTGCACTTTTATTGCATTTAAATTAATATTCGCCGAGGGGCTGCCAAGAATATGAAAAACAAAAACAGAGCACAGAACACAGAATAAGAGGAATTACTAACCAAAAATACGGCATTGTTCGGCGGGTGTGCCAAGTGCGAGATGCGAGGTCCCCACTGCGTTATTGGGCAACGGGGCGTATGCTCAACGCGCTTCCTTACTGCTCAAAGAAGTGTGGTACCAGCTCGCCCCAGGAATTGTTGTTTGGGCTCGGGCGGGGGGCAAACCAGTTGGCGGACTCAAAGTGAAATGCATTTAAATTCAATTAATTATGCGGCGCGTCGTCCATTAGGCGACAGTTGCTGTGAATTATCAATAATCTCGACTAATCTCGCCTGACAGCCATCGCTGCTGTTGCTGCCGCGCCTTTTGGCAGCAATTTCGAATCAACAATTGTACAATGTCTCTTGTCCCTCTCCCACACAATCACACACACATACACACACACAGAAATGGCAGCGGCACGCGGCTACTATTGTGTTTTTAGCGAATGAATTTGCCAGCCATTGAGATGATGTTCTGCTTTTGCATTGCCCGCAGGTACCAAAGAGCATACACCTGCCATTGACAAGTCTCAGCAGCGCGCCGCGCGTGTTGATGTGCAGCGCCTCCGTGGGCAGCGAGGGATCCGTGACTCTGCAACTGAGAGATGCTGCATCAGCATCGGCAGCCACAGCAGCAGCACCAGCAACAGCACCAGCAACAGCAACAGCGGCAACATCAATCGCCACATCAACGTCAGCGTCGGCAACAAATGGCGCTGCAGCGCTTGCCACCTCTACGGCAAATGCGTCAGCGTCGACGCTAGAAAATGCGTTGACTATTGGCTATCCGGATCCGGAAATGCTGGCAGATGTTTTGGGCACCATACAGACAGCCTGTAAGTAAGCTACGCAAAATCATGGGGGATTCAGACAGGAAAAAGACTGAAATGCATGCCTAGCATAGGTCTTTAGGCTCATGTTTGTTTGGGTATTAACCTGCAAATTTTGGTATTCCCCCTTTAGCTCTAAAAAACAATAACTGCAGCAGCGGTAGCACAATCTCAGCAGCAACCTCAAGCAATAGTTCAAACAAATCGTCTGGCAACAATCAATTGAGTAATCCGAATAAGATAACCATAACCAGGCGCAGTGTGCAGTCGGTGAGCACATCGACCAACACTGGCAATAGTGGCAGTAGCAGCAACAGCAGCAGCGGCAGCGGCAGCAGCAATAACAGCAACAGCAGCAAGACCAACACCAGCTATATCAAGAACTGTTTGATACGCAGCAGCAGCTGCAGCAACACGGTCACAAATGTCACGACGCTGGCGCAGATTATGAGCAATAGCTCCACCAGCAGCGCGGCCAGTTTACTCAATCAGCACAACAACAACAGCAACTGCAGCAATAGCAGCAACTTTAGCACCGCATCCTCAGTGGGAAGCAGCATTAGCATCGGCAGCAGCAACAGCAGCAACAGCAACGACAGCAACAGCAGCAGCGGCGGCACCCACAGTTTGAGCTTCAAGGGCACCGGTAGACATGTTCCTGGCTCTGGGGGCGGAGTAAGCTCGTCGAGCGGAGGAGGCTCCTGCAACACCAGTGCCTCTATTGGTGGCATTGGGATCATCAGCGTTGAGGCGCCGCGCAAGAACCGCCCCAAATTATCCTCCCCAACGCGACACGGACCGCAGCAGTGCCAGGTGCGTATCGGATCCATTGTGGTTTCACTGGTTTCTGCGGTTGCTCTCTACCAACACTTTCGGTGGTGCATGTGCCTGTGGCCTAATCGCCAATTTATCGCCGGTCATTCTGAGCCATGCCAACATGCCCGACTATCCGACTGTCCGACTGTCAGGCGGGCGGACGGACGGACGGGCGGGTGCCGTGCCATGCAATATTTATAAACAGACATTAAGGTCGTCTCGGCCAAGTGGCAGGTGAGGCGCGTATGGCTCTCAAAAAGCTGTCCGCCCTCACCTGCGCCCCCGCCATCCTGAAACTCGTAAAATTCAGCCGTATTGCCACTTGGAACTAATATTATGGCCGTAGCTGGGTGTGTTTACACACGGCGCTAATTGAGCGTAGAGCCCGTCTAGTTAAGAAGCTGCACATGAGGGCCGATCCATCGGTTCAGCGATTTTCCCCGAGTTGATGATGATTGCAAAGTCGGGGGAAACCATCAAAGCAAGCCAGACACCAATCATTTCCACAGAATTCTTTGAACACATTGCACTCTACTCGGAAAATGAAACACATCGCAGAACCATAGCCAACAAGGGTTTTTTTTTACAATTTTCTGATTGCACACGTGCAATCTTTTAATTTCATTTTATTCACTGCAGGGTACTGGTCCTCCTTCACGATTACTTTATTGAGCATACTTCAATGAAATGAATCATACCTTTGTAAACGATTTAGTACTTTTGATTATTATGGCAGGTACTCGGATAAGTATAGAGCTTTATACTTCAAAGGGAACATATTCCTAATTAGAATCACCATCTATGTCTAAAATTTATACACACTATACTGTTTTTAAAGCGCTTATAAAGTGGTTCACAGTGCGTATACGTAATTTGCCTGCTTGTGGCGACTTTGTTAGATACTTTTTCTTGCTTAGAACAGCGGCCCTCAATAATGCAAATAATAAAGATTCTGTTTAAGCTATTAAACGCTTTTAATTATCCCATTGTGAATGCAAAATCAACAAAGACGAGTTCTATAATATTCCATGTTTTTTCTAGCGACGGAATAGCGAAACCTACTCTATTTTCATTGCTGATGAAGAACTAATAATATAATCTTTAATATTGGTGTATGTTTTTGTTTATGAACCATCCATTAGCTCTAGGTTTCAAAATTAGTTTCCTAATCTGAAAATTTTCCACCAAAAAACGCAAAAAACTCACCGGGAAACTCTCGCCCCAGGCATTCAACACGTTTCAACGTCTGTCAATAAAACTGACAGTCGCTCAAAGTGCTGCTGGGGCTTCAAGTCCTCGATTTTGTTCAGTTTTTTGCGCGCGTCTGCTGGCGAAGAGAAAAGCGGCAAAGTACATTTTATGACGCGTTTTACGATACTGCGGATGCCGGGAGGTAATGTTTGGTCAGTGGCAGCGACCGCATTAGGGAATTCTACTCCTGATGCAGCACACACCGCGCAATCATAGTGTAAATATCTATGTTGCACACGTGTCCGCTGGCAGTTTGGGGTATAATGTTGGCCTAGCTTTTGGGGTAGTTTTGGCTGTGCTTTTGGAATTTGTGGGGCGTAATTAGCGTGCGGTGGTGGTGCGGTGGCCGAGAAAAAACAACATAACGTATACGCAATGTGGCTCATTAAAATGTTCGAGCAGCGGGCGACGTCGGCAATGCTTTTCAATTATCTAGAGGGCATTCGACTGGCAGCGCTAATTACATTTCTCTCTCCGTTCTGCGGCCTTTTTATAGATTTGTTGCAAGATCTTTGGAAATGCCTCGGCACTGGCCAAGCACAAACTGACGCACAGCGACGAGCGGAAATACATCTGCGCGCTCTGCTCGAAGGCATTCAAGCGGCAAGATCACTTGTAAGTAAATGACGCGCGTGTATTTTCTGATCCATTGATCCATTGATCCACTGGACCACTGACCTCTATGTAATGCTATGTTCGCTCAATTTCCCGCAGAAACGGACACATGATGACTCACAGGAACAAGAAGCCTTACGAGTGTAAGGCGGACGGCTGCGGCAAATCCTATTGCGACGCCCGATCGCTGCGGCGGCATTCGGAGAACCACCATGCCGGCGGCGCCACCACGCCCACCACCAGCCAGTCCCTCTCGCCCACCGCCAGCTCGGGCAGCGGGGCCAGCAGCGGCAGCAGCAGCAGCAGCGGCACAAATGGCAGCATCGTGGCCACCAGCACGCTCAGCCTCTCGCCGGCGACGGCCAGCGGGGATGCGAGCTCCCCGGACGGGGCCACCTGCATCCGCACCTACATTTCCACGGGCAACACGGTGGTGGATGCGGCCACCGGGATCGCACTCTCCGACGAACAGATCAAGGCCATGAACCTGCCGATCAAGACGGGCGTCAGCCTGCTCTCGCCCACCACCTCGACCTCCTCGAACGCCTCCTCGACGGCCAGCTCCAGCGCCTCGTCGGCGGTGCCAGCGACGGCCACGGCATCCGTGGGAACGTCACCCTCGTCGGTGTCCAGCCAGGGCTCGGTGATAGCCACCACCAGTTCACCGACCATAACACTCAGCGAGGGGGTGAGCCTCGAGGGCGAGGGCCTGACCCGCGAGCAGCTGGATCTCATCAGCAAGATCATGCAGCAAACGAAGCAGACAAGTGCCCAGGTCACCGTCTCCTCGCCCACCAGCGTCAGCTCCTACAAGATCAACACCAACGCGACACCGGCACCCGCGAGACCGCGCACCTGGAATATGCAATTGGTGGGATCGCGGAAGAGTTTGATTTGAAAAGATTGCACAACCACTTATTTTTCGTTACAGCTCAACAATTCACAGAATGTGACGGTCACCGTTGAGGACAACACCGACATGGTGACTCCCTCCTCCAGCTCGCCCGTCGACGTCAAGGAAGAAGAGCTGAACCAACAGATTGTGGCCGCTATCAACCCCCACCTGCTCAACATCGTGAAGCTCGACAAGCCAGTCGAGTGCAATCTCTGTCACCGCAAGTTCAAAAACATACCCGCTCTCAATGGGCACATGCGCCTGCACGGGGGCTACTACAAAAAGGACCCGGAAACCAGGCGCAGTGAGAAGAGGGAGTCGAGTGGCCCGCCTCTGCAGACGGCCAGCATTGGAGTTCGCGCCCTCATCGAGGAGAAGATCATCAGCAAGCGCAAAGATATCTCAAAGGTGAGTTAGTCTCCTCAAATGGAAATACCAACATGATTATAATCAACTATGTTATGATGGGTTATGTGTTTAGACATCGTTTCAGGGTGCCTTTGTGGTTCCCGCCCCACCACACAGCAGTGGCGTCACCACTCCCCTGCGACGCTCCATCAGCGATCTGGAAAACTTCCTCAGTCCGAAAAGCACCGCCAGTGGACACACCCAAACATTGGCCACCAGCACGGGCACCACCACGGCTGTGCTGCCAGCAGCAACCACCATCAAGAGCAGCAACGGGCTGAGTATCCAGCAGATCGGCCTGCCCCAGAGCATCGAGATCTTCAGTGGCGGTCAGAAGCAGTCCAAGACCCTTAATCTGGGCAGCGGCACCAACACCATTACCATAACCACCAACAATGTGCCCACCACCACAACGATGAGTGCCCTGACCGCCCTGAAGGCTGGGGGCACAATCGGCGGCATTTCCGCGGCCACCAACACGGATCCCAAGGATTCCACACTCATTGAGCTCCTGAAGCGGGGCACTCGCATTGCAGTGACCTCAAAGAAATCGCAGAGTCAGAGCCAGGCCGGATCAAGTGTCCTGATGACCACCACGGGAACATCAACGAGTTCTTTGGGATCTGTCACCGAGTTGACTACCCTTGGAGGCAGCAGCCTCCAGACGGTTGGGCGCCAGATAATCACTAACAACAACCGCACCGTGATCATACCCTCCGATGTGCAAGTGGTGTCCACCAAGAGCAAGCTGAGTACCCTAAACAGCCTGGTGAAGAGTAGCAGTAGCGGCACGAGCACCTCGAGCAGCTCATCGAACACAACCACGACCTGCTCCTCGGGCAGTATTTCCCTGGCGGACGGTACACCGCTTTCGCTGACCATAGCGCCCAATCAGGAGATGACAAGTGGGGGCGTCAGTGGCACGTCCGGCGGAGTGATTACCAGCGGCGGGGGTGGCGTTTACACAGTGACCTACACCAGCGATGGCACCGATCTCTTCGACGACACGGAGGTCTACAACGTGTCTGATACGGAGATGTTACTGCAGACGGTGGACTCCATGGAGTTGCTGAACGACGATGAGGACGAGACGCAGATCAAGAGCGAACATTCCGAGGACTTTGCCCTGCTGAGCGATGCCGGGGACAGTGTGCACACCCAGTTGGTGAAGTTGGACGCGGATGCAAATGGATCCGGAGTGGGAGCCACCGGCAATAGCAACGCCACCACCCCCACCACACCGCTGCCCACCTTTCAGCAATTCCATTCCAAGGAGCTGATCATGCAGAACAGTTCCCAGATTCAGGCAATAGCCAGCATGCGGACTAGCAGTGGTGTCCTGGCTTCGCCGCTCCACTCGCCTCTGGCATATCCCACGCCTCCCTCGAGCCACGAGAACATGGCCCAGAGCTCACCGTTTATCGAGGACGCGGCCGCCCAGTTTGTGGATGCCAGCAACACCTTCTTCGGCGACAAGACAGACTTTTCGCACATCTACTTCAAGACAGACGACGGCCATGCCACCATCGAGCAGCTGGACGATCAGGATAACGAGAAAATCTTGAAGCTCAAGTCGGTGCTGGAGGAGAGCAGCTTCGATCCCTCCATCAAGGTGGAGGATCTGTTGAATGGCACGGACGACGACACCGAGTGCGATCTGCGGGAGTTTGCGGAGACAAATCTGTCGTTTCTGGATGAGGACCAGGAGTTCCTCAATGACTCCCGGAACGCCACTTCGCCGTTGTCCGAGTCCTTCTTCACCAGCGGCATCGGCTCGGCGGAGGATGTTAAGCAAGTGCTGCGAGAGGTGCTGCCCGATGAGAATATGCAGATGCCGCTAAGCAGCGAGCAGCAGGGCGAGAATATAATAGATCTCTACTATCTGCCCGGCCTGGGACTGCAGTCGCAGATGATGCCCAATTCGGAGGACCCATTGTTGTCCTCCTCGCCCCGGGAGTTTGGTCAGCAAAGGCAGCAGGGTGGCCTCCAGCAGCAGCAGCAGCAACAGCAGCAGATACAGCAGCAGCCGTGCCTCGAGCAGCAGATTCAAACTAGCAACAACATGTACCAGCAACAACAGCAGCAGTTGCCGCAGGAGCAGCAGCAAATTGCCCAGCAGGAGTCATCGCAACAACAGCAGCAGCAGCAGATGCTATTGTCTCATCAACAACTCAATCAATCGGAATCCATGCCAACGGTTAACAATCAGCAGCCGGCCGACTATATGCTGCCCATGGTGGGGGGTCATGGCTTCAACCCGGTTGCCAGTCAAACCCAGTTCATGGATAACAGCCAGGGGACAGGAATGGTGGGGATGCAGCCGCTCAACAGCTTACTGCAGCCCTTGCTGTACGGCGGGGGCGGAGTTGGAGTTAATTCGACCGGCAATAATGGCAATATGACCGCGGGCAGTGATACCCTGCTAACCGGCGATTGCCACATAAATCCCAACCAAAACCAGACAATGCCGCTTGATGGAAGTTTGATGTTCGCCTGCGGCTCGGCCGGAACAACGGTCGGCACTAAGCCACTGCTACCTTCCCTGGCCGCTCCTATTGTTGCCAGCGTGGCAAACCTGCAGCCGCTATCGAACCAAACCAATTCGATTCTGAAGCGGCGACTGCGCTCCAATGCGCCCCAGGAGACGCACAAGTTTTCCAAGTTCCATACGTTGTCGCCGCACCGCTCCAAGCTGCGCAAACCCTCCCGCACCCACTACACACCTGGCCCCATCCTGAACCCGGACCGCAAGGGCACCGGACTCTATTGCAACGTGCGCAAGCAGCTGGGCCAGGGCCTGTTCGATGCCTTCGACGACGACTTCGGCGATCCCGTGGGCCTGGTCGATTTCTCCGACGAGTCTAAGGTTAACCTGGGCTCCACCTATCAGGCGCAGATCCCAAGCTGTCGGCCGCTGGAGGACGCGGCCCGCGACCCAGCCGGAGCCGAGTTGATGTGGAATCCCGAGGTGCAGGAGGACGAGAAGATACTGATGCGCTACATTGATCTCAGCAAGTCGTCGGCCGTGCCCATGGGCAGTCATTCCGAGGAGGTGGCGCTCCAAACGCTTCTGAAGGCCGGCGGCAACTCGGCGGCGGCTGTTCTGAGCCTGCTGCAGACCCAGTCCGGCGCCTTCCAGATGAAGTGGACGGCCCACGAGCTGGAGCAGTTCCTGCGAGGCCTGGAGAGGCACGGCAAGGACTTTGGCAAAATTGCGAGTGAGGTAGGACAAGGGATTCCATAGATTATTATTGATAGAGATTAGGTAGTGCTTTTAGACTAACACTTAACTGGAGACACCACAGACATTTCGTTTATTTTGAGTAAATATCCTTATTGCTACTTCTAGCTCCTAACGAAAACATCCGGCGATTGCGTGCAGATGTACTACTTCTGGAAAAAGCTTTGCGTGGACTACAAGGTGTCGCATCTTAAGATGGAACCCGTGCCCGTCTCAACGCCGCCCGTGGAGAGGCCCTATGTTTGCGAAATCCCCGACTGCTCAGCGGTAAGTTTTAGGCTTTAGGTGTTTCAGCATGTCCCCAGCCCAAGCACGAAACCGCGGCTCTCTAACCGGCGACCCCGTACCACCTTTTCACCACCCCCACCACCCCTCACAATGCCCCGCCTCACCTCACCTCACCTCACTGGCTCTCTCTATATCCCTCTACTTTCTTTCTGTGTACATAACGCTCGAAAAAACCAAAACCAAACCACTGCAAACCCTGCCTGCCTCCGAATGTAGAGCTTCAGTTCGAAAGCGGCACTGCACGGCCATGTCCGCATACACGCTTACGGCCGCAGTGCCAGCAGCAACAACAACAATAGCAGCAGCAACACCAGCAGCAGCAACAACAGCAGCAGCAGCAACAACGGCAGCAACACCAACAGTAGCCAGCATGCAGCGGCAAATAGTGCCAGTAGTGCCACAGGCAACAGCACCAACAACAGCGGCTACGCATGCGCACAACTTGCAACCAACAGCAATGGCAGTAATGCCAACAACAATGCCTCATCCGCAGCAGGAGCAGCAGCGGCAACGCATCCCACAGGCCACAGCAACAACTGCAATATAAAGTCCAATGGCAATGCGACACCAGCCACATCCTCCCCGATCTCAGGCGCATCCAAGATGGAATCGGGCCTTGGCAACGGCAACAGCAACGTTAACAGTGGCAGCAACAGCAACAGCAATATCCCGAATGCCAAGGAGGGCGAGTTCCCCTGCAAGGTGTGCGGCAAGTAAGATTCCCCGAAAGCAATTTCTACTATAAACCGAAAACATGCCACAACACTATCGTGAAGTTTTCATATACTCGTAAAAGCAAAAATCAATGATAATAATTGGAAATCCGCAAGCGATTTGAGTGCCCGTATTGACTTGAGTTGAGATCGTAAAGCACGCAGTAAAATAACTCTTATATGCGATATTCCGTATACGAGTTCTTGATTTCTAGATCCTTTTAATTTGGGTTTCTGTTCAGAGACAAATTATTGGTTATTTTTCTGAGTTATTGAGTTGTTTGAGGTAAATGCTGCTATTTTTCACACACTTTATTATGTCCTACTATAATCGAAGTATATTTTGTAGCTACTTTTTTACGAGTCTTTGGTTCGATTCAAATGATTTGTATGTTTCGAACCTTTATGCCATTTAGTTAGAGTTTTCGTCAAGCGATATTAACTGTTGTTATTGTTGTTGTATTGTATTGTTCCATGATGCGAAACCCCAAAAATCAAACAAAATACCGTAAAAATAAATACCAAACAAAAAACCAAAACAATTGACAACCCAATCACGAAATACGAATTACGAATACAATCAATCAATAAATCGAAATTGCAATTTTAAAGCGAAGAGTCACAGCTCGCAAATAGACGTGACCGTAACTGATATCAGCATCACAAGCTCACACAAACGACGCGATTACAGTCGCCAGGCAGCCGCTGGCAAAACGCTTGGTAAGTAGAAAGCCGTCGTCGTCATGCGTTTCCACTTTCATTTCGTTTCCATTTAATTCAATTCAATTCGATTCGATATCCCTTTTCCGTTCTCGCCCCACTCATTCCATTCGAACCGATCTCCGATCTCTGATTTCGTCTATAATTGTAATTTGTTTATTCGATATAAACTCAAACACACAGCGCCAAATGCCTCTTGCATTTAATAACTTTTGTAAATATTTTTTATAACAAACCACGGGCTGGGGAGGCCAACTAACCTGAAGCCACCTTAATCCTCCATCTGTAACTCGGAAGCAGCTTGCCTTCGGCGTGATCCCAATCCTGAAAGCAATCAAAATACCAAAACTGAAATTAAAAATTGAAAACCAAAATACCGAAAACGATCACTGACCGAGAGCGGCTGCGTAAATTCCCTGCTATCTATCATTCAAGCGCACACGAGCCTCCTAACGTTGTTCCCTTTCTTTACGATAATATCTATATATATTATATTTATATGTATTTGATCACTAATTTGATTCTTTCCGTTTTTGTGTTCGTTGACATAAACTCTCTATTTTCCATAGTTATTAATAACAACAAAGCAAATTTTAACTCCACACAAGGCTAAGTAAGGAGAAGTAACCCAACCAACAAATTGACAACCAAACCAAGTCTGACATCTACTATATTTCGTATCTCTGCATGCTCCTCCTCTGTTAACCTATGCACGTTCTCTAAAAGTAGCCTTTTTAATATAATCGCTGCCTACTCTATGTGCTTCATTGAATCTAAGTGTCCAATTAATCCGCCCAGCCTGCATCCTAGCTGGTAGTAATGCCAAATAATTTCACTGCTATATGTTTGTTCTCATGGTGCCCTGTCTTTTGCTCTTATCTCCCGCCCAGAGTATTCAATAAGGTGAAGAGTCGCAGTGCGCACATGAAAACCCATCGAGTCCAGGAACAGCCACAGCCGGAGCAATCCGCCAAACATCAGCAACATCAACAGCAACAGCAGCAGCAGCAGCAACTTCTGCTCAGCAGCCAGGCCAATGCGTCGTCGGGATCAGCCGCAGGATCCGGACTGACTGCCGCCACGGCCCAATCCACGATCGCATCCACATCATAGGTTCCGATCGATCGGGAGGGATCCAAACCGGGCTGAGGGGTAGCCCAACCAGCGTAATACATAAATCGATTGACAATCGCATTAAGCAAGCAGCAAGCATTGTTTACCACTGTTAGAATTTATGCTTAGACGAATTTGAGTCTAAAAATCAATGTCGCGTGTACGTAGTAGTAAAAGGCATTTCTTCACTAGGTCTATCTCTCTATCCCTAACTCTATCCCTAACACTTCTTTCCCCTCTATCGCTCACTTTTCACTCTAAGTAGAAAACACTTCAACTCGCTTTAGGATGTAAGTCTAGCCAATGATTGGTACAAGTTCAAATTGAATTGTTATTGACTATATTGTAGGCAAGTGCAATATTTATGTTGATGCGAATATGTACGAGTATGTGTACGAGTATAGCCGAAAGTTTTTTATATACATCCATACAAACATGCATACATAGTAGCCGTTTATTCTGCTCGACTCGACTGTAGGTGTAAACTCTTTATCTATATGTATATTAAAACTGTAGCTAAAGCTAAAGTGAAATCCCGATCTATGATAAATAATAGTGCATAATTTATTGTTAACTACAAGTTTTTCTACTCAACAAATACTCTTACATAGTTGCAACACACTACACTGATACTTTACTAGGCCGATAAATGTTTAGGGCGTAAGAGAAAATCGATATATTATATATGTATACACATAATCGATATATGATTACAAGCCTAGGAGTACGATGTATGCGATATATGATTGTTGTTCTAGTTTTAACGACGCAAGTCAGCAACTCAAAGTAGTTAAAGTTTTACCTAGATCGTACTTACATACCTACAAAGCTAAACCTAAACTATTGTACTATGGCTTAGAAACCGGAAACCCAAGAAGAAAATCTAGTGAAATCAAGTGATATTGAGTGAGATCAAAATCGATTTTAGCTAAACGTGAAACAAAATTAACTCTAAAACACAGGCACACGATTCTAACTACACGAAACCGAATCGAATCGAATCGAATCGAGTCGTTGGGTAAAGTTTTAACTTTTAACGCAAAGTTGTAGCCTATAAGAGACACACCACTGTAAATAAGAGTCTAGAAACTTAATATTGATAAGGAAGGATTTCTTTCAAACTTCTCCAAAACGCATAAAAGACATTATTCTATTGATAATTCTAGAGCCCTCCCCCAGTCCTCCCCCACACACCAGACACACCAAACACAGACAAACGAGGCAACTGCCCTGGACCGACAGACAGGCAGACAGACAGACAGGCAGACACAGTGCAGTTTTATATAGGAATATAGGATATACATAGTAATTATACAAGCATATATTAAATTAAATGGTACAACAGTAAATCTGCCAGTAATTTGAACAACAACAAGAATCACACGTTTTCCATTTGGACAGTGAGCGAATGTACCACAACAAATTGATCGATTGATTCAACGTTTTTGAGGCCCGTGCCCGGTGGTATATTATTGACAATGGCGTAAATTAATCTAGTTTAATGTAAACCAATGCATGCAAGTCAAGAAAAACCGTAACCAAATTAAATATTCATGTTTAGTCTAATAACTTCGGCCCCGTCCTCCCCACTCCCCCTCCTCCTCCTCCAGTGAAAACGAAAACTAATAGCAATTCTTATGGTTGTATTTGCAAGTTGTGTGCGAACTTATCTTAGCGTACAATACGAATCACTAGAGGTATCAGGTGCTGTAAATAGCCAATGAGATTTACAATAGCCACGGCAGGGCAGATAATAATGGCCATCTGCCGTTCATATTTATTCCTTCTGTATTCGCTTCATCTCCAGCATTGTGCCATGATAAACAAAACAATAGACATAGGCTTAGTTGACGGACGACACATGATTCATTCATATTTTTCGGTGTTGTATACAATATACAATAAGTGTAAGCAGATTACAAAGATACAAGATACAAGTACGGCTACCGCTAACGCAACAGCAACCCACCACAAAGCACCCTCGGAAACCGTTTAATGTGGCCCATTCTGAGCCGTTCAAAGACTTTTTCGCGTGCATCAATATTTTTGTACTGCGCTCTTACAAAAACGAACGAATAGAAAATGAAAATGAAACGACTCCAGTCCATGTCTTCACTGTACCAATTATCCTATTGTTGTGTGCATTTTCTCCACCACACTCTCCAGTCTTCCGTTTCCGTTTCCGCTTCCATTTCCGTTTCCGTTACCGCCAACACTAAATTTCGTCCGACTTTTCTGTTCCTGTTCCATTCTGTTCTATACTCAAATGCCTTCAAGCGTAAGTCTTAAGTATTATTAAATAAAGTATCCGCAAATGAGTGTTTATCCTTAAGTAAGTGTTCAAATATAGGGCTAAACGTAAACTTAAGTTGACATGTGTGTGCACTTTGTTGCTTTTCAAAAAAGTTTCCTAAAGACAAAGAAATGATGAATGTGAAGTTAAGTATCTGCTTAAACGTCTAGTCAAATGCAGTAGCTTTATTGCCAAATTTATTTGTACTTTTTAATTTCCTTTAAGTTTCATTTACCGTGTCAAAATGTTTATCGTTTACCAATTAAATGATTCAGCTGTTTCTTATTTCGTACGATCGTCTGGTATTTTCATTTGACCTTTTATTGGGTATTATTTTCGATTATGTTTCCGTAAGAAATCACTTTAAGAGACATCTGCAAAACTCAGCGACAGCGGCTCCTCCTCACACACTTTATTCGAATACTCTGCGTTGTGATTGTTCATTAAGCAAGTGTAAAGAGAAACAGTATTTATGCAATAAAAATACGTATATTAATTAACCTGTACATACGGCAGGCGTGGCAGTCCACGCTAAAAAGCTGCTCGATCAAATGCAAACTAATTCTAGCTCAAACGACGAACTCACTTGAATCATCAATATATGCCAACATTTTGCATTCCAATTCGATGACATCGTATGATATACAAAGTAGCATCAGTGGTTCACTTTCTCTCAGCATCTGTTTGCAATATTTTGTAATTCATACAGATACAGAATCTACCATTAATGTCAAACCGAGTGCGGAAAACAGAATACTAAAATTAGAAAACGCAACAGAATTACTTCGAAATACAATACAAACCTTTTCAAATTGAAAACGATTGATAATAGCTATTAGACATATCAATTTTATTTAAAACCGAATCGAGAGATCCATTCAAATATATATATATACATACATACTATATGTATACATAGTGGGTGCACATCGAAGTGTGCCCGTGCATGTTTGCATTCCTGTTTAGCCAGTAAGTGGACATTTTAGGCGACATCAGTCAGTGCAGCGTGCAGAGGGCATGCATAAGGACCTAGAGGATCCTTTGTTTGGGCACTATCTTCGAATCTTTGCTTTTTACGCGAAATCTCAGAGTATTCAGACTGACGAGTAATAATACAATACGAAATTATGAGATATTATTGCACTTTGGGTGCATCCAAGCGTTTCCTTTCGTTTCTGTGCCGAACAAGGATCGGTTGGGATCCGACCTAATGCATTGCAAGACAAACTTTACCGCTCAGTATTATCGAGGAGCCCGGTAGCCAGGACAGTGCCGCCGGGCCGATCGGCCCTGCTATGATTAAGTACCATATACAAGAACCTACACAAATCTACGAAGTAAGTTTTAACTGTAATTCGCGACGAAGAACACTTTTATAAAGATGCAAAACTGTTACTTTATGGCATTCGATTGGGATGCTGTAACCTCTTGTTGAACGTAAATTGTACGTAGCATGTAAATCTATTTAACTCGCAATACGCAGACACATACACTCAAATATACCATATACTGAATATAATTGTATTTATACAGTGCTAACATTAATATTCTGATATGAACGAATATTTTATGGTACATCTATATATGTACATAGTTAAGCGTAAACGTAAACGTAAACGTAAATGTTTTCATGGTTGTAAACTGATGATCAAAATAGATTTAAACGATTTTACATGCTTTTATTTGAACGCGAAATTACTTGACTTTGACTATGCTTTACACTTTTTGGTACCTAATAATATTTAATAACAACTGCACGCAAATTGCATTTCTTTCAACGAAAACCGAAAGCGATATGGATAATCTCGTTTAATCTCGTTTACACCATTGATTGTTTTACCATATTTACGATCTCATAGACGATCTCACAGACGATGAAGTGAAATACGAAATATTTTCTAAAAGTCACACACTTTGATAAAAAAACAAAACTAACACAAAAAGGAAAAAAACAAATAAAATGATCAATGTAAACGATATTTGAAAACGCAAAAAAAAAATCATGAATATTCCCTCCAAATAATTTTTAAAAAATTATGTATTTGCTATAGAAGTCAAATCTCTGATAACTGTAATGGAACGAGACAAGACAGATCGGGGGAAATATCTCGAGGGCAAAAGCTGTCTGTAATGGAGGAATAATGTATTTAGCATGATGTTACCAGTTACATTTAACATAATTACAATTACAATGATTATTGTGTATTGCATGTGTATGTGAAATGTATGTAATTACCATGTAAACTCTACAAAAACAAAAACAAGAAAAAAAAACTAAACAAAATACAAATCGAAGATGAGGAAAACGAAAGCGAAAACTATGGCACACTTTTGCCATTTAATAGTAGTCAATTCTTCAAATGCATTAGAATAAGCAGCCGGCGAGCAAGGATGAAACTGATGATATATGGACACTATTTTCTAAACGTATTACAACAATAATTTATGAATTTGTTGGTAATTTTATACATATATATACACAGTTACTTTTGTTAGCTAGCAAAACGACAACGACAACTTAGGTAGCGCCGAGGTAGATAAACTTTATGAATGTTGTACCCACAAGCCCACGCCCCTAACACCCGCGAGAGCACATTGTACAGGCACGAACCTCAAGGCCGGACAAGGTCCTCGGAGCCCCGGAACATCCCGGAGTGTACGTGGCCAGTCCCCACGAATCCTACCAAGCTAGTTAGGTCCGCGTCCCTCACGTTTTCTCCTCATAAACACTCTAAAACATGAACACACTCACTGATTACTAATTAGAATCTCTGTTGGATTTGTTGTACTCTGCCATTTTTGGTGTGATATTCTATTGGTTGTGGCGGTTCTTTTTAAGCCGTTTTACACATTGTTGCATTTCTACTAATCGTAACTGACCCCAACTCGGTCAACACATGATACAAAACAAAGTGAAGAGTGTCAAGTAGACAATTATAAGGACACAGACGCAAAACAAGAAATATAACTTTTTCAATTTCCTGTTGTTGTTTTGGTTACACTTGCGAAATGGGTTTTTAAATTCGTTTTAACTAACTATAACTGATTGCCAAACTTTGTTAACTATTTTAGTCCATACATACGTACATACATACTTTTAGGTTAAGCATTTGTAATTTAATCAAACATGATTTGAGCAAACTTAATGAAAATGAACTCAACTTACAAAACACAAACAAAAATAAAGTGGTGGTCGTAACTAAATGGATGTTGTTTTATTACAATATATTGAATTTCAGGAATAGTCTCTACAAGTAATAATAATATGGCTATGAGCATTTTTTTTTTAATTTTCCTTGTTAGAAGATTTGTGATACAATCAAAGCAATAGTACATTTTCTTGGAAACCTTGTTTAATTTGCGTATTTGAGTAAATGGAACTAATGGAGTGACATAATAATGTTTAAAATGTTTCTGGCTAATATTTTTGGTTGAAATTTCCTACAAGTTCAGATGTTTACTGTACCGGGAAGCCTCTGGTACGTACCATTTTGGTGGCGTACTAAAACCTTCAAGCTTAGTCGAGACATGATCCCGAAAGCTTTTGCAAAAACTCGTATTTCTCCTCTGTTAATGCTGCACTGGTCCTTCTCCATGTGTTTCTCTCTTTTCTGCCTCCTTTTCGGGTTCGTCCTTTCGCTCACCTTCTCTCACTAACACACACACACACTCTCGCCCTGACATTGTTGTTGGCGTTTGTCATTGTCCTTTTTGGCGCTTGCTTTTGCTTTCGCTTTCGCACTCGTTTATTTAGTTCAGTGTGTTCAGTTGCGATTCGGCTTCATATCCTGTCGTTGTCCTTTAGCGCTTGCCCAAGCGATTTCAGTTTGAGGTTTCGAGTGCATTTGAGCGGCTGCAAATAAAAACAGAACTGTGTGCGCGCAAACAAACCATAAATTTTACGTGATCGGTAGTTGAGGTTTTGTGAAAACCATATAAACGGGAAGGCGAAACTGTGAAGGATATTTGTAAGGAATATCCCTTGAACAACTGCCTGCTAACCGGCTTGGATCGCAGTCTTATTTTTCTTTCATCGGTGTTGTGCATCTGCACGGAACGGCTTCAAAATTAACTACTCAAAGTACCACCACAACGCTATGTCCCTTTCGGCCATAGCCAAGGTAAGAAAATCGGAAATCGGAAGTGAATCCAGGCAGTTAGGCATCTAGTCAGCCAGGCAGCGTCATTGGCGACCCGAACGGAAAGTTGGCAGTTGGCGAAAATCCATTCCATTCTCGCAAAAATCACTCATACCCCCGGCAAGCCAGCAGCAATCTCTGACTTTAACTTTGCCAGTCTGTGGGCTTCACTCAAACCCTCCGTGGGCTTCGGAAATTCGATTATGCGCAGAGCGACGAGCTTTCCTCCCTCGCGTACACACAAACTGCAAAAGTTTTGCCAGCAGGGTTGCCGCAATATCCAGTTCCGAGCGGAATATAAGGCGGCCAGGATATCGTTTCGCGGGCAGTCGGCAACCCTGCGACAGGCTTTTGACTCAAACTCCACAATGGTGGACTCAACTTGCAACCCTTAACACAAAAAGCACACCCTCTGCAGAAAGTTCTGAGCCAATTTTGTCCGGCTCTTGAGCAGGGGTCGACGGTGTCCTTGGCGCTGCCTTCGCGCTTCGCTCAGGACAACGACAACTTGATTAAGGTTAATGCCCCTAGCCGACCTTGGGGTGCGACACACATCGGGACTTCGGAGCTCGTGATTCAGGAGCTCGGGACTCGAGACCTCGGGATATCCCACAGCTCGGACGCCACGTTCGGGGCTCACTTTCCCATGGGTTCATTGAACTTTTAGGGAACTTATTATGCTTTCCGGCCGTGTATGCGTGCGTGTGTGCTATGTGGGTGGCCGATAGGCTCTGCTGGGTTGATTGGCCAGCCCAGAGCAGAACAGAACAGAACTGAGCCGAACAGGCCGGAACAGGCAGCCATATCCGCGTTGTGTGTATATCATTTTAGGGCTCGTCCCTGCCCTCGGTTGCGGCCATTGCCACTCCCCGCTCCCGGCCCCTCCTCGGGTGTGCACCACTGTTGCTCTGCAGCTGTTGTCGGGCGCTATTTTTGGTGCAAGTCGAACTTGACGCTGTGCTTTTTGTCGGCCGGCCCATCAGTCTGTCTCCAGCGCTACTCCTGTCTGCACACCATGAATCATGTGGGTACAACCTCGAATACTACTCGGATATATCTATAACTTGTCTCGCAGAAAATCGGTCTTATCTGTGAATGAAAATGTGATGGTGATAAGTGCGTAATTGTGGGCTCTAGATAATCGCGCGACAAACAAAAACAGCATTCAAAATGCAAATGATTAAACCAGTTTGACTAGATGGGGATTGCTGTAAAAATAGTTGCCCGCTGGGGTGTTGTGATATGCTGTCCCCCCGCAACTCGTTATCAGCAACCTGTTCTCCGCAAATTAGAATAAATAGATTTCATAATAGAGGCTTGTGGGCCGGACCCGTCATTTGCGGCTGGCTCGTTGTGGCAAAATGTCTACTAATCCAAATACCTCTGTTTCCGATTCCCCCTCGACCGCACAGCCAATACTCTACTCGTATTGGCGCAGCTCGTGCTCCTGGCGCGTGCGCATTGCGATGAACCTGAAGGAGATACCCTACGACATCAAGCCGATCAGTCTGATCAAGTCCGGTGGGGAGCAGCACTGCAATGAGTACCGCGAGGTGAACCCCATGGAGCAAGTCCCGGCCTTGCAGATCGGTGGGTACTCTAATACAATATTTATTTCTTTGCTTGCTGATTTGTGGGATTTTTTTGGCATGGCCTAGATGGACACACCCTCATCGAGTCGGTGGCCATAATGCACTACCTGGAGGAGACTCGACCCCAGCGTCCTCTGCTGCCACAGGATGTCCACAAGCGGGCCAAGGTGCGCGAAATTGTAGAGATCATCTGCTCGGGCATCCAGCCGCTGCAGAACCTTATCGTGCTCATCCACGTGGGCGAGGAAAAGAAGAAGGAGTGGGCCCAGCACTGGATTACCCGTGGCTTCCGGGCAGTGGAGAAGGCGCTGTCCACCTCGGCCGGCAAGTACTGTGTGGGCGATGAAATCTCCATGGCCGACTGCTGCCTCGTACCTCAGGTGTTCAACGCTAGAAGGTAACAATCGTTTTAGAGTAAAACATGATATACATTTCAAGTGTTTATGAGACAAACTTGGAATGAGTATTGACTTGAGTCTTGCTGTTGCAGATTCCACGTGGATTTGCGTCCGTATCCAATCATACTGCGCATCGACCGGGAGCTGGAGAGCAACCCGGCTTTCAGGGCCGCCCACCCCTCCAATCAACCGGATTGTCCGCCGGAACTGCCCAACAAATAGAATTTTGCGACCCCAACTGCAAAGCGCCGTAAAACGAAAAAGTGAATTGCAGTTCGAAAATCGAGAATCTATATGACACAGGACAAACTAAAGCAACTTAACTCTGATCAGTGACCAGGATGTGGAAAAATGAATGAGATTGAACCAAAGGGCAGTGGTGGCGTGGATTCCATTAAGCAGAAACAGTCGGATGTGATTTATAAAAATTGCTAACAGCATTTAAATATGCATAAATGCATAAAAATACTATCGATAGCATTACACGAAATTCAAAAACAATTCCATCGCTAAATTCTCAAGAAAAGGAACGAAAACTTGAACAAATAAATTCTTTAAATTTCCTTAGTTTGTCATTGTGAACATGATCTAAAAGATGAACTCATATATATTAAATGTAACTTATTTTTATGCATTTTATTTAGGATAACAAAAACATAACGAATTCAAGGAACACTCATGACGAAAAGCAAAATTCAATTCAGGGATTTAAAACATTAAAAAGAAAAACAACTAAACAAAACTAAACTAAAAGCGAAATTAAGAGCACTTGGGTGCGGATGACTACTATCGAGGATATACAAGTATATGTGTATATTGTATATGTATCTATAAGTACTTCATGTCAAAGTTGGGCAAATGCTAAACAAATCGTTCAAAAAGTACAAAACTTCAGTCAACAAATTAGTAAACTATACCAACAGAAAACTATACATTAAATCGAATAACTAATAAGTAATTTACAAAGAACTAATCAACCGTCAGTGTTGGATCGCCTATTTAATGGTTCTAATTGTCGCAACGCCTGTTTTTACCACACAATCGCATAACTAACCAAGTATTTCTCTCAACTCAATGCACATAGACGAATGATAAAGCCAACCCATTAAGTGCACACTAATTTTAATAGCAAGTATATTGAATCGCGGGGATATGTTCGCAGCCCTTGTACGAGTAGTTGTAAGCCTGCCAATGCCAAGAACTGTCCACTATCCTGCAGGACGGTGCCAAGCGGCATCGCAACAGTATCACCATCGAAGGACAAGCGCCGGTCTCACAAGCCATACACTATATTTATACATATAGAACGAGCTGCGCATTTTCGCATACGAAACCAAAACAAAACCAAATTGAACACTAAACCAACTAATACACATAATTTCCGAAATATTGTAACAGTTCCATATACTATTAATAAATAAACTTCAAAACTAAACCCAAATCGTTCTATTGAAATTTAATATTTTTCCTGTTGGGGCGTTCTAAGTTAGTTAAGGAATCTTTTAGCTATTTTATAAATATTTATTTAGCCTAGATTAAAAAATTAGCTTTGTACTTTTGCTGATTCAATCAAATAAACTAGGAATATAAAACATAGAATTAAAAGAGACCAACAAACGCATACAAATAGTTTACCCACGTTTTTACATGTATGCAAAAAACTGTTGCCTACTTTTAGGTTCTAATTAATGATGGCCGCGCACTGTGCGCTGCAAAGATTGTTAAAATATAAATTAAATCGATTTAAATTAATAGCAAAAAGTAAAGGCTAACTTATATTACATTTCTTTTCACCCAGCTTACATTTTAACAGAAATTTTCACAAAAATTTAATGAATGTCTATATTACGTATACGTTATGTGGTCCAACCTGAATTTTCGATAAACTTAAATTCTATTTTCCGAAACAGGGAAACCAAAAAGGATTAATTTATAAATGTGGTACCTTAAATTTATATTAACATTTACCATTTAATTTTATGAGAACAAAAATTATTTTGGGAACAACAAGTCGGACGCGATAGGGTTAAAATGTATATCGATAAGTCCGAGGTCCAACATATCAGCTGACTTTCATTTAACAATTAATCACAAATAAGCAACAGTTTTTTAAAACGAATATTCTTATCATGGCTGCGTTTAAACAAATAGGTCTCAAGGGCCTCCAAGCTTTTAGATCATCAGGATCAAATGGTCTAAAGCGCTGCATGTCAAGCAGTTCCCCCACCGAGCTTTACTCCTATTATTATAGTTCCTGCTCGTGGCGCGTCCGTATTGCTTTGACCTTGAAGGAGATCAAGTATGATGTTAAGCCGACAAATTTGTACAAGACTGGAACACAACATGCCTACACTGAAGAGTATAAAAAGGTTAATCCCATGCAAACAGTTCCAGCTTTGAAAATTGGTAAGGGCTAGTTAGAAAATACCGGTGTCCCTGCTACTGTACTAACCTTATAAATGTCAATAGATGGCCACACGCTGTGCGACTCTGTGGCCATTATGCATTATCTCGAGGAGACCCGCCCGCAGCCTTCGCTCCTGCCCCAAGATCCTGTCCAGCGGGCCAAAGTGCGAGAAATTGTGGAGCTCATTTGCTCGGGCATTCAGCCTCTGCAGAATCGCCTGATTCTCGAGCACGTTGGTAAGGATAAAAGCCTGGAATGGGCTCAGCGCTGGATATCGCGCGGTTTTCGTGGCCTGGAGCGGGTGCTTACCCAATCGTCTGGAAAATATTGTGTGGGAAATGATCTAACAATGGCTGATGTTTGCCTGGTGCCGCAAGTTTTCAACGCCATAAGGTAAGGGAGATCCTCACAGCTACCACTTCAAAAATTGTAAAATCCCCTCTGTTTAATTTAGATACAAAACGGATCTGAGCCCTTATCCCACCATTGTTCGTTTGAATGATGACCTCTTGGCCCTGGAAGCTTTCAAGTCCTGCCATCCTCATACGCAGCCAGATTGTCCACCGGAATTCGCTAAAAAAGTTTAGTTTCTTGTTAAATACATTCTTCCTGCATTTATTTCGTAACAATAAATTGTTAATATAACTCCAATCGATTGCAGATACCGAGTTAAGGAAAAACCATGTTGAATTATAATATAATTTTTATTAGTTTCGTCATTTTTATATAATCATTCTTAAATGTGTAATGTGTAATTCACGTAATTCATTTATGACTGTCCTAACTTTGCATTTCTAATTTTTCCATCCTGGATGCGGATCTTCATAATGTTTCCGGGTGTGTTTATGTCTATGTAGTATGCACTTGTTGGCGTTCCTGGTTTGGAGAGTGACTGCTTTTTGTTATATGTGTTTCAGTGTGTGTGTGTATATATGTATTCAACAAATTTTACTATAAATTCTATTACATACATATGCGCCAGACGCATTACATAACATTACCATTACCATTACCATTACATTCGATATACATGCATGTTGTGTAAGGTATCTAACTTCGGTACGATACCCATCGATCGCCTACCTAGCTTAGCTTTCAATTTATTGTTGGCCTTAGTCCGCCATTACCATAACGTTCTCTTCATCTGCATTCATATTTTTGTTCATTTTCATTTTCGTTCGAGTATGATTCATTTTGGGTTATATAGCTCTATGTATATATATTTATATATATATAGTATATATATATCTTTATGTATGTTGAGAGGAGTAACTGTTTGCATACTTTTTGTTCGCAATTGTACAAGTTGTCTTATCTTTTCATTAATTGCAAAAATTATGGTTTCGACTTGATAAAACTTGAATGAGCTACTTTAAAGAATCTTCTTGTAGGGATACCTTTTGATTTAAATTTTTTAAGATTTCTCTAGACTATTTTCTGTTATTGTTTAGCATTAGGTTTTTCTTTTTATTTTATTTTTATGCATTTTTTTTTTGTATTTTTGTTTTTGCTCAAATCTATATCTTGGTAAATGAAATTGATAAATAAAATCCTACTTAACGTCATGGTTATGTGTGGATGCTGTTAACTGCGAATTTGAAATGCTAAATGAATAAATCTATAAAATCGCTTGCTTTGCTAGTTGACTTTTTAAAAAATTTCAATTGATTATACCTTGTAAATAGAGCATAACTAAATATCGTTGATTTCTCTTGGTTTTTAGTTCTTTCCAATTAGGATTTCGCGTTTCTCATATGAGTATACTGGGATACATTTGCACTCATAAAGGGATTCGATTTGCTAAAATTGTATTTAAATATTTTGCTATATGTATAAGTAAAACTTGTTTCGCATCGCCTCTACTTCGTTCATGTTATCGCTACTTAAACTCATATGCGCAAGTAGTTGCCTACCTTGCCGGGGAAAACAGTCCATAATGAGCTGGATTCTGCATTTGTTTGCTTTTCTATGTATTTGCCGTCCCTCATTTGTTCGCACCTAGGCTAATATTACATTTGCTTGGCCAATATAGGCGGCACTGTATGTACATACATTTGAATACTCTATATACGTTTAATTTGTTTACACCCCTCCACTTCATTTCTCATTTTGTCATTATTATTATCACAGTCAAATCATAAAAGATTTAGTACTTTTACTTTTGAATGAGTTTCCATGATGTTTGCTTTCTGCTAAATGTTCCGCGCTTTCCATATTCATCCCTTTTTGCTTTGTTTTTAATTGTTTGCACTAAATAACTATTAAGAGATCGAAAAGTGTTGCTGCTGTTCGTAACTCCTATTGTGTGCAACGGAATTAGACGTTCGAGTGAAGAGTGTGTGCTAGTGTTGCCCATATATGTTTTGGGGGTTCCTTTTTTTGCTTTATTGTATTCTAAGAAACGTTTAGAAGATTGCAAAGTAATGTTATCGATTAAATTAGCTTCCTTCGAGCCTCGGCACCGGTTAGTTCTAATCGCATGTATAAAATATGAACGCAATAATAATCCCTACACGTTGAGCGAATTGTTGGACTTCTGAGGACCTGTGGCCGGCCTTGGCCAGCCATAAATAATGTCTATTTAACTTTTGGTTTTCTGTTTTCTAAGGTACTCACGTATGCAACTTCATAGGTTGTTTGGTTGACAATTGAAAAAGTTTCTATGTGAAGAATATTCGACAACGCCCTCAGTTGTTATTTTGTTATTTGTTATGATTAATTTGTCCTTTAACTATTTGTACACTGACTTTAATTTTTGTCCGATCTCTTCGCAATAGCTGTGATGCATTCCCATGGGTTATGGCTTAGTCTAGGATCATTTAACGTCATTATATCTACGGTTTCTCCAAATGCCCGATACTGCACAGCAATATCGAATGCATACGCCTTGATCAGAGCGAATTAAAATCATTTAGGCTACTATACAAATTGTTTCATGCAGACTATGTGCTCAATGAACTGTGCCAAATGGAAACGAAGGTAAATAAATAAATTGTTTCGGACCCGTGCCGGGCTGCACTTTTCCAACCATCGCGACGGCAAAGTGAGGCCCCACACGGCCGTTTGTGTTCTTCTGGTTTCTTGTTTCAATTGTTAAACCGTTTTATTTGCTTGAATTAATTAATATTAATTTTATTTATCACACTAACGACTACTTGTTTTATACTTTTAGTGTATATATATAGATGTATATATAGTATTTAATATTTTACTAATGTTGTCTGCTTTTGCTGGTGTTGCTGAATGATCTGCTCCGTTGGCGTGTCGACTCGCTGCCGCTGCCAATCCCATAGATTGATTTACTTGATTTATACATACAATGCTACAATGAGGTTATATGATGATTCCATTCACGACTTTCACGTACCGGCTATCTGACGCAAATTAAGCAAAGTTCGCACAATGCAACTGCCTTCAAACATTATAACTTCTGTTCGGCTTGACTGTTATGTATGTTTTCGATTAAATATAGGCATACATACAGGCATGTGTTTCTGTTTATGGGGCAGGGGTGTTGTACATTCATATATCCGTTCAATGCATACGCATCCGTTAATGTTTAATTGTTCTAATAACAGTGTGGGTGGCAACGCATAACAAATTATACATAATTAAAGTTTATTTCCCTTTGTTGTTCGGTTAACATCGTTTTGCTTCAAGTATGCATGTCTCTATGTATGTAATAAATGTATGTCCTATACGAGATTTGATTGATAAATTGAACTCCTCATTACATATTTGTATCTTATTTTAAGAGAACTGATTTTACTGATTAAGAGAAAACGCCTTCCTATATCTCATTATTGTTTTTGTTTTCTTCTCATTTGCTTGTTATTTGTTTGTTTGTTGGTTTTTCAAAGTCGAATTTGAATTACGTTTCATAGACTAATGCTTCGTATGTATATAGTTAATAAAAGTCGCTTTTATGCTCACTACTTTAACACTAATAGACCTCGTCGTTGAAATAACAGCTGTACTCATTTTCTCTACCATCGTCCCGTTCTATTCGTCCTCTTGCCATTATTAATGTTGTAGATGCCTTTCAATAACAATCGATATTCAATAAAGTCCTGAAGTGAAAAAAAACTTAATGCGCTCGTCTTGCCTAGTCTTATGTGATTGCAGTGGTAAGTTGGTGTTGGGGGGAGGGCGGGAGCATGAATTAGCGGCATGACAAGTGTGTCTGATTAGTGGATCGAGTGCTTGACATTTCGATTGATTTCGATTGTATCGATTGTACTAAGCAACCATGCAGCCGAACGGTGCATCTTGGATGTGGACAGACTGCGCTGGGACCACCTGGGACCGGGTTGCGCGAAGCTTCAATTTGTACAGCAAATAACAAACGCATTCAAACAATAAAATCCAAACAAGCATAAACACATCGATGGCGGGTCGCAGGATATCTGAACCGATCGGATTGGAGGCAGCCTGGCACCTCGCCCATCTAAGATTCCCCACTTTCGTCACCCCCTGGTCGAAAAAAAGCGGTGACTCTGCTAATCACAAATCGCGGACATTGCTAGGTTTTGTATCTGTGGGAAGTGGAAATCGTGGCAAACGGCCTTTGCAGCGAACACGTATGCATATGGAGTGGGGGAGTTGGACATGTAATTCCTGGAATACCCTGGACTGTCCATGCATCGATGAATTGAGAACTCGATCTCGGGGAGATGTTGCTTTTCAAGTAAAGCTTTTCATTTCTCTTAGTTGTCTCATTAAAAAATTAATTATTACATAATTAATTTCAAGTATCGTTTGACTTTCACTTTCATTTTCATTTAATAAATATATTTTTGCTTTGTTTTGTTGTTTTTTAAATACATATCACAGATCCAGTACAAATATAAGTATATATATATTTGTGTTTATTTCCTCCTTCCTTCCTCGACTATGTTTAGATATTATATAAAACTCATACATTAAACATAACTCAGTGAGCACGCGCTTGTGATACTGATATTTAGTACGAATGTGTGAATGTATGCCATGTGTGTATGCATGTTGTGGGTGTGATCGTGGCTGTGACAGTGTGTATCTGTGTCTTGTATCTTCTTTTTTTTGGGGGGGGATGTGTGATAAGAGTTTTGTGCTTGGATTCTGGGTGGTTCTGGCAATTTTCTCCCATTCTGACGCAAGAAGATAGAGAAGACGAAATAAATGTCGGTTGTTGTAGTTGGACTGATTGACTGATTGGTTGACTGCTTTTGTGGGGTGGACGAAAGGGGGGATCTGTGTATTTATGCTTGTTGTGATTTTGGTTGTTGTTGTTTGTTAGGCTACGTTTCATTGTTGTTACTCTGGATATCTGCTGCTTTCAGCTTTTGCCTGGATAGTTCCTGATTTAAGACGGTCTATTGCATTGCTTTCGTTTCCATATACTCGTAATTTGCTTTTTTTTTGCTTTTTTTTTAATATTCGACTTTACATTGATTGTAAAACAATAGATTTAAATAAAACACCAACATCGATACTTCATTCCTACCCCTCACGTTTTCGTTTTGTTTCTTTTTTGGATGTTAATGCATATTTCAAGGCACACTAGCATTTACGACTGTACTTTCAAATTTACTTTCTTTTGTTTTGTCTTCATTTTACTCTTTAGTTTGCTTAAAGATTTGGTTCGCATTATTATCGATATTATTATGATTTTCTGTTTTTCTTTTACCATTGGTTTTGTATTTTAATCGTATTATATAAATATTGCACAAATTAGAACAATTGTAGGTAAGTTTTAACAATAATAGCAAAAATTAATAAGAACAACTTGTAACTTAAATATAGGCTTAGCTTAGGATTGGTTGCTGTTGTTTTGTTTATTACTTTCCTCTTACTACGTGATGAGCGTTTTCAGTGATTGATTTGATTTGATTGAAAGAGATCTGAGCAAAAAAGTGGTTGGTTGGGTTGGTTGACTGGCTGACTGTTGAGTTGATTTTGATTTTGATTCATGATAATGTCGTAGACGGTTTTCGGGATAAAATTTTGTTGTGGGTTAGTGGTGGGCGACGCTTGTGAGTTATGAGGGGATATCGATGGATCGTCATAGCAGATAGTGGGGGTGGTGGTGCGCAGGGCGCGGCAAATTAAACACGAAATAAACTTTGCAGCTTTCATTGTTGGTTTGTAATCGGTTTTTATTGAAATTTTGTTTCATCTTTGTTTATTAATCAAAAGAAAATGTTAAACTAAATTATGTGTAAGAAATAAAGTAAATAAGAAAATGTTCATTACAAGTAAGGCATTTCTCTCTCTGTATCTCTCTCTTGTATTGGTGAGTTGTGTTCGTATGGGTATATTTGTCTTCGTGTATGCGTGTTCATGAATTGGGAAAATTTTCAAATGTGATGTTAACATCTTTTGTCTTTACATTGCGTTTCTAGGTAGATATGTACATACATATAGTAATTGTCGTGAAATGTCGTTGAACATAATGTTTAATAATTGCACAATACTTAAAATTAATAAGGGAAATTGCTTGGTGGATCCTTTTCGTTATTTTCCTTGACGTGTATGAGGACACCCCTAAATGAATGCTTTAATGTGAATATTTTACAAAGAATCGTTGCTCGTATTGTTTAGAGTTGTTTATGGGTTGTAATCGTCTATCAAAACATTGTGTGATGCATTAAGTGAGAGAAAATGTAAGGCTTAAAATTAGAATGAAAGAAACAAATGTGCTAGATTTACCAAACAGAATGTGGTTGCTTGACAAACGCAAAATGACAAAAAAAAATGTAAAAGGTGCAGTTCTCTAACTGGCAACTAACAAATCGCAGTGTCTTTCCGTATAAATAAAAAATATATATAACAAAGTATACGATATAAGGAGTAACAAATCGGGAGCACAAAATCATAACCAAAAGGAGACTCACGTGCGCGCGCAACACATTAACACCACTCGATCCCACCGGATCGCAATTAAAACTAAACAACATTATCATGATCAACATCAACTGCAAGAGGTCAGAGGCTGTAGAATTGGAGGTGAATATAGTAACAGCGATAAGCAATTATGAACAGGGGGCAAAACAACAGAGAACAGGTAAAAACGGGGAACAGAAAACGGTAACAAAAGTACTATAATTTGCTGAAGTTTGTTTCATTTTCACTAGCCTGTCAGCATTTCATTTAAATTTAATAGTTTTCAGCAGGGGAGTGCATTTATTTGTTGCTGCATCTGTTTTTGGGGGTGTTGTAAAATATTTACCTTATTTCGAGGATAAGAATCACCTGAAGTTTTCACTGAAAACGCTCGATCATTACACAGAAATCAGATTTTTCTTAATTTTTTTGTTTTGTTTGTGTTTTTTTTTTGTTTTAGCTCAACATAATGCTAATATTTATGTGTTATGTGAGTGTATTGATGTTTGGTGGCATATGTATATATATATATGTATATGTTTAGGCATATGTGTGTAGGTAATATATATATATATATATTTGTATTTATAAACAAGACTCAACAACTGTGTACATATACATATGTACAATATATATGCCCCATGTATTGTATAGCTTTGTCGGGAGTACCAAAAACAAAACACGCAACGCAAACATACGCATCACAAACAAAAACCCAAACAGCTCTTCGCATTTGCATCTAAAATCTAACTGGCAATAATAACTTGTTTTCAATTTAAACGGTCTTCGAGTGTTATAAACAAATGCAACAATATGAACAATATAGAAGCTGGCAAACAGTATTATACAAATTTGTGTTAATCGAAATATTTCTCATTTCTTTTCCCTCTCACGTGGAAAGGGCGCCAGTTAAAGCAACATTTTCTCGAATCGAAGGCCTTCTTTTGAAAAAGTTTACTCAAAAGTTTACTGTATGGGGATTTTGCAATACATAATTACTTGTATTATTTATAAATCGCTTAACGTTTAGCTGCAATTGGTGTTATTCCTCCTGTTTTACGCGTTTAGTCTGAAATGTTTACGTTGGTTTTTCATTTTTATTATTTTTTTTAAGAGTTTTTTTCGTATAGATTTAAACAAATGGTAGACAAAAAACTTGCATGTAAGGGGAGATTTGGGGGGTTGTTGGGTTGTTGTTGTTGTTTTGCTTAATGCTTTTGCTTTTTGCCTGCTTGTTGTTCGGTTAAGTTTGCTGGTTGGCTTGTTTGCTTGGATATTAATTCACAACAGTGGTTAATGGAATTTGTCGCGCCCTCTTAGCCTCCTCATCGTTGATTTTCTGTTCAATTAGATATTGCGCTTTGGCAATGGCACTCGGCTGACCAGTTATGGTTACAATGCGATTTCTAGTGCCAGGTGCGAATATGCCCTTTTTGGAAATTTGCACATTTGCGCCAGAAACATGTTGAATTTCAACTAAACTACGACCGTTCGGACCTGGAATATTTGCATCAGATAATGTTAAAACAATTTTATAATAGTAAAATGACAATATGTGTATATGGGTAGCAGTATAGATATATATATAGGGGTATATAGATATGGGTATTGGTAAATGTATATATGTTAGGTGTGTTTGCGTGTCTAGCAGCAAATTGTTAAGGACATCCGGCTCGCCCGTCGATCAATCGAACCTATCAATTCACTTCACTCGATTCGGCACGATTCAAGTCGATTCGGGCCGTGCCGGCGTAAAAATAAACCAAAGAAACAAAAATCAATAGCCATTTGAATAAGCTGTGAAGTTGGGTGGTCAAGTGCCTAACCTAATGACCTAACGACCTTACAACTGACACTGAGGTAAAATTAACTGCGCAACAAAACAAAATGTAAGTCCAACAATGTGATTATATTTCACGCATGGTTACCCAAGAATTGCACTAGCCGACTGGACCTTCTATCTGGATGCTGTGATCCGTCCAGCTTCTCGTAAGTATCTATTATGTGGTATATGTGTTTAAGAACAAATTCGTTAAGCATAAACAAAAGTAAGAATGGAAAATTGTGAAGTTTCGAACCTATAACCTACCGCTTAAGCTACTGCCTATCTTTTGCTCTTATCGTATGCTAACGGATGCTTTCTGGTTGCTTCTGCTGCTGCTGTTGTGCGAATTTTCAGTGGTTTTTGGATCTGATTGGGATAGGGATTGGATCTGATCGGATGGGTGCTGGTGTGAGAGGCAAGAACTTGACTAGAAATTTCGCTATAAGTTTCAATGGATTGGAATCGGTCGCAGGACCTTTTGAGAATGTTCAACGGAATGTCTCGTATGCAAAGTTTACAGTATAAACTCACTACCTCTAGATCTTCTCTCTCGAATGAGTCGTCTGGAATGAAGAGTGCCTGTTTCTGAGTGGCTATCTTTCTATTATATATCTAAGGGCTCTACGGCTAATCAAAGGACGTGGGTGCATGTGGTGGCAGGTGTGCGGGATGGGGCAATCGACACTAAAGTGTTAACACGCTTGCGGGAACTCTTTTCCGGCTTCCGGTGCTTTGTTTTTCTCACAGCTTCTTCGGGTGGGTGCTACGGTTGCTAATATTTTACGGGAAAGCGGTTTCAAAGGAGTCATAGGGATGGGGGGCGGGGTAAGTAAAAATTGCGGTGTTGTTGGTTCTCTGTTGGTGGCTGTTTGTTGCAAAGTTGCAATTTAGTAGGGATAATAGTAAGGGCGCGCACCTAGAATAGCGCCGATAATCACTTCCGGCACCTCGACGTTCTTCGAGTCCTTGGAACTCAGGTCGCCTGGTGTGGGGCTCTTGCTGAGTCCGCCCAGCTGTGCCGTGGTCGCCGTTCCCGTGGCGGCCGTCAGCCCGAAGCTATTGTTGTTCAGCGAGACGGGCGTTGTGGCCGGCGCCGTGGCCGAGCCAAGGTGGCGGAATGGATCGAATTGGACCGCAGCAGCGTCCAGTTGCGACTGCGTCGGTCGAGAGGCGGCAGCAGCAGCGGCCGCTGCTGCGGCGTACTGCTCCAGATTCACCTGCCCGACGGCGCCAAACACATTGCTGGCGGTCGCAGCGGATGCGGCGGCCGCAGTCTGCTGGTCCAGCGCCGTAACGCCCAGGAAGTTACCCAGCGTAGAGTGGGCCCCGTTGGTGTGCGGCACGCCCACGCCCATTCCCAGGACGCCGTACTTGGCGAGAACGCCCAGTGCGGCACAGACTTCAGTGGTGACGGCGTCCGAATAGCCAGAGCCGCGCATGGCAACCTAAACGGATAGTAAATCCATCAATAAACGAGTGGCAACGCAAAGAGACGGCTACTTACCTTAATATGCTCGAGGAGTTGCGTCGCAACCGCTAGATTGGGTGCCGGGTTGGGAGCGCCCAGGTTGATGGACAAGTTGATTCCGGTACCGTTGACTAGCAGGCTCGCCGCCGAATTTGCGCCGCCAATCGTTGTGCCCAGCGTGGAGTTGAGCGAGGCGGTGCTCGAGTTAATGGCATTCTGGTTGGTGGCATACGGCGAGCCGGTCGGATTGAAGTTGGCCACCGGGCCGCTGACGTCCGCATAGGAGACGTTAAGGCAGGTGCCCGACTGAGGATCCTCGACGATCTTCGAGAGGATCATCTTGCAGGCGTTCTTGTTGTTCTCCTTGTCGCCGATGATCGTGATGCAGCGCTCCTGCAGCGACACATCCTTGGGCTTTTGCGAGATCTGCACATACGAGCCGCTCTCCTCCTTGATTTGTTTAATGAAGGCACCGCCCTTGCCGATAATCATGCCGGCAGTCGAATTGGGCACCAAGATCTTAACCTGCTTGTCACGCTCTTGGGTCTGTTTCGATTCTGCATCGATAATCTTTGTGGTCAGGTCGGGCTTCTCACGGATTTTGTCCATGATGAAGTCCAGCACGACCATTATAGACTCGGTGGCGCCCGTAATGAGGCACACACGTTCGGTAGTGCCTGCGAAAATGGAGAATATATCGATATTTTGCGATAATTTCTAGAAACAGAAAAATTGCTGCACACTGCAGGCACACTTACCTGGGTAGAAGTCATGGGATTTTGACATCTTGACCCTAGCACCAGTGTCTTTTTGTAACGAGGCGATCGTCTCGCCTCCTTTGCCAATGATGGCCCCGGAGGCCACCGCTGGCACCAAAATTTTCATGTGATACGTTGTCTCGCCTGCAAGCATAAAATCGAAACGGGTTCACAGAGCGACCAAAGGATTAGTCTTAGTGGTCTTTTGGAATTGGATTTGATTTTGGTTTTTGGCCAATAGATTAAAGGTTCTGGTACTCGTTAGTCGTTGCCCTTGGCGTTTGCATACAATCTAGTTTTTGGTTATTGTTAGTTGAAATTCTAGTTTAGTATCTAGCATTATTCTAGAGCCCATACGGCAGGTTGTTACAAATTAAAAATAATAACAGCATTTCAGCGGCGTCGATAGTTTGCTCATTCGGCTGGACGCTCAACATGGCGATCATTGGTTAGTTTAGTTTGGGTTTAGTTTCGTTTCGAATAGAGTTTCGATTTGGTTTTGGTTTGCCTGCATATATTACTGCAGTGTTTTTTTATCTTATTTGATTTGAGTTTGGGCATGGAAAGGTGGGCGAGCTGTTGGTTGGTTGGTGGGTTTGGTTATGTGGTGCAAGCGTGGTGTTCGACTGTTGTCTGTTTTTGTGGGTTGCTTTGCTGTTGTCATGAGATAGATATGCGCTCGAGATGAGATGTAACAGACAAAATGCTGGCGACACACGAAACACATGAAAACGCAGGCCGTTTGCCTCTGCGCCGTAGGAAGGTCGTCGGCATGGCCAAGAAAACGAGCCCCACCATTTACCATAAACACGGAGTGGAGTCTAGCCTCTTCAGCCCGCTGGGGGCAACCCGCAAAAGCAAAACAACGAACGAATCTTTTGGTGAATAACAAAATGTAAGTCAAAGCAAAAAGTTGGTCAAAGGGTCGAAGGTTAATGTGCTCGGTTGCAGTTGCTGGTCAGTCGAGAGTTGGCTCACAATCAATTTGCGTTCGCCGGCAGTCCAAAGTCAAGCTCAAAGCGCGCTCGAAATCAAAGTATATATAGTTTAAATAGTATAGAAATCTAGGTGGCAGATAGACAACAGAAAGCGCACAGATGAAGTGTCTGCGCTTTTGGGAGCTGGAGCTTTGGTTATTAATCGTTTAGTTAGTCAAACTTTGCTATTTGTTTTTGGTTGGCTAGTTGGCTAGTTGTTTTGTTGGGCTAGACAAAGATGGGTTTAATGGTATTTAATGAAAGTGTGACAAAGCTTACCATGATGAATATGATTATTGTTATTATTTTCAATTTCAACCTCAATTCCAGAACAAACTGACTCACCTGAAACGGAACAGAGAGAAAAAACGAAACTATAGATTAAATGCTGCGATTTGTATGCACCGGGCGAGCACCTCAATTACATAACTAGGTGATGCAAGATGACAGTGCCAGAGAGGAGGAAGAGGAGGAGGAGGAGAAGGAGAACTCGCGGATTCAGCGGATAGAGTGGATGCAGTGGTGTCTGGATGGGAGCGCAGAATGGAATGATATCATCTGCTCCGGGCCAGGCCCCACAGTGTAACGTTGCATACGTCATGGTGGCGGCAGCTTCAAGTCGCCAGCCATGGCCGAGCAAGTAAACAAACAAATTTCAATTAATAAAATGTGTCAAGCGGAGACGCTCTATTACACAAATGCAGCTGTGCAGCAACAGAACGGAATGATCTAAGCGCGTTGCACCTGACTGCTTTGCCCGTCCGTTTGTCTGTCGTTCTTTCGACTTGACTTGCGGCGGCCCAAGACGCTGCCGCAGCCGCAGCCGCTGCCGCTGCCACTTGGCACTCGCTTTGTTTAAATTTAGCCTCGCCTCCTGTTTGCCACCTGCCGCCCCCCGGGACCACCGCTGAAATGTATGCCAGGCGTTGGATGTCGTCTTGGTCTCGTTGCCACTCAGAGGCAGCGAAGTGTCCTTCAAAAGTATTTCTCTAATTAGATACACCGCACACATGTTTGGTGCGGGTTGTGGGGCAAGGGTTATGGTATATGGGATATGGGAGATATTGGACCATTTGCCCTGCTTTGCATGCATGTGTGAAAATGCGATTTGCAAAGAATTCGCAACATGCGATGTACGCTGCAACAACGAAATGAGCGAAATGAGCGGCTAAACAGCGAGGCAGGCCAAAGCAGCCCACAAACTTAGCACCACGCTGCCCAATTTCCGCTTCAGAGTTGCGTTGCATGTAAATAATTGAAATAGCTTTGAGTGCACCGGACGTATCTGTCCGCTATCTATCGTTTGTCCGAGCAGATACAATTTGTTGTGGGATAAAAAGGCCCGAATTTATTTAAATTTATTGGACAGAGCGCAACTCGTAAATAAGAAAGAGCTGCAAAATGCTTGGTAAATAATATACTGGAAGAAACAACAATGCTGGCCATTTGCTTAGCATTTTATGGGCCACAAAGGACCCGGCGTCCAAGAAGTACGACGCGGCGAAGCTGCGTTGCTGTTGACACTGTGCAGCGACTTAAATTATGTGACTGTCATAAATAACACTTGCTGCACATTGGCCACCAGGCCGCCCGTGGAGCTGCATCACAGCCTTGCCGGGGTGGCAGGCAGACTGGAGACTAATTTCGTATGCATTGTGTGGAGGATTGGACGGGAAACTAGGCTAACGACAAGCTAGGCACACAGAAAGCACCCTCCGTCCCACAAACCGCAATAAACGCCATTGCACAGGAGCAAAAAAAAAATAAAAAAAAAGAAAAACCGAGCGCCTCTGTGGAGCAATCTGCAACACGCAAATTGTTAAAGCAAAGCCACAGCGGCAAGTGCTTGTTGCGGACCACGCTACGTATGCGTAATGTGTCACGCGAATAAGCGATTTGATCCTGCCCAGGTCCACTTTAAAGTGAACCCTTACCCTTAAAACAAATAAATTAAAATAAACCTATTAAAATCAAAATCCAAAAAGGGGACCCCTCGATTTCCGCGAATTTAGTTCGCTTGTGCGTGCCGCAAAATTCCAAGCGAAAATTTCAACATGCCGCACGGTTTTATGCAACGCACCCACACAAAACACTAGGGCATGCTAAAGGAAAGTCGAACGTATACATGAGACATAATATTTTAAAGCACATTCAAAATTTAAATGGACGCCCACATTAAAGCGTACGATTAGCATATGAAATTTTATATAGTCGATTGTGGTTGTTTTTTTTATTTGTTTGTGTGTTTCTGTTGTTTTTGCTGCAGAGTTTTCTATGAGTGTTTGCTGGTTTTATCTTTTTTTTTGTGTATCTGATGCTGTGTGCTGGATGTTGGTGATGTTTGGATTTGGATTATTTTCTTTCGAAACTTTCAACGCAATGTTAATGGTCAACTCATTTATAGCTTGTGGCTTCTTAGGCGACGTTCGGTTCCTTTGACTTATGAGCGTTCTTTCTATATAAATACACATTTTTCTTTAGATGTTTCTCTTTTTTTNGATGTTGTTTTTTTTTTTTTTTTTTTCTTTTATATATTATTATTATTTTAAGTTGCTGGCGGCAGTTTGAATGAGGCGACGTGGTGATTGATGCTGTTGCTGTTGTTGGTTGGTTGGTTGTAGCGAGCTCGATAGTTATATAGAGATATATATATAGAGAAGTGGTGTACATTTTATGTATGGTGTAGTAGAGGAAGTTGTGCGCAACTTTTTGATAGTTTGATAGTTCTATGCTGATGCTGATTGCTTGTTTCTTAATCAAACTCACCGTAACACCAACAGGAGGCAGTCTTATAGTTGCCAGCATGATTGCCCAGCGGCAGTTGCTGTGGTTGCGGTGCTGCTGTTGCCGCTGCTGCTGTTACTGCTGCTGCTGTGGTTGCCACCGCTGCCGATGCTGCCGATGCTGCAGTTGCCGCCGTTATTGCCGTGGCAATGGCGGGTGGTGTATTGGCGCCCGACGTGGCATTTGGCGAACCATTCTCACTCAGTGGCGATTGCTGCATCTCCATCTGGTTGTACGAAATATGACTGAGATTAGCTGGGGAGCTTTGCTGCTGGTGATGTTGCTGATGATGCTGCTGCTGCTGCTGCTGTTGCTGCTTATAGCTATGTACGGCTAATGAGTATGCAGCAGCAGCGCTGCTATGAGTGCTGTGATTGCTGTTGTTGCTGAGGTGGCTGGGGTTGCTATTGCTGCTGATGTTGCTGTGGCTGCTGCTGCTGCTGCTACTGCCGCTGCCGCTGCCACTGGCGCTGGCACTGGCCAGCGAATGTATTGATGAGGGCGACGACGTGGTTGTGGAATGTCGTGGCTGATAGTTACAAGCTAATTGCTGCATTGATGTGGGCGTTGATTGCTGATATTGGTATGTAAAATGTTCTTGTTGTTGCTGTTGCTGTTGCTGTTGCTGATGCTGCTGCAGTTGGGGCAGCTGCTGATGCTGATTCTGTTGCTGTTGCTGTTGCTGTTGGTGCTGCTGCTGTTCTGGCGACTCTTGCGGATAATAATCAAAGCCAAACTGCTGCATCAGCTGCTCGGCCGCCCTGTCCATGGCAGACATAATACTAGTTCTTTCCATTCTGCGGAATTGCTGCCGTTCCAGTTCAGTCTTCAGTTTGCTTGCGACGGAATTGATTCTGCCTTGAATCGATTGTACTCGTTTCGCTCCTTGCTTAACCGACTTATTTGTTATTTTTTTGTTTATTGTTCTGACTTTGATTTCCTTTTGAAATTAACCTATTTATTTTTACTTTTTGCCTTGTGTGTGCTCGCTCCTATTTGATAGGTTTTGTTGCGGTTGTTTTGATTCGATATTCGATCTACGCGCGCATTCCAATTTTCAAACTTGTTCAATAAACGAAAGAAAAAGAAATGGAAAATTTGTTTAAATTAGGCTTGCGTCAAAAATTGTTTCGGTCACACTGGTACACAAACACAGCCATGATTCGGACTGCATTTACACAAGGCTCATGAGCGTGTGTTGGACAGAGAGGGCGAGAGATAAATTAACGCAAAACATACAATTATTATGAACGTATTCTATCTCTTCCCCCCTCTCGAATTCCATCGATATTTTGATTGTTTTCTTCGTTATCGATAGATTGACTTTAATGGCAGTTTTTAAGGCTTTTTGACTGTGCATTTGACTTATTGTTTTCTGAATAATGCTCTTCATGATGATGCGGTGGTTTTAGGTTAACATATACATATATTCTATTCATATAGTATATGCATATTCGAGTATATAGAAATCGGGTTGATAGAGTGGTGACATCGCTGAGGTTTAGTAGGTTGGTAGACTTCCGGATGACTAAAATTAATTCGATTTGATTCGATAGCTGGCGTTTGGTTCGAGTTGATTAGATTGGTGTTCTTGGAATGACGATTTTTAGTGTTGTTCTGTTGGTGCGTGGCGTTTGGCTTTATCATTTTGATTTCTTAATGGTTCTGGTTAGATTTTTTGTAGGTAGGCGACAACGATAACAACAACAACAATTACAATGCAATTGGATATATAGTTTTTTCATAGATGCGCACATAACTTATAGAGAGATATAGAAAAATAAGGGGAATTGTTGGGTGATAAACAGACAGAGACAGAGAAAGCGGCAGCAGCAAGCTTCAGCAAAGGTATTTTGTATTGATTGTTGTTTATCGATCTTTCGATTGATTGATTGCTAAATTGATTTTGTTTTTTTTTTTTCTTTTTGGATGTAAGTAACGAGTATTGACTCTGATATCCTTCGAATCGGAACAATAATATTCATTTAAATAGGCGTAGGCATTTAGAAAGTTGTATGATAGTTGGTGCTATGGCGATATAGAGAGAATGTCCATGTAGAATGGCATTGGTTAATGACGATAGTTACACAACATCCAAAAAATGCTATGGAAAACATTTAGAAAACAATGCCAACAGGCTTTACCATTCAGCAGTAGAGTTGAGTTTTGGTTGAATCGAGGATTGTTGCGGATGTTGCAGATGCAGTTGCAGTTGCGATTGCAGATGCAGTTTAGAGTTGCAGTCGTTTCTACAACGTTCGATGGCGGGACGGCGATTTTTTCAGATGATTCGTATGCTGCAGATGCGTCGCGATGCGTTGCATTAGTTATAGTTATATGTTTTTCAGTCGATTCTGGTTGATTAATAACTTTTTGTGGCTCTTCTTTGCGAGTTTATAACATATCGTAGATTTATCACAACATAGTTTAACTGCTTTGCTTTTTGAAATTATCACATTTGAGTTGAGTTCAGTTGAGAGATTTCATTGGTTTTGTGGAAATGCTGCTGCTTTGGAGACATTTTTTTAAATTATTCGTTGGTATTATTTTTTGTTGGTGTTATTGCTAATCGCACGCCTAACTTCAGCGTCCATTCGTTGAGAAAACGGGGACAACAACAAAAACAACTGTTCGTGATTATTGAAACTGTTCTCGTTTATACTCGGTATACTTTTTTATTGTAGTTCATTTTAAACTTTATCGTTTCGATTGCGTGGCATGCACATCAATTTGTTTTTATATTTTGAGGATTATCTATAATTATTTTGTATTTGCGCTATGGTTTGCGTTCGATAATTACAAGCACATTTATATGCATGGACGGTAATGGTTAAATAATACGGAGAAAAAAAAAAAACAGAACGAGAACGAGAAATAAATACTGAAATACTGAAACATGTAATATAGGATGGATGTATTCAAAGCTGTAACAAATATAATGATCAAATGACAGGGAATTGAAAGCATTTTAATTGATGGAACAGCGGAAGTTTGTTGATAAGGTTCGCTGATGATTGAACGGCACAAGCTGAAAATGATTCGGAAATATGGGCGCAGAGGAAGGGGTAGGGGTTGGGGCTGGGGCTGGTCAAGTGCTAACCGGTCAATTCCACAAGGTCCGAAGCAACTAACGCCGTCAATTATTTACCATTTAAATTATTATTGAACCCAAAGCCATGCAAAAACCTTGACTCCATTGAAACGGACAGATAACACAGAACCCACGCAAGCATTAAATGGGGGATTACCAAGCGAGGCAAAACAATATTAAACAGTTTAAAAATAACTCCAACGATCCACGGTCAATCATTAGAAGGATAGACTAATGACTGCACTTAAATTATTGATAAATATCCTCAACAAACAAAACAGAATGCAGATTCACGCTTGGGAACGGAAATAGAAATGTAAAACAGACGTCAAGTGGGCGTTACACGGCATAAGCAAGTGAGATCATCTTTCAGCGAAACCCTTTCGGCACTTAAAATTGATTTATTGGCCTCACAGCCGAGAAGTCCCACAAATCTTTTGGCAGAAGCTGAGACAGACGAGCAGGCAGTGCCTGAAATGAAATGCGTGCTCAATGGCCAAACACCTGCCCAGGCCCGAGCCCGGGAGTCTTGCCAAATGGCAGCCAAATTAACAACTGGTTGGCAATAGCCGAACTCCGGTTACACAATGGGGCCGAAATACGCTGCGGCCAGAGCCAGAGCCAGCTACTGGTTGAAATGCGAAATTGTGGCACGCATAAATAACATATTTTCGAGCACTGAGCAGCACGCTGCTAAGACATTTTCGCCAAATGGCAAACAGACGGCCAAAGAAGAGCAAAAGACTTGCCAAGAAAAATAAAAGTAAAACGCTCGCGCGCACGTCTTTGGAGCGGCTTGGAGGGAATTTTGTATTTTATTTCTATTTTATCTGCTTTGGTGTTGTCTTTTCTTGATTTTATTTCGAATTTTTTGGTAGAGCCGCAGAGCAACATGAGCAGTTTGGGCATGGCTAGGGGGCTACATGACTGCGACTGCGACTGTGAGGGTCTCGACTTATTTTTGGCTCTTTTCAAGCACTCACACCAGATAGAGTGAGACATGTTTGCCCACATTCAAATAATTTTTCAAGGTTAAGTAAGTTTTACCGCCGCCTGCTTCCCAACAATTGGCCCAAAGTACTTGAAGAGACTGTGCCAAAACCACAAAACAGATACGGACAAGCGTGACTGTGACTCTCGAGTTAATTACTGTAAACATGGACAAGTTTTACTTGAAATTGATTTTAAGAATCCACTGATAAAGCCCGGGCCAAAGCCCTGAGGTCAAACTCCATGTCGAGTTGTCGCCGCTGCTTTCGACGTCCAAGTTTCTAGTGCTACGCAGGCTATAGCTCTAGCTCTAGCTCTGTGCCTCTGTGCCTCTGTTCCACTTTGAATAATCATTATGGCTGGCATTGAACTGAATTTACTGTGCGTTGCTGTGTGGCTGTGTATGCCTGTGTGTGGGTTTGGTATTTTCTGCGATTAGCAAATGCTAATACTCATGGAAAATGGTTTCCAATCGAAACTTCAGTTGGGAGAACCTCCAGTCGGGCGACCTTGAGCGTCGCCAAGCTAAACGGAGTTGACAAGACGTTAATTGCCGCGTTGCTCAACATTAGTATCGAAATATTACGCATACGCAATGGCGGCTCGGGTGATGGCAAACAATTAACAGAGCCCGCGGCAAATAGAGAATGAGATAAACCTTATAATTACAAATCCCGATGCAAACGCTAATTGCCAAGGCCAACAAAACAAACGGAAAGCTTTAAACTCAAGACCCAAACACTTTTACACCTACAGAAGCTCTGTTGCAGCTGAAACGTAGGATGCTGCTGTTGCTGTTGCTGCTGCTGCTGCTGCTGCTGGAGTTGGAGCGGATCCTGCTGCATCTGCATGGTGGGCGTGGATGTTGTTCTGGCAAACAACATGCTGCTGACTGGCGAGCCAATCCAAAGGGTTGCGCGGGCGCTGGAGCTGCGATCGTGAAGTTCGTGGGGCAAAAATGGCGGGCCAGCGAACGGGCGGGCGGGCAAGCGAGCGAGCGGGCGAGCGAGCGAACGCACGAAACGAGCGACAAAACAGCACTGAAGAATTCCAAAGACGGTGCCCAGACTCAAGCACAGAGTTGGGGGCAGCACAGAGAGTCAGGTCGGAGAACCGATCCGAACCGAACCGGACAGAGAGCAGGAGATACGAGCAGACCACCAGAGAGCGGGGTTCATGAGTCAGAGTGTACGATCACACACAGATGATGTGTCGCCCCTGGCTGTGTGTTTGTGCGTATGATCTAATGCTGCCTCGCGATGATTGCCTCACTTTAGCTTCATTCCATTTCGTTCCCATCCACTCCGCGCCACTCTGCGTCCATGTTCATTATTATCAGGGGAGTACGAAAACAACAAGTAAATGAGTGTGTTCGTGTGTGTGTGTGTGTGCAGAGAAACGAAGAGCTCGAGAGAGGCGTAGACCCCTTAAAGGGGGCGTGTGTCGAAAATAGAAACTGCTGTGGCAACATGTGATACCAATATCATGTCCGAGCTTTTACGAAATGAGACAACGTGATAAGCCAGCGGCCGGAAAGAGTGAACGTGTCACGTTTTCGGCTTCCCAGCTCTGACAATTAAGAGTTATCCGAAACGACGAGCCATAAATGTGGCATTTGGTCCACCCGGCGTATGCGTAACTTAGTGCCAACGATGACACAAATTTGCGGGCAGAACAAAAGGTACAAAAAACCCTGCAACCCCTTTTATTTGCATCCGCTTTCGGCCTAATCACTGCTGGCCAAAGGGGTAGTGGCTCTCGAGTTATTAGTAGGCCACTCGAGATGCTCTACAAGTGCAACAACACCCGATGGGCCAAATAGCTGGCCACTCGAGCTGCACCGACAATAGGCTGCACCTAAGAATAAGGTAACCCAAAAACACGCCACGGAGATACTGGCTCGGATTGTGGCCAAAACAGAGCGAGAGCGAGGACGAGTGAGTGAGGTCGAAGGCGCAACCCTAAGGCAGCACACGCACTTGAGATGCAGCCCAGTTATACTTGTATGTCCTGCCACTCAAGGACGCTAGCTGCTGTGGCTGTGCCTGTGGATGTGGCGTGTGGCTGCTGCAATGGCGCCAAATGCTGCAGTGCAGCAGCTGAGTGGGCTGCGAGCTTGCGACGGCCTGACAGGCCACTGCGCAGGACTTTTTCTAGCAAGCGCAGAGCACACGCACACCTCGCACCCGCATTGTCATCAAAGTAGGTCAACCGCTTGCCAGCGCTGTCAACGTTTTCCGAGAGCAGCAGCACCACCAGCTCACGTTTTTCTCTCGTTGTCTCCCGACTCTCTTGCTCGCTCCCCGGTCAACCGCCAGACCCACCCACCCCCTTCACACGCCACACTCCACACCAGCCACCCAAAACCAGCCAACCACCCACCCACTCTCGTATAATTTTCCAGCTGCCCTGCTGGCTTGCCAGCATTGATTACATAAGGCCAAAAAGCAGCTCGAGCTCCGACCAGAGCCTCGGAACCTTGCCCCTGGACCCTTTGGGCCCCCCTTTTTCACATTTTGACTGCATTTCCTTTGCAGCAGCCTCTACGGCTGACGCAGTTTTATATCTAGCGATACAGCTGCCACTGCAGCCTGCGCACCTGTGCCTTGTTTTCTAACTATAGCCGCGAAGAAAACCGAATCACTTAAGGAATTAAATAAATACCATACAAATGGATGATGACTGTCAAGGCAGCTAAGCCAATAAGCTGAAGAAAACTAATAAATTACACAGCAGTGCAGGGGTGTCTAACAAATGACAAGGGTGCCGATACAAAGGCTTCAATGCGGGGCTAATTAATAGCCAATGCCCAACTGTTTATACACGTTACGTGCGGCTGTTTTGGAATACAGCCGTATACGTCACCATAACCCAGAGCAAATATGAATGAAAACCTGGCCATCCAGCTGATAAAATTATATCGTTTCGAAGACAAATAGCCAGGTCTTCGAATCCCCGTCCAGACCGACCAGAAAGTGATGGCATCGAAAAAAACGTCAGCTTAAATGTAAATGTGGACCCTGAATTCATACACTAATGAATACGACAAAACTCATATTTACCTATGAAATGAACTTGAGAACTTACTCAGACTGTATTTCCGCATTCCAACAAACAAGGTAAAACTTAAAAATTTTGATGCAACATCAAGACAATTGGCAATTTTTTTTTAATAATAAAACACATGAATTTGGGTGAAAATACTTCGATTTTACTCGCCCGGCGAACGTACTTCTTCCCGCCGACTTTGTTCAACGATAAATTGTAAGCTATTTGCTCGGCTATCTCAGTTCGATTCGATCCTCCCAAATCGAGTTTTCCCCAATTGACAAATGCTAACTTTAATAGTCAATCTGCCACACTTTGGGCGGCAATTAAAAAACTTGAAAACGTGTTTGCCTCAGCTGGCGCAGCTCACACGGCAGAGATACCGCCGAGTATCTACCATATATCAGTATCTATACTACATACAAACGCGCGTATCTATCTATCTATCTGTCTAAATATCAAAAGCTAGACACGCCAGCAGCAGCGGGGGCGACAAGCCGCCTCTAACATTTACACTTTGCTATTTTCGGCCCCCCAACACCCAAAAGACACAACAGCGACGACGACAGGTACTTCGATTGCGTCGTGGCTCACCTTGGAGCCAGCCAGCCAACTCTGTCAGCCAGCTGGTTTTCGAGCCGAACAAATCATGCAAAGCAACAGCAACTGGTTAACGTGCTGGCTCGTGGTCAAACCGTTTGGGTTTGCTATAGTTTGGCCAGAGGAACTGAGAGCTGAGAGCTGGGAGCTGGGGTTTGGCAATGGCGCTAATCTCCATATGAATATGTGACCCACTCCCGGCGCACATCAGCTGTCGGAACGACAAGTGTGCTGCCGTGCTGCCGTGGCCCGATGTCGAGGAGCATCTCAAATGTCATACTCATTACGCAGGGCCGGAGAGCTCAGGGCCGGGCTTGGCTTGGCTTGGCTTGCACTTGTGTTTTTAATTGCAGGCCATTGATTAGATGGCAGTCACAGTCACAAATAGGGGGGAGCCGATGGCGGAATACCGAAATCCGAATGGCAGGCGGAGGTCATTGGGAAAATGGGTCAAACTGGGCCCCACAAAGTCTCGGCGCCAAATCCTGCGCAAAGATGCCACCGACCAGATGCCAGTTGTCATATTCAGGCGGAATACGGAATGCGGAGTGCAACGTATGGACAGGGACAGGGACTGATTGGGACATGGACATGGGCCCTCGGGGCGTATACGCTATATCTGTGACTTAATTACAAATCAAAGTCTGACAAGGAAACGCTGGGCGGGGACAATCTGCGAATGAATTTCTCGTGCTGATTAATTGAAACATAGAGCAACCAACAACAACAACAACGACAACATTGACGACAATAACAACGACAAAAAAAGCTACTAAATCATAGAAAATATGGTGGGGGGGGGGGAGACGGGAAGTCATGGGATATTGCAGTAACAACAAACACGGCCATATAAGAAATAAGGCACGATCGGCAAAAAGTTAGGCAAACAAATTGAATGAGTTATTTATACGCTTCGAAGATACAGGGCAGTGGATAAAGGAGGTATATGTAGGTAGATAACGAACGGGGCGATAGATAGATAGACAGATATTTAGTATATACTTATATTTGAAAAAGAGATAGAGAATATTGTCGAGGTGGTCGAGGTAGAGAAAGAGAGAGAGCACGATAATGGGGTATGCAAGAGCGATTGAGATACTTTTCTGTTTCTTTTGCTTTCGAAATGAATTGGGATTCGATTTTGATTTTGAATTTGATTTAGGGTTTGAATTTGGATTTTGGTTCGGATTTGGATTTGGATTTGGATTTTGGTCAACTTACCGGAACTGAAATGTGAGCGTTTAGTTTGTTCATTTTCCGGATCGGAATCGAGTGGCCTTTTGCGTGAGTCGCCGATTTCAGGACTTGGACATGTCTCCATGGTAGCGTCTTCGGCCATTTTTAACTGAATGGTTGCTGCTTTTGGTTATCGACTTTCGACTGATGATTGCCTTAGCTTTGCTTTGGGTATCTTTCGCTCGGCTGCTGTAGTATCTGATTCGGATTCTGATTCTGATTCAGTGTCTCGTTTGTGAGTATTTCTTATTTCTCTTGGATTTGGATCTGGATTTGGGTTTAGTTTGATTTGATTTGATTTGATTTGCTTCTGGTCTTGAGTGAACAACAACGAAACGTTCGATGTTTTGGTAATGAGGCGTCTGTTTAGCTTGGTAATTATTTGGATTTTTTGGCTTGGTTGATGTTGCTTGGTGTTTCTGGTAAACTGTTTTGGATTGAGTTTGTTCTTTTTGGTGCGTGCGAGCAAAAAAGGCAGTAAAGAGCGAGCGAGGATGCGTCAGTATCTGTCAGTATCCTCAGTCCCCAAAGTCCTCGTCCTCGTCCTTGTCCTTGTCCTTGTCGTTGGATACGATCGATGCCTTATCGGGGGGAATCCGTCACTGGCATCTGAGAGAGTTGTGATAGGTTATGTGGGTGTGGTCCTGTGTCCTTGGGTGCCGGGACTCATGCACACACATTCACACGCTCTGAGGATCGATTCCGACTGACAGTTACAGTTTTCAGATCGTATGAAAGCTTTTTTGCCTAGGATCCTTCTAGATTTCCAATGCATTTTTCGATTCAGAGTTTTTGTTTCATTTTTTGTTTTTCGGTTTGTTTGTTTTTTTTTTGGTTTTGGTTTTGTATTTTTTGATATATTTTGTTGGTGGTTTTGTGGTGGAATGTGCGAGTTTGTTTTTTAAACGTTTATATGAAAAAAAGAAAAAGAAAAAAATATTTATGAGTGAATTATGCAGCAATAATAAGTATACATACATACATACAGTAAACATTTAGGCATATAAAGGTATGTACTTCGGCAAAGAAAACTTGTAGATATAGATACAGTTGCCAGAGTTGCAATGCATTTCTCAAGTAGTAAAACACACACAAGTGAGTAACATTTAAATAAGTATGAATCGTGGCATTGTCTTTCGACTGTTCCAAACGTCTATTTACAAAATGGGCGAGGCATTTTGCGACTGCGATGGTTCGGGATCTGGGGTCAGGATCTGGGTATAGACCGCAAATTGGGTCGTCTATAAGCGTGTGTTGTTGTGTACAAGCATTCACATATCAAAACTGTTCGGGGGGCGGGAAAATGACAGAGGGGGTGGGATAGGGATAAATTTGTTTGAAACAAGCTTCGTGAACGTTGAACATGTGGAATGATAGAAAGCAGACGACATAATGAATTACAGGAATCCATAGAAATGTTGCTGAACAGCGGGCCCCATAGAAAAGGCTCCCATATGGGGCGAAAAAAAAGTAACTGAGAAATCTCTGCAGACTGTAACTAAATGTACAAAATCAAGATCTTAGCCTAAGCTTACATGTACGGCCCTAGCATTCAGGGCTCTCCTTATAAGACTATTTAAATAAGTATATACTATAGGTCTAAGCAAGTTTTTGGGGTGAGCTCGCGGCAATGAACGCTCAGCTTGCAACTCAATTATGCATGAGCTGTTTTATTTTATTATGATTTCATTGCTAATTAAAAATGCGCCGACACAAAAACCAAAGCGCGACCAGCTCAACGCCAACTACAACAACAGAATTCTGCAGCAGCGTTAAGCGACAGACAACGCGCATTTATTTGTTTAAAATGGCGTTTAATTATACAAACATTTTTATATTTTATTTCGGCTGCTAGTGCTGACGTTGGAACACCACTCGTTCGTTCGTTTGCAAGCACACGGCGAGTGTGTGTGCTTAACTGGCTTTGTGTTGGTGCAGATTCGATTTGACTGCAAACGACCTTGACCATTGAATAAGTTTTTCGTGCCCGCTTAGCGGAGACCGCAAAGCAAAATGAGCAATAAATCGAAGAGATGGCAAAAGCCACAGCCGCGCGGCGCAACGTTCAATGCTAAGCAAGCGCCCAGATACATAGATACAACACAATACAACACAATACAATGCTGTCTGTCTGTCTGTCTGTCCGTCTGTCTGACAGAAGCAAATGCGTACTATCGGATAGATTTGCAATTGTGTTGCAGTCGCTATTCACAGAGCCGCACCAGCACCTGTCGCCCAGACACAGAAAACAAAACAGGTAAGGCGCACATATTTGCATTTGCTTAGGAAATTAGTGGCGCGTTGTATTGAGAAACTAAAGATCGTTTTTAGCCGTGGCAGGAGATGCGGCCGCCGTAGAACGTGTTTTCGATTGATGCGAGAACCAGTTGCTTTTGCGCCTCGGCTTGGCATTTCAGTTTTTCAATTAATTCACTTAATACTTAATATATTTGTTATTTTTTTGATGCCGTTTGTAGAAGAATTCCCATTTGAGGCGGCCGCTCAAAATGGCGATTCTCGAAGTCGCTCCAACTTGGCAGCAATCCGCAGTTTCAACTGCAGCCACAAATCTCTGTGGAGCCTGCAATCCCCACTTGCCACAGGCCCCGCCCCGTGGGGCCGCTGAGACACGCAAAGTGCTCGACATTTTTCACTTTGTGTGTCCTTGAAAATGTGTCGGGCCAAATGGGATTGGGAAAATGCAGTCGAGCTGCATGCAAGAAAACTTTTTCTGCCGCCGATTAGAATAAAAGCAGCCATGACGAGGCAGTCGAGGCAGCAGCAACAAAATCAAGCCGAAAATGTCTTAATGGTGATGAATTGGAAGCAGCTGCCGCCTTGCTGGCTCGGCAAAAAGAAATGCACTCTCCAATCAGCCCAAGGATATCCGTTCGCATGGCCAAGACGGCGGAATGCTTAGAAACAGGTTGCCTGCGGCTATAGATGCCTCGATGCGCAGTACATACTATATACATAGGAATCGTTATCTAATCGGCAGTCCAGAATTTGCAGTGCAAGCAGTACAAGTAACCCATTTGGGCACTTCAATCCGCTCCTGTTTTTATGATATAGAACCCTTTCGCGTTTCCGCTGCCTCGGCTTAACTATAGAGCGGAGCAGTATGATTTCTTCATTTCATTTCCCGGTTTATCACGTCTGTTCGTATGTGGAACGAACTAAAAAAACATGCCTACGCACACAGACGCATGCATCAGGCAGGCACAACCCATGCGGCAAATGAAAAAATATTCATTTACCCAGCAACTTACACGCGCACATAGGGCCAACTTATCTCCCCGTCGGACTCACAGTTATCACTCGGGCGGAGACGGCGGCGATAAGGTTTATTTTCGTTGCTTTTTGGTTTGCCGATAAGGCCAGCGTCCAGAGACGTAGATAGGAAACCCCTAGAGGTAGGGTTCTAACTGTAGTTACCCGTCAGGGAACTTGAGTTCATACCAAATACTACATACATGTTAGATGTACGAAGTGTACGATGATGTACGAAGTATTCGTGAGCTACTTGTTCGCGAGCGGGTGAGAAGCGAAAAGTAATAATGAAATGACATCAGAAGTTAGGGACAAAAGTTTCAAAACTTCGACTAGAGATGGGTGGTGGTGGTGGGACCACACGCGACCCGCATTCGATGTCAGGGCGCAAGATTTATGCTTTGTTGCTTAATTGAAAGGCTTGTTTGTTTGCTTGATAAGAGTTCCATAAATGTGGCACCGCGGGCGCCACTGAACGGAACAGAACAGAACAGAGCACAGCACATCAAAGCACGAAACACTCTTATTTTTTCTTATTATTACTTTTTTCTTTATTGTTTGGGGGGGAAGGCCGAGGCCGCAACCACTTTGAGGGGCTCTCAAATAACGAACTGTCAGTGGCGGTGATGATTCCCAGCACTTAACGGCACGACACTCACTTGAGATACTGGCGGAACGCTTCCAAATTGAAAGTTCCGACACAAAACACTAGATTCTGTTCCAGCGAGGAGGCGACGACAGTGCGCGAGTACGTGGAAATCAAATACAACTAAATTCAAAAACTGAAAACAATTAAAAACGAAATGGGTTCCGCCGAGGCGGTCAGGCCAGGCCAAAGTATCTGCGAGATTCAAACACTTGCCACCAAGAGAGAGAGAGAGAGAGAGAGAGAGAGAGTGGGAGAGAGCGCGCGGTAGCGGGAGAGCCCGAGAATGCGGGAGAGTTAGAGTATCTTGTAGATACTTTATCTACAAGCCGTCGAGTCGAGTGTTTGCTCAGCCGTTTTCTCCGCTCTCCCAGCGGCGGCGACGGCAGCGTGTTCGTGACTGAATCCGCGGGTACGTGCGAGAGTTGTTGTTGTATATTTTTGTATTCTTATCAGTAAATAGTTTATGTTATGTACTGCACTTTGCTCCGGCTCCCCCACCCGGCACACCTCTCGCCCGCCCAGCCCAATGTTTTGTTTTTGTCGATTCGCTTTCAATCTCAGACGCCTCGACGCTGATAAGCCAAACTTAAAGTTTGACAACATTTAGGGATCATCCAAAGTGACGATAATCAGCAGGCGATAACCGATAACCTCTTTCGAGGGGCCCAAATCCCCGGCTAATCGGCGAGGACATCCTCCTTGTTTGCTCATTTCAAACTCATTTATCGTCCTTTTAGGGGACCAACACAAATCTGCTGACAGTCAAGCGGCTGTTGCTGGTTTTGTATCTACTTCTGGCCTTGCGAGTGTGTTTGTGTTTGTGTATCTTTATCTTCACGTTTTGACAAATATCATGTGCGATAAATCTTGGCCTGGCTGCTAGCAGGGAGGAGGACACACACGCATCCTGACCGGCCCGGGCACCCTCAATTTCTGATGACAAAGGCTGATGGCAATTTATCCCGACATTTCCGAAGCAACATTGACAGTGCTAATCTGAAAACGTTCCATTTGTTTGGCTTGTCAGCGCGGCCTTACTACCATCATGTCAGGCTGGGAAAACACTTTTCCGCAGTTGGCAAGCAAATTGAAAAATTATGTGCCACCAAGTAGGTGAGTAATAGCCCTCGACAATAATGGAATACTCCCGACAAGTGGCGATGCGAATACGGTGGGTGACTCATGCCCCGAACCGGACCTGTTTTGCCCGCGACTGGATTCTGGATTTTAGCGAGTAACTTTTATAGCAGCCAGAACCTAGTGATGAGCTCAAACGCCCGTCGGGCAAGCCAATACCACCTGTCACTGCTCCTATGTACGGTGTTAATCAATCAAAAATGGTGTCATCAGATAAAACGATATGTCAGTCACTCGGTGTTTCGTATTTGCCATGTCTAAATGTGGGCCCACAGATTGCTTCGTAACGAAATCCTCTAATCATACCGGGGCAAGGCAAAGCCGCAATGGAACCATCCGAGCGCACTCAGAACAATTGCCCCAAATTCATAATTGCAGCCCAGCGCAGGGGTTGACAACAAACTGCTGAGCAAAATAGGGATATGCTTCCATGTATATATAGAGCGACCCGACCACTCGGAACTACAAAAGCACCGAAAAATGGGCCAACAAAAATAAAATCAACGTGGCCCGGCAAAATGAACAATGGGCAGGAGCCAGCCGAGTGCGGATAACTGGCGATTGTGGGTCAGCCCGGCAGTTGATAACTGTCCGGAGGAGTCCCGGGCCCCGGAGTCACCGAGCTTTGCCACGCCTCCCCCTCAGGAGGCAGGGGGGCTGGCACTCGGATGGGGCTTAGCATTAGAGGAAGTTGACAAAAGAGGCAAAATGAAGGCAACATCGACACGAATGCAAATACAACAAAAGCACAAATGTCATAAAGCATAAAGCATAAAGCATAAAGAAGAGGAAATATGGAAAGAGACCAAATGGCTTTGCGGGGGGCTGTGAGGGAAGAAAACTCCTTAGCCCGCGGACTCGTTATGCTTGACTTTATTATGAGCCCGAGCCGGAGCTTTAAAGCAAGTGCTGGCGGCAAGGACATCGCTGGGTAAAGGTAAACACGGCGCATACTTAACCAGCTGGCAAATGCGAATGGGGACACCGCGGTCGAGAGGCTGATGCGAACTAAAAGCCGACAACTGGCAACTGAATGCCCGGGGCAAGGCGAAACTCAAAGGAGGCAGCAGTTGGGGCAGATGGGACGGAATGGGCCAGTGGAGAAATGGAGAAGTGGGCGAGGGCGACCTCATTGACTTTGGCGGCACGTTTTCGGATGTCTTCTGTCAAATGAGTTTTTCCCGTATGCTTGCCCCTGTCCAGTCGGTGCGTTCCTTACCCCACCTCTGTGCCGCAAGAGAAATGGAAAACTTCGGACGCATATGTAAGCAGCACGTTCTGTGTGTGTACAATTATTGGTTGTTGCTCTGCTTGTTCTGCCGTTCCTGTTCCTGTTGCCTCGCATGCCACATGAAAAATGAAAGCGAAAATCAATAACGAGGCACGCGATGCGAAGCCGCCCACTGACCCCCAGGACCCGAATCGAACTGAGGTTAAAAAAAAAGGGTTTCCCCCATCGAAAACAAGAGGCGTACAGGCCTGCACGTTCCAGGCAAATATTTGCTCGCCCGAAAACAATATTGTAGGCGCACATACCAAGTTTGGCGTAAATATCGTCTATGATGCGTTGGGAGTTCTGGAGTTTTAATTGCAATAGCTTAACGAAACAATATCTTTATTTTCGCTGGAAGTTTTTACTTCCACATCATTACGTTTATGAACAGACTAGGCTTTGTTTTGCCATGTGAGAAAGCGTTGCCTGTTGTCTATTCGGGCAGGATAAGTGCCCAAGTGGCAAAGACCGGATCCGAGGCGGGTGTTTGGCATGAATATCGCCGGCGCCTGGGCCCCCCGCCGCAGCGGCCGCTTTTGTGCGCATAATTTATGCTCATTGCGAACCAGACCCCCATTCCATCCCCTGCCAGCCATCAAGCTGCCTCTTTATGAGCCACATTCGGGGCGGGTAGCACGAGGAAGTCACTCAGCCTGCCGCACACTCCGGGCTAGTAGCCCTTTCATCTACACCACCCCTGTCGGGAAAGGGTATGGCGCCAGCGGTGCAAGGGCCGTGGAGCCGAGTAAGCTGCTTTGGATTTTGGCTTTAGATTTCGTTGACTCGGCTCAGAGTGCTCCTCCTTTGTTTAGCATGTACATACGTACGTACGGGTGGGTACGGGTATGAGTGCGGGTACTCATACGTATTTGATATGTACGAGTTCATGATGAGTGCACGTGGGTAGGCGGGCGTGTGCGGTTGTTATAAATATCAGACGAGCGCCTATTTGTGTCGAGTCAACAGAAAATCGGCAGGAGTTAAAGCCCGAGGAAGGAGGCAGGCGGCAGGAGGCACAGCTGGCTGGCGGGGTTACCCTTGCATATAGCGCTGTATCTTTTTGCGGTGGCTGGCAGCGTAATTATAATTATTAATGAGTACACGAAATGAAATTAGAATTTCACATTAGCGCTGATTATGTGCGTTGCATAATGGAGACACGGCGACCACACTGCGTATACGCAACGTTGCCGCAAATGCAACGGCTGGCTAGGGCCGGCCTGTAAATATGAAAATATCCATCTACACAGCCATAAATACTCCCTAAATTACTCCCAACACTGCGCTTCTCCCTGTGTTGGCCTCTTTGGCATTTCCCTTGCTACATGTTGGATATTTTTGTGGCATAAATGGGTGAAGGTTAAGCAACGCTGTATGGCCAAATATAAATACACAGCAGCAACTTTATGGCCCTACGAAAAACATATCAGAGAAAAAAGAGGAAACACATTCAAGGTATGGAAAATATGCAGCAATGCTGAGCTAGCGAAATCCGGAGAGCCAAAGGCAAAAAAAAACAGAGAGGTTGAGCCGCATGGGGGACAGAGAATGCCGGGGCTTCCCATGAAAACAAAATCAAAAGCTCACAATTAGGCCAAGCGAGCAGCAGACATGCAGTCATGCCCATGTGTGGGTGTGTATCTGTGTGCGCTTGGCACATGCATACGTACGTACATATGCCTGTGTTGTATGTAAATTACTAGGGGGCAGCGAAGCCAAACTGCGAAACTATGTCGCTGGGTCGCCTGTCAATACGGCTCGAAAGAGGGGAGGGTGATGTAAGAAGGGGCCGCGCCGTGCCGAACCGATTCCAATCAATTCGGATTCGTGTTTGCAGGTGCCTCAGCCAAGGTGCGTCTATGAATTATCCATAAATAAAGGCGAAGGCAGCAAATGGCAACACGGCAACCGATGAGCAACAGCAGCAGCCCCGACAACAAGAACAACAAGCACAAAAGACTAACTCAAACACAAAGAACTTAAGGTAAGTCAAAGTAAACAAACTAGCAGGTCGATTGAGAGGCACACTCCGCCTCCCTGCCTCTCTGCCATCATGCCACCACCCTACGGTCCTCTGTCTTTTCCTCAGACACTCAGGCATGTTCAAGTATTCTGACCTGATGTTACGGTAGCCTGGATTGCAATGCCTGTCATAAACAAGTCAATGGATCCCCATGGATAATAAACAATTTAATGCAAAATTACTTAATTCCAAAGTTATCAAGGGTCTCTTCTACCACAGATTACCTGGACCATAAGAATTAGTAGTTCCCCAACCCAGTTACTCCTTGGGATCTGCAGAATTACCCGGAAAAAGGTAAAAATGTTTAACTTTAAATATACAAAAATATAAAAATGTTTAAGTATTGTGACCAGATATTACGGTAGCCGGGATTTCAAAGGCTTTCAATAAAAATGTCCATGGATCCTCATGGCAATTTTCCAAGTTAATATACTCTCACTTTTGATTACCTCGAGCATAGCAATTAGTAAATTTCACCTAGTTTCTGGAGCACAAGAATGCCTTTTTTGAGATTTATAAAATTTACCGAAATCCCAAAGTTACAAGGGGATCATAAAAATCACTTAACTTTACCCGATTTGCCTGCCCTTTTTTGAAATCTGTAGAATTACCCAAAAAAATACTAAAAATATAAAAACCAATACCAATCAATGTGAAACATCCTCGATTCTAGCATTTCCCTTTCCCAGCGTCTGTTTAAAATGAGATTTCTAATTTCAGAAGAACATTTCTTTATTTAGAAGACCTGGTTTCTTGGCCTCGAGTCAATTTTTTGGCATGCTCTTCATCCCTCCCACCTCGCACACAAAAACGAATGAAGCCCATTTACCATTTACCACATCTGTGATTACTTTTCAGTTTCAATATGGGACAACTCAAAGAGGCAAATATTAAATCAAATTACTTGACAACCCTAGCTGACAATGAAACAAATATTTGTCGGTGTGCTTTATTTTTGGCATTTTAATTAAAAATTGTCCCAGTTCTCGCGGAGAGCTGCTGCTGCACTTGGACCACGCCAGTGGCAGGTTTCGGGTTTGCAGCAAAAGCAGAAGCTCTTTTGGCAGCCCCAAAGAGAGAGCGGAAGCAAGGCAGCGGCATCAGAGACAGCGTCCCAATTTTAGCCAGAATCGATGCCGGCAGGCGACAATGTAATTCACTCGCATGCCCTGCCCCCGGCCCCTTAGCTTTTTAGCCCTGTCATCCTTTTTAGCCCACTGGCACATACTGCTGGAAAAGAAACCATTTGTAGTTGTAGTTCAAGCGAAAGGGGATGCGGGGAAGTTTTTGTAGCTCGCATACTAAATTATTTTTCTAAATTCTCTGGCACTACCTGAGTACCACCTATAAATATTCGGTAATTTTCAAAATTATTCGAAACACAGCTGAATTCTCTTCTCAAAGCTCATTATGGCTATTAAGTTTTTGCTAGCCCGCAAATTCTATTAGATTATTGCTGATTGCCTTAACTTTGCTGCTTTTGTTTTGCTTTATTTCGGGGCATTTTTTTGTTTGCTTTGTTAATTATTTGTCTCTTGATAACTGAGAAAGGTTTTTCGTTTGCTTATAAGTCACTGTGAGAGATATTTTATTGACAGTAAGTCAAGTGAAGCCACCAACCAGCAAACGAGTAAAAATAATTTTTTTTTTCATAATTACAAATGCAACTAATTTGTCATGGAAGCTTTTTTGCTCTGCCTCTCGCTCGATGACGCAGTGAACTTGAACGGCGTCAAAGTCGGATGGGTAATTGTAATTATTGTTCGCCGTTTGTTGCTGCCTGCTGGTTGCTTTTTGTTTTTATTTTGTTTGGTTTTTATAGCATTTGCTGCGGCTCTACCCTCTAATAACATTCAATTGATGCAGCCAATTAACTGTGGCTGTGAGTACAGTCAAAGCGATCAAAGCGATTTCCACAGGCATTTGTGGCAATTATAAAATCGTTGCATTTTTATAGACAAAATAAGGCAAGGTCGGGGAGAGGGGGCGAGCTGAATGGACGACAGGTGGATTATAAATCAAGTAGAACAACCTCAACACGATTAAGTCACAATTAGCTGATTATTGAGCGGAAAGTTTTCAAATAATATCATATTTCATGGAGGGACCTTTTTTCGTTTTCGTGACAATCAATCAATTCACACATCTGCATGAATAATAATTTACAAAATAATTTCAACTTTCACAAAGTTGGCACAAAGACCTTGCGCTTGACTTGCAGCCGCTTCAAGAATGGGAACTCCATTCTGGCAGTAGGTCGAATACAATGGGAATCTCCGTTAAGTTAAGCTAGTGAATTATTGAAAAACCCTTCATGCTTTCGTTTTGTTTGAAAACTCCAAATGGAAAACTGTTGCTGACCGCTTGAAAGGAAGGCAAGCAACCCTTTAAAATAACGTCGTCTGGCCCTCTGATCCCAAAGTGATTCATTCGCCCGGCCATTTTCTGCTAGGCAATTTGGGGAGCTTGAAAATTTCCCCAGAACATCGGGGCACTTTAATTTAGCGCCAAGTTTGCAGTTTTGCACTTCAGCCACAATCGACTTGCTGCACGGGGCTCGGACTCTCGGCTTATTAGCCGAGCCGAGTGAGTCTCCGGGTCGAAATCACCGCCGTAACCATTACGCCAAATAGGTTAACAGCAGTTTCGTGCCTTTTGCATGAACACGGCCCCCTCTACGGCGGTTTGTGTGTCAGCCGTGTGAGTGTGGTGTGCTTGTTTACATAAACCTTTTCTCGTTTCGTTTTTGGTTAATTTTTTCCGAGTTTCTTTGTCCCCTTGCCGCTGGTGCTGCATTTCCTCATCCCCATTGTTACACCCTTTTTGGTCGGGAGCATCCCTTACACCGCCAGAACTTGGGGAAGTCTGAATAATCATTTTTGACCAAAAGCTATTGGGGAGATGCTGGGGAAGGAGCTTTACAAGATAAATGGGCTTTCATAGTGTCGGGTCTTGCAAATTCAGGGTACAAATGCTTCGACTTGGCTCTTTTCAGATTCTTTATCGGCCTGTTTTCAGTTTTCCGCGATGCAGCAACAACAGCAACAGCAGCAGCCGTGGCAGCAGTTTAACCCACATACGAGCTGCCCCACCGAATTGCGGGTGAAGGGGCAGGCGTTGGGACAGGGACTGTGGCAGGGGCAGAGGCATGAATGCAAATGAAACGAAACGACTGACAAGCGGACAATTTAATGCCTATTTGCATTTAACGGCGACAGGGGAGAACTGGAAAAAAAGCTAGAATCAAGTGTCGGGTTAGGCTGTGAAACGAGCAAATTGATGAGCAGATAAGCGGGAAGGGGGAGCAGGGCCAAAGGGCGGATGGTGGGGCAAAAAGCTGGGACAAAATAGAGGTAGATCAGCCTCATCTCCGGGTACATATTCCACATTACATAGTTCCACATTACATGCATTCCTGTCATATACCATACCTCCCACCACAAGTGATTAAAGAAATGTGCCCCAAAATAGGGCATTTTGCTGTGAAAATCTCTGAACTAGCGTTCCCTGGCTTATGCTAAGCTAATCTTAAATCCAAGCTTATGACTATTTGTAAATATATTCACCTTTCTGCAAGGAGTCGTGCATTCAGCTGCAATTAATTGAGTGTGGATACAGATAAAGAACAACTATGTAGATGGGGGTACTCTGAACGATAGTATCGCTTTGACTGGCTTACTCAGTTCGCTCGGTAATGCGTTTATCGTTATTGTTTAATGCAATTTATTCAATTATTGATTCAGCGACGCGACAGTTGAATTTGTTGTCGTTGCTCCTGCGATTGAGTGTTAGGTTTTCATTAGGTTGGCTATGTTTTGGCCTTCTTGTTGCTGTTGCTATTGTTTGTTGTTGGCTTTCTACGAATCGGGTCGGTTATATAAAAAAACAAGCAAGACGAGCGCACCAGCCGCACAGCGCACACACAATAATAACGCACTAGTTTTGCCCGCGAAGGTTTTGGGCAGAACGACCGACGTCGGTTTGGGGAATTATTGTACAACGTAAACTGGCCAATTTGCTTGGCCACCTCTGCCCCAGCCAGTGCTCTCCTCGGCCCCGTTGTGTGCGCCTGTTTATCCGCTGTTGCTTTTCCGTTTTCCCGTTTTTCCGTCCAGCTTCGCGTCTTCGACTTTGCGTGCCCGTCTCACGTTTGAATTTGATTCTAACGAAATGTTTCTTTTGCTTGCGAAGCTCTCGCCGAGCTTGCACGCGCGCTCTCCTCCTGCAAGCTGCCTCTCTGCGGCCGTACTGCCTCTCTCTGCCACCAAAAGTATCTGTGTGCCACGTCCGATCACATTTCTATCTAACAGTTCGTATATCTGTGTGAGTATTGCCTCTCTCGCTATCGCTCTTTGGCTCTGCTTTGCGCGCATTTTCTACATTGATTTTTAAATTTTCAAGCAGCAGCATTGTTTGTTTTAAAGTTTTTACCGAATGCGGGAAAACTGCTCGGCTGCGCTGCAAGCTTTTCCACTCGCTCTCTCGTTTCGAGCCTGCGCTCCCACTCTCTCTCCGTCTGTCTCTTCCTATTGCTCTCTCAGTTGGCTTATTAGGGCACTAGGTTTTCATGCAAACGTTGGAAAATTGCTGCACGTTCACATACAAACGCACACAGTGGCACGGTCACATGCCACCACATATACTACCCACATACCGAGAAACGAAGGGAATACGACATTTTTGGGACAAGATACTTTTGCATTTCCTGTGCAAGTGCCAAAAGCTCCAACGAGAGCTGCAAATGGTTGCGCGTCGCGCGAAGTATCGCCTTGAACACGGGATTGATGGCTGAATATTTGTCATTCAGATCTTTATGACATAATAATCGAGATACGCCATATGGCTTGCGAGAGCGATTTGCTGGGGAAGAATAACGAGAAAAACTCGTTGGGCTAAACGTAACCGCAACGCAAAAGTATTCAAATAAAATATACTCTATAAATTATGTATACGCGCTGTGTGCGTTTTATCAGCTTGCACGCTAATCGAACGAAAGAGAGCGTTCGTCAAGGGAAGGGAAGGAGGGGTTGGGGCGGGGGGCGGGTCCGGGGGCAGGGAGAAAAAAAGCTTTGCAACAGCAGAGGCTGCCTGTGTGGTGGTGCGTCTGTGTGTGTGAGCTGCTTTGACACACTTTTATATGACGTCGTTGATTTTAATTTCGTTGGGCCATTCCAACGTTTTTCCATGTATTTTTTTTTGTTGGCTAGTGTTCTCAGGAGAGGCGACTCCTTTGCACCATTTTTTCCTGTTGTTTCCCTTTGTTTTTTTGTGGTGTGGGGTGGTCCTTCGAGGAGCTTTGGCAGAGCAGAAGGACACAGGAATGTTTGTTATCGACAAACCACCAGGCTGGGATAAATTAACACATGTTCCGCATTGTTGACGTGTTTGCTGTCCAATAGGACGGACAATCCCAATACCAATCGCAATACCAATTGGAACGGCTTGCCAGTTGGCGGTGGTTAGGCTGGCTGGCGAGTGTTAATTGAATTTGGTTCGAATGTAGCGCGTTACAATTTCTGTTTCTGTTTCGGTTTTTCATTTCATTTATTTTCCTCGGCTCGGCTTTGTGTTAGTGAGTATTTATGTAACCAGCTTGTCGGGCAGAAGAAGGCAGCCAGCCAGCCAGCGGGAGCGAGAGTGCGAGCAAAGCGCATATGCCAGGGCATAGATACTTTTTGGCATTGAAACAAAACGTAGTTCACAAAAAGCACCACACACACACACACACACACAAACGTATATATAGAAAGACAAACGCACGCACGCATTCAAAACCTACTCACACAGATACACAGATACGCCACGAATAAAAAAGAACTTAGAAAACAGCAGCGCAAGGAACAGAAAAACAGCTCAGGAACGCAGAACGGAGCTTAGAGATACACTCGCATGCCCATGTGTTGGTTTGTTCCCTCCTCTCTGCTCGCTCCTCCACCTCCTCCTTCGCCACCTCGACATAGAACGCGTGTGTGCATTATTTAATTTAATTTAATTAAATTTCAGTTCGCCTCCACTAGAAACAACAACGAACAGCAGCAACAACCACAGTGGTGGCACGACGATTTAAAAGCACTTTTTTTTTTTTAATTGGTTGCCTCGTCGATTCGTTAGATTGTTGTGGTTTTTGTTGTTGCTGGTTATAGAACTTTAAGATGTTTGTTGTTCGTTCGAGTTACAGAACTTTGCGCCTCGGCGTCTGTATGTATGCCGTGGGCCATAAACATATAAACAAACTCACTGGCGACGGCGACGAATCTGAATCTGAATCTGACGCTCTGACTCTGTGACTGAATCCAACTGAACTGAATTGGTCGTGGCTCGAGAAACTTGAAAACAGCTAGCGCGGCTCGCTGCTGTTCTCTCTCCCCCCTCGCGGGACTCGTGCCGCCGAGATTTCTGTACAGAAATTCCGATGGTCGCTCGCTCAGCGGTCAGTGGTTGTGCTCTCGCGCTGTATCTGAGTATCTCGCAGATACAATTCGGTTTTGCTTTCGTTGCTCGTTTCGTATTGGAAGAGAGAGCCAACTGCGCAGCGAGGCCCAACTCTGTCGCTCTCGCGCTCCGAAAACAACCACTTTACGCTCAATTTGGATTCAATCTGGATTTCCATTGTGCATTTTCCAAGCAGAAGCATGCTTCTAAGCATTCCTCCAACTCCCCTCCTCCCCCTGCCACTACACACCACTTTCAAGCGAGAGTATCTCCATAGGTCATGCAGGAGGCACCGCACCGACGGATACCGTACATCTAGAGCCCGCTTATCGCGGCCTGATAAGGCCAACAAACCAAACATCTTGCCAGCACGTGACTTAATTAAATGAGACTCAGTTTATTCAATTCGTTACAGAGATTAATATCATTGCCATTTCAGTTACGTCATTACCACTAAACCTACATTACATACATACAGTAACAGTACGATCGTTGTTGGGAAGAAGGGATGGATGTCCCTTAGATTGCTTACTGCGGGACTGTAGGGATATCACATAAAACGTAAAAACCTAGAGGAAACAAAAGTAGAACGCACAGTTACGCAGCGGAAACATACAAAACTGCGTTATAGGATCTGCATACATACATATATTCGAACCCTTGTGGGGAAGCTTAAGAAATAAAGTAGAACGCACAGTTACGCAGCGGAAACATACAAAACTGCGTTATAGGATCTGCATACATACATATATTCGAACCCTTGTGGGGAAGCTTAAGAAATAAAGTGATACGTAGTTGGAAATTACGCCTGGTCTCCACGTGCGGTCAGTGCTTGGGTTGAACATTTAATGGAGATTGCTTGTTGCAGTGGTTTAATTAATATCAGGGATTTATAAATTCTCTCCTCGTCGCTGATCGTCTTCGTGTTCCCGAGGCGCTGTCGGGGATCAGCTCGTGTGGCTGCTCACATACGCAACCGTCTCCATGGGACATACCTGCGGCGCCTCAATGGGCTGTAGATTGTACAGAGCCTGCAGGAAGGTGAGCGTGGTGCGTTCGCACCTGGCAGTGTTTGGAAGCATGTTGCACACATCAATCTGGGGACAGAATTAAGATATTTTCAAAAAAAAATTAAAAAATACAAAAATTACTCACCTCATGCGGCAGCTGATCCACTTCACCACACTGCATCAGATTGGTGCGGTGCAACACGTATCCCACGCGCTGCGTCTTAGCCGATCTCTTGGTCAGTCGCCGCATGACAGTGACGTCCAAATCCTCCTGGACGGCCGCATGATCGCCGCCAAACTGAGCCTGCGCCCCGACCCAATCTAAGTCCGAAAAAATGAACTTGTCCAGCGGGTCCAGCAGCGATTGAGACGCCTTGTGTGCCGCCCTGGTTAGATAACCCGCCCGATGCTGATCCGATGGCCGATCGCAGCCGTCTATTTGCTCCAGCAGCAGGCGGTAGATATGCAGCACCGGCTTATTGTCCAAAAGTCCCTGGCCAAGGCCGCGTTCATCGTCATGACTCAGCCGACGATCCTGCATGAGCTCCAGTTCGCCCGGAGCTAGCGACGAACCACCCAAAGGTTGTCCCGTGAGTAGGGTAAGTCGCATATTGTCATCCTCGATGAACATGGCCGATGGAACTGGGTAGTAGTTGGCCTGCAAGGGCAGTTTTTCCAATCGACGTCGCTTGATATGCTGCAAACCATTGAGATCGGTGTAGAAGATGTTACCGCTTTTGATTTGCGTATGCAGGCGCATCACAATCTCTGTGTTTTCCACAATCCGGATATCCACTAGATTCCGCATCTCTGGCGGNTCCCACGCGCTGCGTCTTAGCCGATCTCTTGGTCAGTCGCCGCATGACAGTGACGTCCAAATCCTCCTGGACGGTCGCATGATCGCCGCCAAACTGAGCCTGCGCCCCGACCCACTCGAAGTCCGAAAAAATGAACTGGTCCAGCGGGTCCAGCAGCGATTGAGACGCCTTGTGTGCCGCCCTGGTTAGATAACCCGCCGGATGCTGATCCGATTGCCGATCGCAGCCGTCAATTTGTTCCAGCAGCAGGCGGTAGATATGCAGCACCGGCTTATTGTCCAAAAGTCCCTGGCTAAGGCCGCGTTCATCGTCATGGCTCAGCCGACGATCCTGCATGAGCTCCAGTTCGCCCGGAGCTAGCGACGAACCACCCAAAGGTTGTCCCGTGAGTAGGGTAAGTCGCATATTGTCATCCTCGATGAACATGGCCGATGGAACTGGGTAGTAGTTGGCCTGCAAGGGCAGTTTTTCCAATCGACGTCGCTTGATATGCTGCAAACCATTGAGATCGGTGTAGAAGATGTTACCGCTTTTGATTTGCGTATGCAGGCGCATCACAATCTCTGTGTTTTCCACAATCCGGATATCCACTAGATTCCGCATCTCTGGCGGCCCGCCGCGAAGAATCGTCTGATGCACCACACTCGGCAGGCCCACAGTCACCGAAGACTCCAGCTTGCCTTCGCTGACCAACACCACCGGGACGTTAAACACCAAAGGTGAGGCAGGGCCGTTGGGCAGAAAAAGATAGGCCCCGGACTTGTCGCCGTGAGAGCGAGTGCCGTACTTGAGGAATGACAGATGCACTGGCACATGGTCGCTGTCCGGTGTCAACTGGATGGATGTGAGTAGCCCGTTTACCGAAAAGGCCAGCCTGGGCCCAGTTCCAACCCGCAATGAGATCGTCTGACGCTCGCCAAGCTTCACCGCCTCCGGATACTGGCTCAAAGTCCCCGGTGCATTGATAGTGCCCATTAGAAGATTTGAGGCATACGAAGTGTGTCTGTGGGTTATATCAAGTTATAAGGCATATAAAAAGCACTCTTTACTACATAGAATAGACAAGTAGAAACGCTGTAGTCGAGATTCCTCGACAACGAGATACCATGTACCTCTCTTGCCGTTGCCGTGGGAAGGGGTGGGTAAAACTTTAATTGGTCATATCTTCTATATTTATTGTCCGATCTGAACGTAATTTTGCATGCACGTCTTAAACGATCAGCAGATTTAACAGACTTAAAATTAAGTCTCTAGCTTTTATCATTTTGGAGATATCGATTTTTTTGCAAATACGAGGGCGGAAAGGGGCGTGGCAAATATCCAAGAATGAAATTATCTGCGCAATACTTAAACGGACATGTTGCAAAAAGAAATAGGTCTCTAACTCTTATTTTGTCCAAGTTATAGGCAAATGTGTCGAGGAACATTCAGTTTTATGCAAATTANATCTCTAACCTTTATGAACGGACTGGACACCTGGAACTCCACCAGTTGCTCGCGCCAGTGGGGCAGTGTGTTGTGCATCACCACATGCTTGGTGGGCAGCCCTGGGCCGATAATTATGGTGGTGCGGCTGTCCTCCACGCCGGATCCCGGCCAGCGCGAGTCGTCGAGCGTGAAGTACGAGAAACTAAAGTCCGGACTGTAGATGGAGGGCTTGGTGAGCAGGCGGTACACTGATTGCTGCATCACAGCCTGGCAAGCCTTCAATGCCTCCAGCAGGCGATCCTCGTAGTCCTTTACCACATGCGTTTTGGCCGTGCCAGTGATGCCGTCGTGGTGCTGAAACAGCGACAACTCTCGGCGGGCCAGCTCCAGGCGGTCCTCGACGCCCGCCGTCTCGTCCCAGGAGTTCCAGGCGGCGAGCATTTCCGCCGAACGGACGTAGTGCATCAGCACACGGTCCATCCGCTTGTGATAGGGTCGCGAGGTGTAGTAGCCGCTCCAATAGTTGTCCGTCCGATCTGCGTAAGTGAAGAAGTCGCCGCTCAGCGTGGGAAAAGCGGCCTGGCCCGCTGCCTCCGCCTCGTGCACGCCCTTGAAGTATTCGTGCAGGGTGCCAAACTGCGCCTGAACGTTAAATTGCACGTGGCTGTTGATGTGGTCGAAGAGCTTCTCGTAGTTCACGCGCTGCACATCCCACTCGGTGTTCTGCTTGTAGCGAAAGTCGTCTCCCAGCGGAATTAAGAGCACATTGGTGCGGTACAGTTCTGCCTTCTTTTTCCACTGATCCACAAGCGCATCCGAGCGGGCTGCCACATTCAAATCGGTTATGGGTTTTGGTGGAACCCTCCACGGGCAGTTGACGCCGTAGTTACCCATGCGCTTGAAATCAAACTGGCAGCATACCTTGGGATCTGGGCCGCAGGTGTGTGGTATGTCGTACGAATAGAAGGGCATCATGTGCGTGAAGAGAGATGTGTCGCCCTTGGTGTCCCAAATCTGGCGCCAGTAGAACTCCAGCTGCCGCTTCTCGGCCAGCACCTTTTTCACCGCGTAATGCGTCCGCTGGATAAGCAGATCCCTGAAGCCGCTCTTCTGCAGGATGTAGGGCAAGGTGGGGCTGTGCCCGAACGGATCGATGGCCCAGGAGGCGGTGGGTGTGACGTTCAAGTGCTTCTTCAGCCACGTCTGGCCCTCGGTCAGCTGCAGCAGGACATTGCGCCAGTGCGAGTTCGCCTCGTCAGGCATCACCCATCCTCCGGTGACAAATTCCAGCTGCCCGCTCTTTACAATGCTGCAAAAAAGCCAGAGAATACAAGCGTTAATATTCGGGGGCGGAGACCAATGGTTAAACAAACTTTCGTGACACATGTGCTTTGCTGTTTCAAGTGTTTTTAATGGTTTCACGAATTTCACGCTTCAGCGGAAAGTCGGACTGATTGTGGAATACGTGTCTCTAAATTTATGTACTCACGCCCTCATCTGCATCTTATTGTTCTCGCCCAAATCGTGGAAGAAGCGCGAAAAGTATGAAATCTCCGCCCAAATGAACTTCATGTCCTGGTTCTCGCTCAGATGGCGCAGGGCGTTGGACAGAATGGGCTTGGTGTCGTGTTGGTAGTAGTTGTCGAACGTCTGCAGCCAACCTGGGTCGTTGTGCGAGTGCGGGACCACGAACACTTTGAGCTTGTGATGGGCGTTGTACTTGCGGTCATCGTATCTGACGTTCCAGCCCTGCTTCCACACGCCCCCGTCTACGTCGACGAAGGACATGCGATCGTACAGATCCAGCATCTGCACTTCCACGTTGGGCACCCCTCGCACCACATCCACGCACTGTTCCTTCGGCGCTCTTCGCTGCATGGGCTCTTTGCGCTCCTTGGGGCTGCTCTCCTGCAGGCTGTTCATCTCCTCGTCGTGCTTCTGCGGTTCGCTCTCAATCTGTCGCAGCTTGGCCTCGAATTTCATATAGAACGGCTGCTAACGGGGCGAGAATATTAGAGAAAAACAGTGGGAAAGCGAGGTAAACACACCTTTTTCTGATTGGCAGCCGGTGCGGCAGAGTTGAGGAGCACATAGAGGCTGAGAAAGACCAGCAGGCAGACGGTGCAAATGATCAGGGCGAAGCGCCGACGTATGCGCAGCATTGTGGCGGCTAATTTTTCATGGAACGGCCGTTGCAGCGGCCTACAGCAGTTCAGAACAACCCGTTTCACTGGCGTGGATTTTTCGCATAAACAAACGCGATGAGCGGGGTTGCCACAGGGCGATTGCGAAGCGAACTGTCAACTTGCTGTGCTAGCAGCAATTTCCCAGTGTTGAGAAATTTTTGTTTTTGTGATATTAAAAGAGGAATAATAAAATATATATGTCACAAAATAACTTAAAGAAAAATACAGTAATGCACATTATAAGTTTATTATATATATTATTAATTGGGGTATAGACAGCAATGAAACTTAATATTCAAAACTGTCAGAAAATGCATAATTCATTATATCATTTGATTGCTATTATAAAACTTAAGGTTTAAATAGCTTACTGTTTTTTTTATATACCAGTTAATATTTCTATAAGCTAAGAGTTGGAAATGTTTTTTTATGCCTATTAAGAAAAAATTATATTATAATAACAACTTAAAATTAATAGAATAGTTGAAGAGCAGTCATCGATATTATTAATATATTTTACTGTTCAATGCAGACTAAATTTAATTATGAGGGATAGAAACAATTAAATGAAAAGAGAGCATATAATATTTCGAGAATATTAATACCTAATTTAATTCTAGTTTTGGTATTTTAAAAATCTAAGTTTTAATGGCTTATTCTTATACTTATAAACCAGTAAATGTGTTCATCACCTTAATTTTAAAGAGGGATGAGTGTATTCCAATTCCCCTTTGTTTAAGCCTTTATTAGGTATTATTTTGGCGGCTCCAAAACGGTCACTCTGTAAGGATGGGCTAACGGCATCATCCAAACAAAAATTAATTCATCGTTATTTTCCCAATTTACGGGATTCACTTGTATTTTATAGAAAGTATAAGTAAATAAGATAAACATTGCTGCGAAAAGTTTACCGCCTCGAGCGGTCCCAGCATCTTACTGGATGTTTGTTTTCCAATCCGATATCGATTTTATCAGACGCAGCATCACTTGGCTTACCTCCTGGGGTATAAATATTAACTAAAATCTAATTTAGAGATATACAATTGATTACAAGCCAAGCCATGAAGCGGCAGAACGTGAGAACCTTGTCTCTGGTGGTTTGCACCTTTACCTATCTTTTAATTGGAGCCGCGGTTTTCGATTCCTTGGAATCCCCCACAGAGGCCAAGCGTTGGGAGTTCCTGCAAGGTTAGTGCACTAAAACACTCCCAAACACTCTTTAATTTCCAAATACATACATCTTTACTGGACAGCCGTTAAAAACAACTTTGTAAAGAAATACAATGTCACCGACGAGGACTTTCGGGTGATGGAAATCGTCATCATTGAGAACAAACCGCACAAGGCAGGGCCTCAGTGGAAGTTTGCGGGGGCTTTCTACTTTAGCACCGTTGTCCTGGCTATGATAGGTACAGCATCACATAAAATACCTGGTATCATATGCTTAAATCTTAAATATCTGCAGGATACGGCCACTCCACGCCCGTCACCATTCCGGGAAAAGCATTTTGTATGGGATATGCAATGGTAAATAGTCCAAGAATAGCGATTTTCCAGATAACATATGCTTCTCAAACCTGTAGGTGGGCATCCCCCTGGGCCTGGTCATGTTCCAGTCGATTGGTGAACGTTTAAATAAATTCGCCTCGGTTATAATCAGACGGGCCAAGAGAGCGAGCGGGGCCCGCTGCACGGATGCCACAGAAATGAATCTCATGCTGGCAACCGGCATGCTCTCCTCTATAATTATCACCACGGGAGCGGCGGTGTTTTCCCGCTACGAGGGCTGGAGCTACTTCGATAGCTTCTACTACTGCTTTGTAACCCTGACCACTATCGGTTTCGGCGACTATGTGGCCCTACAAAACGACCAGGCCCTGACCAACAAGCCCGGCTATGTGGCCCTCAGTTTGGTGTTTATTCTCTTCGGTTTAGCGGTGGTGGCCGCCAGCATCAATCTGCTGGTGTTGCGCTTCATGACCATGTAAGAGATACCCCTCTATTAGCTGGATCTCCAGTTCCAATAACCTACTTTCAGGCAAGCGGAAGATGCCAAAAGGGATGAGCAGGATGCCCAGAACCTGGCCGGCAACATTCAGCCGGTTACCTTCGATGACGAGTGCACGTACAACATACACGGCAAGCTGCTGGAGAACAACTACACGACCGAGAACGACGAGACCGCCTCGCTCTGCTCCTGCACCTGCATGGGCGGTACTCGCTGCCTAAACCACGAGCAGTTTGTGGACCCGGACTTCCAGCCCACGGACATTATCGAGAGCACACTGTGCCTGAAGCGTGCCTCCGTCTGATATCCGTATAGCCAGTTGTGAGACTCCATCGGAAGCGAATGCAGTCGCCCAGAAACCCCCCAGCTTTGGGGTTGCATGAACTGTAGTTGCAGTCCCCTAGAGACCCAACCAGACCGAAACGATGGTTGTTAGATGAATCCCCACAAATAGATTTACAGAAGCGCGCATACTTTATTTTGGTGTCTTAAGAATGGAAAGTAAAGTAGACTATACATTTTACCAAAAGCAGCCTCCACGAAATTTAGGATAACCATCAGGCCAAGATACAACCTAAATTGTAATTTTCTGTATGGTAGAATGTTATTAGTATGGCAGATGCACAGCCGTTCGCAAAGGAGAATACTCTGAAAATACTTACCAATATCAATCACTCACCAAAGTATGAGGAGGCACTTTTTGCCTCCATGCCATGCCACATTACATCTCGATTTTAAGCAATGTCTGTTTTAACTAAGTACAATTAAATGTTTTGCTCAAATTCGTGTGACCCTAGTTTTTTGAAAAAACGGAAACATAGTAGGCATGAGACTAACCTTTCAAGCTGTTCCCGTTCCGAGAGTCAGTCCACCTCGCCATCAGCTAGCGTAAACACCTAAAAAGAAACCTAAAAATTAATATCATTGTCATTGCTTATACGTCATTACTACTAAACCATCATTACATACATACAGTAAAAATACTATTGTTGTTGGAAAGAAGCGATGGATGTCCCACTGATTGCCTACTGCGGGACTGTAGGGATATCACATAAAACGTAAAAACCAAGTTGAACGCACAGTTACGCAGCGCAAATATACAAAACTGCGTAATAGGATCTGTATACATATATTCGAACCCGTGTGGGGAAGCTTAAGAAATAAAATGATACGTAGTTGGAAATTAGGCCTGGTCTCCGCGTGCGGTCAGTGCTTGGGTTGAACATTTAATGGAGATTGCTTGTTGCAGTGGTTTAATTATGTTAATATCAGGGTTTTATAAATTCTCTCCTCGTCGCTGATCTTCTTCGTGTTCCCGAGGCGCTGTCGGGGATCAGCTCGTGTGGCTGCTCACATACGCAACAGTTTCCATGGGACATACCTGCGGCGCCTCAATGGGCTGTAGATTGTCCAGAGCCCGCAGGAAGGTGAGCGTGGTGCGTTCGCACCTGGCAGTGTTTGGAAGCATGTTGCACACATCAATCTGGGGACAGAATTAAAATATTTTCGCAAAAAAAAATTAAACAAGTAGGAACGCTGTAGTCGAGATTTCTCGACAACGAGATACCATGTACCTCCTTTCTTTATGAACCATTTCTTTGATTTTATTTTTTTTTTGCAAATAATTCACCAAATTTTCGTTTGTGTGCGGCATGCCGTTGCCTAGGGAAGGGGTGGGTAAAACTTTAATTGGCCATATCTTCTATATTTATTGTCCGATCTGAACGTAATTTTGCATGCACGTGTTTGACGATCCGCAGACTTATTGGACTCAAAATTATGCCTCTAGCTTTTTTTTTTCGAAGATATCCATTTTTTTGCAAATACGAGGGCGGAAAGGGGCGTGGCAAAAATCCAAAAATACCATTATCTGCGTTATTGCTAAACAAACATAATGCAAAAAGAAATAGGTCTCTAACTCTTATTTTGTCCAAGTTATAGGCAAATGTGTCGAGGAACATTCAGTTTTATGCAAATTACGAAGGCGGAAAGGGGCGTGGCAAAAATCCAATAATACCATTATCTGCGTAATTGCTAAACAAACATAATGCAAAAAGAAATAGGTCTCTAACTCTTATTTTGTCCAAGTTATAGGCAAATGTGTCGAGGAACATTCAGTTTTATGCAAATTACGAAGGCGGAAAGGGGCGTGGCAAAAATTTGAAATAAACTTGATCTGCCTGCAATAATAACACACCAAAAGCAAAAAGAACTAGACCTCTAGCTCTTACCATCTCCGAGAACGAGGTGTTCATACATACAGACAGACAGACAGACGGACAGACGGACAGACGGACAGACGGACAGACGGACATGGCTATATCGACTCGGCTGTTGATGCTGATCAAGAATATATATACTTTATGGGGTCGGAGATGTCTCCTTCTGGCTGTTACATACATTTGCACAAAGTTAATATACCATTTGTACCTTAAGGTACATGGTATAAAAATACAAAATTTACTCACCTCATGCGGCAGCTCATTCACTTCACCACACTGCATCAGATTGGTGCGGTGCAACACGTATCCCACGCGCTGCGTCTTAGCCGATCTCTTGGTCAGTCGCCGCATGACAGTGACGTCCAAATCCTCCTGGACGGTCGCATGATCGCCGCCAAACTGAGCCTGCGCCCCGACCCACTCGAAGTCCGAAAAAATGAACTGGTCCAGCGGGTCCAGCAGCGATTGAGACGCCTTGTGTGCCGCCCTGGTTAGATAACCCGCCGGATGCTGATCCGATTGCCGATCGCAGCCGTCAATTTGTTCCAGCAGCAGGCGGTAGATATGCAGCACCGGCTTATTGTCCAAAAGTCCCTGGCTAAGGCCGCGTTCATCGTCATGGCTCAGCCGACGATCCTGCATGAGCTCCAGTTCGCCCGGAGCTAGCGACGAACCACCCAAAGGTTGTCCCGTGAGTAGGGTAAGTCGCATATTGTCATCCTCGATGAACATGGCCGATGGAACTGGGTAGTAGTTGGCCTGCAAGGGCAGTTTTTCCAATCGACGTCGCTTGATATGCTGCAAACCATTGAGATCGGTGTAGAAGATGTTACCGCTTTTGATTTGCGTATGCAGGCGCATCACAATCTCTGTGTTTTCCACAATCCGGATATCCACTAGATTCCGCATCTCTGGCGGCCCGCCGCGAAGAATCGTCTGATGCACCACACTCGGCAGGCCCACAGTCACCGAAGACTCCAGCTTGCCTTCGCTGACCAACACCACCGGGACGTTAAACACCAAAGGTGAGGCAGGGCCGTTGGGCAGAAAAAGATAGGCCCCGGACTTGTCGCCGTGAGAGCGAGTGCCGTACTTGAGGAATGACAGATGCACTGGCACATGGTCGCTGTCCGGTGTCAACTGGATGGATGTGAGTAGCCCGTTTACCGAAAAGGCCAGCCTGGGCCCAGTTCCAACCCGCAATGAGATCGTCTGACGCTCGCCAAGCTTCACCGCCTCCGGATACTGGCTCAAAGTCCCCGGTGCATTGATAGTGCCCATTAGAAGATTTGAGGCATACGAAGTGTGTCTGTGGGTTATATCAAGTTATAAGGCATATAAAAAGCACTCTTTACTACATAGAATAGACAAGTAGAAACGCTGTAGTCGAGATTCCTCGACAACGAGATACCATGTACCTCTCTTGCCGTTGCCGTGGGAAGGGGTGGGTAAAACTTTAATTGGTCATATCTTCTATATTTATTGTCCGATCTGAACGTAATTTTGCATGCACGTCTTAAACGATCAGCAGATTTAACAGACTTAAAATTAAGTCTCTAGCTTTTATCATTTTGGAGATATCGATTTTTTTGCAAATACGAGGGCGGAAAGGGGCGTGGCAAATATCCAAGAATGAAATTATCTGCGCAATACTTAAACGGACATGTTGCAAAAAGAAATAGGTCTCTAACTCTTATTTTGTCCAAGTTATAGGCAAATGTGTCGAGGAACATTCAGTTTTATGCAAATTACGAAGGCGGAAAGGGGCGTGGCAAAAATCCAATAATACCATTATCTGCGTTATTGCTAAACAAACATAATGCAAAAAGAAATAGGTCTCTACCTCTTATTTTGTGCAAGTTATGGGCTAATGTGTCGTTATGGGCTAGAGGTACATTCAGTTTTATGCAAATTACGAAGGCGGAAAGGGGCGTGGCAAAAATTTGAAATAAACTTGATCTGCCTGCAATAATAACACACCAAAAGCAAAAAGAACTAGACCTCTAGCTCTTACCATCTCCGAGAACGAGGTGTTCATACATACAGACAGACGGACAGACGGACAGACGGACAGACGGACATGGCTATATCGACTCGGCTGTTGATGCTGATCAAGAATATATATACTTTATGGGGTCGGAGATGTCTCCTTCTGGCTGTTACATACATTTGCACAAAGTTAATATACCATTTGTACCTTAAGGTACATGGTATAATAAGTGTGATGGCTAGATGTCTGAATGCTAGCCGTTTGTGTAGTTCCTTAATTGGCAATTTTTGTTGACATGATGAAAGCTGTTGTCCCAGCGTACACTAAAAACCAATTAGGCAAGATATTATTTAATGAAACAATAAACCCGTTTTATAAATTCCCTTGGTTGGCTAAACGTTAAGACCTGAAATCGTCTCTTGCGACAACTGAGCCATTAAGACGAGGGGGACTAAATTGGTAATTGCATTCAGGCTTCTATCGGACAATTCCTTAAAAAAGCATAGATCACTTACTCTGGCTTGGAATCGACGACGGTGAGGATGTAGGTAGCCAGTCCCATGGGAGGCACGCGGGCCTTGAAAATGATCCGGAACTTGGTGTTCGAGCCTTGCGGGAGGATTGTGTTGGTGAGGGTGTCGTGGTGCCAGGTCCAAACAGGCGATACCTGAGCCTCCACTGGATTTCCGGCCATATCGCTAACCTTTATGAACGGACTGGACACCTGGAACTCCACCAGTTGCTCGCGCCAGTGGGGCAGTGTGTTGTGCATCACCACATGCTTGGTGGGCAGCCCAGGGCCGATAATTATGGTGGTGCGGCTGTCCTCCACGCCGGATCCCGGCCAGCGCGAGTCGTCGAGCGTGAAGTACGAGAAGCTAAAGTCCGGACTGTAGATGGAGGGCTTGGTGAGCAGGCGGTACACTGATTGCTGCATCACATCCTGGCAAGCCTTCAATGCCTCCAGCAGGCGATCCTCGTAGTCCTTTACCACATGCGTTTTGGCCGTGCCAGTAATGCCGTCGTGGTGCTGAAACAGCGACAACTCTCGGCGGGCCAGCTCCAGGCGGTCCTCGACGCCCGCCGTCGCGTCCCACGAGTTCCAGGCGGCGAGCATTTCCGCCGAACGGACGTAGTGCATCAGCACACGGTCCATGCGCTTGTGATAGGGTCGCGAGGTGTAGTAGCCGCTCCAATAGTTGTCCGTCCGATCTGCGTAAGTGAAGAAGTCGCCGCTCAGCGTGGGAAAAGCGGCCTGGCCCGCTGCCTCCGCCTCGTGCACGCCCTTGAAGTATTCGTGCAGGGTGCCAAACTGCGCCTGAACGTTAAATCGCACATGGCTGTTGATGTGGTCGAAGAGCTTCTCGTAGTTCACGCGCTGCACATCCCACTCGGTGTTCTGCTTGTAGCGAAAGTCGTCTCCCAGCGGAATCAAGAGCACATTGGTGCGGTACAGTTCTGCCTTCTTCTTCCACTGATCCACAAGCGCATCCGAGCGGGCTGCCACATTCAAATCGGTTATGGGTCGCGGTGGAACCCTCCACGGGTAGTAGACGTCGTAGTTGCCCATGCGCTTGAAATCAAACTGGCAGCATACCTTGGGATCTGGGCCGCAGGTGTGCGGTATGTCGTACGAATAGAAGGGCATCATGTGCGTGAAGAGCGATGTGTCGCCCTTGGTGTCCCAAATCTGGCGCCAGTAGAACTCCAGCTGCCGCTTCTCGGCCAGCACCTTTTTCACCGCGTAATGCGTCCGCTGGATAAGCAGATCCCTGAAGCCGCTCTTCTGCAGGATGTAGGGCAAGGTGGGGCTGTGCCCGAACGGATCGATGGCCCAGGAGGCGGTGGGTGTGACGTTCAAGTGCTTCTTCAGCCACGTCTGGCCCTCGGTCAGCTGCAGCAGGACATTGCGCCAGTGCGAGTTCGCCTCGTCAGGCATCACCCATCCTCCGGTGACAAATTCCAGCTGCCCGCTCTTTACAATGCTGCAAAAAAGCCAGAGAATACAAGCGTTAATATTCGGGTGCGGAGACCAATCGTTAAACAAACTTTCGTGACACATGTGCTTTGCTGTTTCAAGTGTTTTTAATGGTTTCACGAATTTCACGCTTCAGCGGAAAGTCGGACTGATTGTGGAATACGTGTCTCAAAATTTATGTACTCACGCCCTCATCTGCATCTTATTGTTCTCGCCCAAATCGTGGAAGAAGCGCGAAAAGAGCGAAATCTCCGCCCAAATGAACTTCATGTTTTGGTTCTCGCTCAGATGGCGCAGGGCGTTGGACAGAATGGGCTTGGTGTCGTGTTGGTAGTAGTCGTCGAACGTCTGCAGCCAACCTGGGTCGATGTGCGAGTGCGGGACCACGAACACTTTGAGCTTGTGATGGGCGTTGTACTTGCGGTCATCGTACCTGACGTTCCAGCCCTGCTCCCACACGCCCCCGTCTACGTCGACGAAGGACATGCGATCGTACAGATCCAGCATCTGCACCTCCACGTTGGGCACCCCTCGCACCACATCCACGCACTGTTCCTTCGGCGCTCTTCGCAACTTGGTCTCGAATTTCATATAGAACGGCTGTTAACGGGGCGAGAAAATTAGGGGAAAACCGTGGGAAAGCGAGGTAAACACACCTTTTTCTGATTGGCAGCCGGTGCCACATAGTTGAATAGCACATAGAGGCTGTGGAAGACCAATAGGCATACGGTGCATATGATCAGGGCGAAGCGCCGACGTATGCGCAGCATTGTGGCGGCTAATTGGTCATGGAACGGTCGTTGCAGCGGCCTACAGCAGTTCAGCACAGCCCGGTTCACTGGCGTGGAAATCGCATAAGCAAAGGCCATAAGCGGGGTTGCCACAGGGCGATTGCGAAGCGAACTGTGAAATTGCTGTGCTAGCAGCAATTTTCCAGTGTTATGGGAAATGTTTGTTAGTTTCTGTGAAATGAAAATGGAAATGACAATATATATGTGTCATAAAAAATGTAAAGAAAAGCTGTCATGCGTATTATTAATTTATTATAAATTTAATCAAATGGGGTACAAACAATGTTATGTTATGTTATAACCGGTTGACCTCTCCTTGAAGGGAGAGTGTCGCGCATAGACCATTAAGGTCCTTAGCGATACCGGTTGTTGGAGGCATTGAATTGCTACCGTTAGTAAAATAGACCTCTAGTGCTTCTCGTCAATGCCAGAAGCCTGCTCGGGTCTAGTTTTCCCATTTCTTTCAGCGATGCGAAGAACGGTGCATTCATGTATCGCTGTCGTTTCGTGATAAGGGCTGGGCAGCGACAGAGGATATGCTCAAGCGATTCTTTCACGCCAGGCTCCTTACATTGCCGACACCCATCGTTCCCTGTTAGGACTAGTTTTAGACTCTAAAATTTCAAATTTAGAGCATGGACTTGCAGAAGGCAGTGGCCTGTAAAAAGATCGACTAGCAATCTGAAGTCTTGACTCCGTAGCTTTAGTTGGAACGATGCCCTTTTTTAGCATTGTGTTTTGCACATGGTTCTGGATATTTTGCAGTTCGTGGTGTGTGCCCACCAACTGTTTGCTTTCATTAGAGCTCTATCCATTAGCCTCCATTTTGTAGTGTAGGGTGCGTAGCGATGGGTACGTACCCCACTCTGCCATTTTGGTCTAGCGCTCCCCGTTTGCCAGTTGGTCTTCCATTTCGTTGCCCTCAAATCCTTGGTAGCTGGGAATCCAATAGATTTGCACCTCTTTGCCGGTGCTTAAGAGATCTAGTTCTTTCCTGCTTGCCAGGACCGTTTTGGACCTTATGGCTTTTGATTGTAGTGCTTTGATAGCTGCCTGGCTATCTACAAACACATTGACCTTGGTTGTTATTCCCATCTTCTGCGCCTCCTCTGCAGCTTTCCTTATGGAGAAGACCTCCGCCTGGAATATGCTGCAGTGGTCTGGTAGTTTCAAACAGAGCGATATGGGGGGGTTGTTGGAGTATACTGCCGCCCCTACTCCTTCGTCCATCTTTGAACCGTCCGTGTCGATGTTAGTGACCTTTTGCTCTGACGCGGAGCGCCAGTCATCCTTTCCCAACAGAGCAGACATGTTTGTGAAGTTTGGTTTGGGGGTCATGTAGTCCGTGCCTACATGAATCCCATTGCCAAAAGCACAGTGTCCATAGTTCTGCACTGCTAGTTGGCCCTGTGCACATAGGCGTTGAGCCGTCTTTTTTTGGGTTAGGTGCGCTTGGATATCTAGCGGGTTTATTCCCAGAAGCATTTCCAGTGCCCTAGAAATTGGCGTCGTTCTCATAGCACCGGTGATGCAGATAAGCGCGTGTCTTGGCGACCTTTCCAGGATCTTCAGGTATGTGGACTTTTCTGTTGCTTTTCATCATACCAGAGCCCCATATAGAAGGATGGGTCGCACAACCGATATGAAAATCCAATGTGTTAGTCTTGGTGATAGGCCCCATGTGCTCCCCAGCATCTTCTGCGATGCATACAGTGCATTGGTTCCCTTTTTGGCACTTTCTTCCACATTTGGTTTCCAACTCAGCTTGCTGTCAATGATCGCTCCCAGGTACTTTATTCGGTCCTTGGTGATCAATGGCGTCCCATTTATTTTTGGCAGAGTCCAGCGAGGTACCTTGTACCTCTTTGTGAGGAGAATGAGGTCCGTCTTGTCCGCATTAATGCTCAAACCGGCTTCTTTCGCCCATTGGAGCACTTCTTAAAGTGTGTTGTCCATGACCGAGCCGATTGTCGATGGACATTTTTCCACGATAACAAGTAGGAACGCTGTAGTCGAGATTTCGAGCAACCGGCAAATTGTTCAAAAAGCAACCGGCAAATTAAACTTGAGCAACCGGCAAATTATTCAAAAATTCCAATACAAGGTGCTACGTATGGTCTTCAACGCCCACTTGCTGCACGACAATTCCACCATCCACAAGCAACTCGGCATCCCGTGGGTCAAGGAGGAGATAGCCAGATTCAGTGTTCGTTACAAAAGAAAGCTGCACGAACACCCAAACAATCTAGCCATCAACCTGCTGGACAACAGTTCCACAATTCGTCGCCTTAAACGCATCCACCCTCTGGACAATCGTTTAATTACGATACCCGAATGATTTGTTGTTGAATTGTTATTGTTATGTTTTGTTGTTTTTTTTTTTTTGTTATGTTTTTGTTATGTTTATACCATGTACCTTAAGGTACAAATGGTATATTAACTTTGTGCAAATGTATGTAACAGGCAGAAGGAGACATCTCCGACCCCATAAAGTATATATATTCTTCATCAGCGTCAACAACCGAGTCGATATAGCCATGTCCGTCTGTCCGTCCGTCCGTCTGTCGGTCTGTTTGTATGTATGAACACCTCGTTCTCGGAGATGGTAAGAGATAGACGTGTAATTCTTTTCGCTTTTGAATCCCATTGTGTTATTGTTGCAGGCAGATCAAGTTATTTTAAATTTTTGCCACGCCCCTTTCCGCCTTCATAATTTGCATAAAACTGTATTTTCTTCGACACATTTGCCAATAACTTGGGCAAAATATGAGTTAGAGACCTACTTCTTTTTGCAATATATCCGTTTAACCATTGCGCAGATAAAGTCATTCTTGGATTTTTGCCACGCCCCTTTCCGTCCTCGTATTTGCAAAAAAATCGATATCTTCGAAATGGTAAAAGCTAGAGGCATAATTTTCAGTCCAATAATTCCACTGATCGTCAAACACGTATATGCAAATAAATATAGAAGATATGGCCAATTAAAGTTTAACCCACCCCTTCCCTAGGCAACGGCATGCCGCACACGCTGGGGTGACGTCATCCGTCTCTTCTTGGACTTCAATTCGTTCGCACGTGTATTCATACAGTAGTGTGTGTATGTGTGCACCTGCTGATATTTTTGATGTCAACAAACGAAAATTTGGTGAATTATTTGAAAAAAATAAAAATAAAATAAAAACAAAGAAATGGTTAATAAAGACAAGAGGTACATGGTATCTCGTTGTCGAGAAATCTCGACTACAGCGTTCTACTTGTTCTGATTGGCAGCCGGTGCCGCAGAGTTTCATAGAGGCTAAGGAAGACCAATAGGCATACGGTGCATATGATCAGGGCGAAGCGCCAACTTATGCGCAGCATTGTGGCGGCTAATTTGTCATGGAACGGCCGTTGCAGCGGCCTACAGCAGTTCAGAACAACCCGTTTTTCGCATAAACGCGATGAGCGGGGTTGCCACAGGGCGAATGTTTGTTTCTGTGAAATTAAAATGGGAATAACTATATACATATATGTATATGTCAATGTCGCCTGCGTAGGCGCTACGAGTCTAGAGCCCATATTATTTTGTTGAGGGTGATTAGATCTCCTGGTACCATCTGCTGTGCATTGAGGGGCGTGATCTGCATGGATTTGCCAGCCTCAATGCAACCTGGCAAATGTGCATCCGGAAGTGTTCTGATGGCGTCTTCGCTGTCCTCCGTCTATCGACCCTCTTTAGTCCTAAGTTGGCTTTGATCCATCTGCTTCCCGGCTAGTAGCATTCTTAACCTTGTGGTTTTTGAAGCCTTCTCTATACCAGAGCAGAAGGTTTGCTACGAGTTTCTTTTGGCCTTGCGGGCATCTTTTTGAAGTCCCTCAGCCTGGTCTTGTATTCGTTCCATACATGGTCATCTTCTGTTTGTTTGGCAAGCTTGAAGATCTCCAGTACTTCACGTCTTGTATTTTGTAGGCTTTGGGTCCACCATGCTGCCCTGAAGCTCTTTTTTTTAGGCGAGATAGTTTACATGATTTATGGAACGTTTGTACCAGTGTCATGTTGAGCTTTACTGGTAGTTTGGAGCCGCGGTTTTCGATTCCTTGGCATCCCCACAGAGGCCACGCGTTGGTAGTTCCTGCAAGGATAGTGTACTAAAACACTCCCCAACACGCTTTAATTTCCAAATACATACGCATTTACTAGACAGCCGTTAAAAACAACTTTGTAAATTTTTTTTTTAGTGTAACATTTAATTTAATAACGTTGATCAGCCAAACTAATTACTATAAAACGTTGGGCGTAATAATAACAGATGAAACAGATAACAGATAATAACATAACAGATAATAACAAGAGATAGATTAAAAAATTGTATGATAGGTGGACAGATAAAGTTATTGTTTCAGGACTCGAGATACATTGCGTCCTCTTGTCCAGAGATCGGCGGGGTGTCTACGCTTCAGTCTTCTTCTAGTAGTTTGGTCGGCTAGAGACGCTGCTAGGTGGTTTGGGTGAACTGTGAGGCGTTCGTTGTAACGACTCGAGTGCCGGTTAATCTGCTCTCTGACGGACGGAGGGAATGTGAAGATCTTCTGCTAGGGCGTTGTTTCTAACGTACCAAGGCGCATTTGCCATCATGCGCAGAGCCCGGTTTTGTATCCTCTGAACTCTCATAACGTTAGTGTCTGAGGCCGTGCCCCATAGCTGGATACAGTATGTAATTGATGGCACCACGATTGTTGTAAAAAAGCAAAACTTTGTTGCCAAGGCTGAGCTTGCTTGTTGGTTTAAGCAGCCAGTTTAGCTTCTTTAGCTTTGTCCGGCATGTAGCTGCTTTTTTTTTGCGTGTGCTGTTTCCAGGTAAGATGCTTGTCTAGGATCAGTCCAAGGTACTGCGCCTTGGGTGATTGGGGGATGGCGACGTCGTGGAGTTCGACTCTAGGAAGGGTCTTTCCTCTCAGAGTGAAGTTACAATGTTGCGATGTTGAGAATACTAAAAGTCACACTTATACACATACACATTGTGTGTATATGAAAGGGGGATGAACAACGAAGATTTCAGAGAGAGGCAAAGCTCTCTCTCCTCTTTGTTCTCTCTCTCTCTGCCTAAGAACATTTTTTGATTCTTTTTTGTATGCACATGCGTGCCCTACTCACTCACTTGCAGACGACGAGAGCGTGCGGTTGTTTAAAATAAAAGATTGACTAAAACGACAATTATAAGTGTTTTTACTATTTGGCAAATCGGGCTGGTGTGTTATTATAAATACCATATGCGACTTACTAACTTTGTAAAGAAATCATTGAGAAAAAACCGCACAAGGCAGGGCCTCAGAGGAAGTTCGCGAGGGCTTTCTACTTTAGCACCGTTGTCCTGGCTATGATAGGTACAGCATCACATGAAATACCTGGTATCTTATGCTTAAATCTTAAATATCTGCAGGATACGGCCGCTCCACGCCCCTCACCATTCCGGGAAAAGCATTTTGCATGGGATATGCAATGGTAAATAGTCCAAGAATAGCGATTTTCCATTTAACAAATGCTGGAGCTACTTAGAAAGCTTCTACTACTGCTTCGTCACCCTGACCACCATCGGTTTCGGCGACTATGTGGCCCTGCAAAACAACCAGGCCCTGACCAACAAGCCCGGCTATGTGGCCCTCAGTTTGGTGTTTATTCTCTTCGGTTTAGCGGTGGTGGCCGCCAGCATCAATCTGGTGTTGCGCTTCATGACCATGTAAGAGATACCCCTCTATTAGCTGGATCTCCAGTTCCAATAATCTACTTTCAGGCAAGCGGAAGATGCCAAAAGGGATGAGCAGGATGCCCAGAACCTGGCCGGCAACATTCAGCCGGTTACCTTCGATGACGAGTGCACGTACAACATACACGGCAAGCTGCTGGAGAACAACTACACGACCGAGAACGACGAGACCGCCTCGCTCTGCTCCTGCACCTGCATGGGCGGTACTCGCTGCCTAAACCACGAGCAGTTTGTGGACCCGGACTTCCAGCGCACGGACATTATCGAGAGCACACTGTGCCTGAAGCTTTTGCTCAAATTCATGTGCCTCCGTCTGATATCCGTATAGCCAGTTGTGAGATTCCATCGGAAGCGAATGCAGTCGCCCAGAAACCCCCCAGCTTTGGGGTTGCATGAACTGTAGTTGCAGTCCCCTAGAGACCCAACCACCAGACCGAAACGATGGTTGTTAGATGAATCCCCACAAATAGATTTACAGAAGCGCGCATACTTTATTTTGGTGTCTTAAGAATGGAAAGTAAAGTAGACTATACATTTTACCAAAAGCAGCCTCCACGAAATTTAGGATAACCATCAGGCCAAGATACAACCTAAATTGTAATTTTCTGTATGGTAGAATGTTATTAGTATGGCAGATGCACAGCCGTTCGCAAAGGAGAATACTCTGAAAATACTTACCAATATCAATCACTCACCAAAGTATGAGGAGGCAATTTTTGCCTCCATGCCATGCCACATTACATCTCGATTTTAAGCAATGTCTGTTTTAACTAAGTACAATTAAATGTTTTGCTCAAATTCATGTGACCCTAGTTTTTTGTAAAAACGGAAACATAGTAGGCATGAGACTAACCTTTCAAGCTGTTCCCGTTCCGAGAGTCAGTCCACCTCGCCATCAGCTAGCGTAAACACCTAAAAAGAAACTTAAAAATTAATATCATTGTCATTGCATTCACGTCATTACCACTAAACCAACATTACATACATACAGTAAAAATACGATCGTTGTTGGAAAGAAGGGATGGATGTCCCACAGATTGCTTACTGCGGGACTGTAGGGATAACACATAAAACGTAAAAACCAAGAAGAACGCACAGTTACGCAGCGCAAATATACAAAACTGCGTAATAGGATCTGTATACATATATTCGAACCCGTGTGGGGAAGCTTAAGAAATAAAATGATACGTAGTTGGAAATTACGTCTGGTCTCCGCGTGCGGTCAGTGCTTGGGTTGAACATTTAATGGAGATTGCTTGTTGCAGTGATTTAATTAATATCAGGGACTTATAAATTCTCTCCTCGTCGCTGATCTTCTTCGTGTTCCCGAGGCGCTGTCGGGGATCAGCTCGTGTGGCTGCTCACATACGCAACCGTCTCCATGGGACATACCTGCGGCGCCTCAATGGGCTGTAGATTTTCCAGAGCCTGCAGGAAGGTGAGGGTGGTGCGTTCGCACCTGGCAGTGTTTGGAAGCATGTTGCACACATCAATCTGGGGACAGAATTTTTAAGATATTTTCGACCTAAATGTACAAAATACTCACCTCACGCGGCAGCTGATCCACTTCACCACACTGCATCAGATTGGTGCGGTGCAACACGTATCCCACGCGCTGCGTCTTAGCCGATCTCTTGGTCAGTCGCCGCATAACAGTGACGTCCAAATCCTCCTGGACGGCCGCATGATCGCCGCCAAACTGAGCCTGCGCCCCGACCCACTCGAAGTCCGAAAATATGAAGTTGTCCAGTGGGTCCAGCAGCGATTGAGACGCCTTGTGTGCCGCCCTGGTTAGAAAACCCGCCGGATGCTGATCCGATGGCCGATCGCAGACGTCTATTTGCTCCAGCAGCAGACGGTAGATATGCAGCACCGGCTTATTGTCCAATAGTTCCTTGGCAACGCGGCTGTCCTGCATGAGCTCCAGTTCGCCCGGAGCCAGCGACGAACCACCCAAAGGTTGTCCCGTGAGCAGGGTAAGTCGCATATTGTCATCCTCGATGAACATGGCCGATGGAACTGGGTAGTAGTTGGCCTGCAAGGGCAGTTTTTCCAATCGACGTCGCTTGATATGCTGCAAACCATTGAGATCGGTGTAGAAGATGCTACCGCTTTTGATTTGCGTATGCAGTCGCATCACAATCTCTGTGTTTTCCACAATCCGGATTTCCACTAGATTCCGCATCTCTGGCGGCCCGCCGCGAAGAATCGTCTGATGCACCACACTCGGCAGGCCCACAGTCACCGAGGACTCCAGCTTGCCTTCGCTGACCAACACCACTGGGACGTTAAACACCAAAGGTGAGGCAGGGCCGTTGGGCAGGAACAGATTGGACCCGGGCTTGTCGCCGTGAGAGCGAGTGCCGTACTTGAAGAATGACAGATGCACTGGCACATGCTCGCTGTCCGGTGTCAACTGGATGGATGTGAGCAGCCCGTTTTCCGAAAAGGCCAGCCTTGGCCCATTTCCAACCCGCAATGAGATCGTCTGACGCTCGCCAAGCTTCACCGCCTCCGGATACTGGCTCAAAGTCCCCGGTGCCTTGATAGTGCCCATTAGAAGATTTGAGGCATACGAAGTGTGTCTGTGGGTCAAGTTATAATGCATATTAAAAGGCACTCTTTACTACATAGAATAGATAAGTGTGATGGCTAGATGTCTGAATGCTAGCCGTTTGTGTAGTTCCTTAATTGGCAATTTTTGTTGACATGATGAAAGCTGTTGTCCCAGCGTACACTAAAAACCAATTAAGCAAGATATTATTTGATGAAACAATAAACCCGTTTTATAAATTCCCTTGGTTAGCTAAACGTTAAGACCTGAAATCGTCTCTTGAGACAACTGAGCCATTAAGACGAGCAGGAATTAAATTGGTACTTGCATTAAGGCTTTTATCTGAAAATTCCTTAAAAAGCATAGATCACTTACTCTGGCTTGGAATCGACGACGGTGAGGATGTAGGTAGCCAGTCCCATGGGAGGCACGCGGGCCTTGAAAATGATCTGGAACTTGGTTTTCGAGCCTTGCGGGAGAATTGTGTTGGTGAGGGAGTCGTGGTGCCAGGTCCAAACAGGCGATACCTGAGCCTTCACTGGTTTTCCGGCCATATCGCTAACCTTTATGAACGGACTGGACACATGGAACTCCACCAGTTGCTCGCGCCAGTGGGGCAGTGTGTTGTGCATCACCACATGCTTGGTGGGCAGCCCAGGGCCGATAATTATGGTGGTGCGGCTGTCCTCCACGCCGGATCCAGGCCAGCGCGACTCGTCGAGCGTGAAGTACGAGGAGCTAAAGTCCGGACTGTAGATGGAGGGCTTGGTGAGCAGGCGGTACACCGATTGCTGCATCACATCCTGGCAAGCATTCAATGCCTCCAGCAGGCGATCCTCGTAGTCCTTCATCACATGCGTTTTGGCCGTGCCAGTGATGCCGTCGTGGTGCTGAAACAGCGACAACTCTCGGCGGGCCAGCTCCAGGCGGTCCTCGACGCCCGCCGTCGCGTCCCACGAGTTCCAGGCGGCGAGCATTTCCGCCGAACGGACGTAGTGCATCAGCACACGGTCCATCCGCTTATGATAGGGTCGCGAGGTGTAGTAGCCGCTCCAATAGTTGTCCGTCCGATCTGCGTAAGTGAAGAAGTCGCCGCTCAGCGTGGGAAAAGCGGCCTGGCCCGCTGCCTCCGCCTCGTGCACGCCCTTGAAGTATTCGTGCAGGGTGCCAAACTGCGCCTGAACGTTAAATTGCACATGGCTGTTGATGTGGTCGAAGAGCTTCTCGTAGTTCACGCGCTGCACATCCCACTCGGTGTTCTGCTTGTAGCGGAAGTAGCCTCCCAGCGGAATCAAGAGCACATTGGTGCGGTACAGTTCTGCCTTCTTCTTCCACTGGTCCACAAGCGCATCCGAGCGGGCCGCCACATTCAAATCGGTTATAGGTCGCGGTGGAACCATCCACGGGCAGTTGACGTCGTAGTTGCCCATGCGCTTGAAATCAAACTGGCAGCATACCTTGGGATCTGGGCCGCAGGTGTGCGGTATTTCGAACGAATAGAAGGGCATCATGTGCGTGAAGAGCGATGTGTCGCCCTTGGTGTCCCAAATCTGGCGCCAGTAGAACTCCAGCTGCCGCTTCTCGGCCAGCACCTTTTTCACCGCGTAATGCGTCCGCTGGATAAGCAGATCCCTGAAGCCGCTCTTCTGCAGGATGTAGGGCAAGGTGGGGCTGTGCCCGTACGGATCGATGGCCCAGGAGGCGGTGGGTGTGACGTTCAAGTGCTTCTTCAGCCACGTCTGGCCCTCGGTCAGCTGCAGCAGGACATTGCGCCAGTGCGAGTTCGCCTCGTCAGGCATCACCCATCCTCCGGTGACAAATTCCAGCTGCCCGCTCTTTACAATGCTGCAAAAAAGCCAGAGAATACAAGCGTTAATATTCGGGTGCGGAAACCAATCGTTAAACAAACTTTCGTGACACATGTGCTTTGCTGTTTCAAGTGTTTTTAATGGTTTCACGAATTTCACGCTTCAGCGGAAAGTCGGACTGATTGTGGAATACGTGTCTCTAAATTTATGTACTCACGCCCTCAATAGCATCTTATTGTTCTTGCTCAAATCGTGGAAGAAGCGCGAAAAGAGCGAAATCTCCGCCCAAATGAACTTCATGTCCTGGTTCTCACTCAGATGGCGCAGGGCGTTGGACAGAATGGGCTTGGTGTCGTGTTGGTAGTAGTTGTCGAACGTCTGCAGCCAACCTGGGTCGATGTGCGAGTGCGGGACCACGAACACTTTGAGCTTGTGATGGGCGTTGTACTTGCGGTCATCGTACCTGACGTTCCAGCCCTGCTTCCACACGCCCCCGTCTACGTCGACGAAGGACATGCGATCGTACAGATCCAGCATCTGCACCTCCACGTTGGGCACCCCTCGCACCACATCCACGCACTGTTCCTTCGGGGCTCTTCGCAGCTTGGCCTCGAATTGCATGTAGAACGGCTGCTAACGGGGCGAGAACATTAGTGGAAAACCGTAGGAAAGCGAGGTAAACAAACCTTTTTCCGATTGGCAGCCGGTGCCGCAGAGTTGAACACATAGAGGCTGAGGAAGACCAATAGGCATACGGTGCATATGATCAGAGCGAAGCGCCAACTTATGCGCAGCATTGTGGCGGCTAATTTATCATGGAACGGCCGTTACAGCGGCCTACAGCAGTTCAGAACAACCCGTTTTTCGCATAAACGCGATGAGCGGGGTTGCCACAGGGCGATTGCGAAGCTAATCAGTGTTATGGGAAATGTTTGTTTCTGTGAAATTAAAATGGGAATAACTATATACATATATGTATATGTCAATGTCGCCTGCGTAGGCGCTACGAGTCTAGAGCCCATATTATTTTGTTGAGGGTGATTAGATCTCCTGGTACCATCTGCTGTGCATTGAGGGGCGTGATCTGCATGGATTTGCCAGCCTCAATGCAACCTGGCAAATGTGCATCCGGAAGTGTTCTGATGGCGTCTTCGCTGTCCTCCGTCTATCGACCCTCTTTAGTCCTAAGTTGGCTTTGATCCATCTGCTTCCCGGCTAGTAGCATTCTTAACCTTGTGGTTTTTGAAGCCTTCTCTATACCAGAGCAGAAGGTTTGCTACGAGTTTCTTTTGGCCTTGCGGGCATCTTTTTGAAGTCCCTCAGCCTGGTCTTGTATTCGTTCCATACATGGTCATCTTCTGTTTGTTTGGCAAGCTTGAAGATCTCCAGTACTTCACGTCTTGTATTTTGTAGGCTTTGGGTCCACCATGCTGCCCTGAAGCTCTTTTTTTTAGGCGAGATAGTTTACATGATTTATGGAACGTTTGTACCAGTGTCATGTTGAGCTTTACTGGTAGTTTGGAGCCGCGGTTTTCGATTCCTTGGCATCCCCACAGAGGCCACGCGTTGGTAGTTCCTGCAAGGATAGTGTACTAAAACACTCCCCAACACGCTTTAATTTCCAAATACATACGCATTTACTAGACAGCCGTTAAAAACAACTTTGTAAATTTTTTTTTTAGTGTAACATTTAATTTAATAACGTTGATCAGCCAAACTAATTACTATAAAACGTTGGGCGTAATAATAACAGATGAAACAGATAACAGATAATAACATAACAGATAATAACAAGAGATAGATTAAAAAATTGTATGATAGGTGGACAGATAAAGTTATTGTTTCAGGACTCGAGATACATTGCGTCCTCTTGTCCAGAGATCGGCGGGGTGTCTACGCTTCAGTCTTCTTCTAGTAGTTTGGTCGGCTAGAGACGCTGCTAGGTGGTTTGGGTGAACTGTGAGGCGTTCGTTGTAACGACTCGAGTGCCGGTTAATCTGCTCTCTGACGGACGGAGGGAATGTGAAGATCTTCTGCTAGGGTGTTGTTTCTAACGTACCAAGGCGCATTTGCCATCATGCGCAGAGCCCGGTTTTGTATCCTCTGAACTCTCATAACGTTAGTGTCTGAGGCCGTGCCCCATAGCTGGATACAGTATGTAATTGATGGCACCACTATAGTTTTAAAAAGCAAAACCTTGTTGCCAAGGCTGAGCTTGCTCGTTGGTTTAAGCAACCAGTTTAGCTTCTTTAGCTTTGTCCGGCACGTAGCTGCTATCTTTTGCGTGTGCTGTTTCCAAGTAAGCCGCTTGTCTAGGATCAGACCAAGGTACTGCGCCTGGGGGTATTGGGGGATGGCGACGTCGTGGAGTACGACTCTAGGAAGGGCCTTTCCTCTCAGAGTGAAGCAACAATGTTGCGACTTACTTCCATTTATGGCAACATTCCACCTGTTAGCCCACTTGCCGTACGACTTGAGGTATTCCTGGGTGATCCTTGATGCTTCAATGCAGCAGGATGAGTTCGCAAGGAAGGCAGTATCGTCAGCGTAGGTGGCCAAAAGTGTGCCCGGTTGAGTAGGATTTGGCAAGTCTGATGTGTACAGAGTGTACAGAACGGGACCCAAAACGCTTCCCTGCGGGACGCCAGCACGGACAGTTCTGATGCTTGACCGTTCCCCTCTCACCTCGACCATAAAACTTCGATCAAGGAGGTATGATTTCAGTAGAAACAAGTAGGAACGCTGTAGTCGAGATTTCTCGACAACGAGATACCATGTACCTCTTTTCTTTATGAAGCATTTCTTTGATTTTATTTTTTTTTTTTCAAATAATTCACCAAATTTTCGTTTGTTGACATCTAAAAATCAGGAAGTGCACACATACACACACTACTGTATGTATACACATGCGAACCCCAGCGTGTGCGGCATGCCGTTGCCTAGGGAAGGGGTGGGTCAAACTTTAATTGGCCATATCTTCTATATTTATTTTCCGATCCGTACGTAATTTTGCACGTACGTATTTGACGATCAGCGGACTCATTGGGCTGAAAAATATGACTCTAGCTTTTACCATTTCGAAGATATCGATTTTTTTGAAAATTCGAGGGCGGAAAGGGGCGTGGCAAAAATCCAAGAATGACGTTATCTGCGCAATAGTTAAACGGATATATTGCAAAAAGAAATAGGTCTCTAGCTCTTATTTTGTCCAAGTTATCGAAGAAAATTCAAATACAGTTTTATGCAAATTACGAAGGCGGAAAGGGGCGTGGCAAAAATTTGAAATAAACTTGATCTGCCTGCAACAATAACACACCAAAAGCAAAAAGAATTAGACCTCTATCTCTTACCATCTCCGAGAACGAGGTGTTCATACATACAGACGGACGGACGGACGGACAGACGGACGGACGGACAGACGGACAGACGGACATGTCTATATCGACTCGGCTATTGACGCTGATCAAGAATATATATACTTTATGGGGTCGGAGATGTCTCCTTCTGCCTGTTACATACATTTGCACAAAGTTAATATACCATTTGTACCTTAAGGTACATGGTATAAAAATTGGCCAGTCGGGAGGAGTGACTTGAGCTTGTGAAGTAGGCCGTAATGCCATACGCGGTCAAAGGCTTCCTTAACGTCGAGGAAAATCGCAGAGCTGTATTGCTTGTTTTCAAAGGCAGTTAAAATATGCTTAACAACTCGATGCGCTTGCTCTGGGGTCCCATGGCGATGTCTAAAACCAAACTGGTGGTCGGGGATTGCGATTTGCACTCTTGTTACTCCCATAATTCTAATTAAAAATATTCTCTCGAATATTTTAGAGAAAGTGGGTAGCAAGCTTATAGGACGGTAAGACTCTACAAGATTCTCCGGTTTTCCAGGCTTTGGTATCATCGTAATCACAGCGCACTTCCATTAGGAGGGAAAGTGGTGGATACGTAACATCGAGTTAAATAGGAGAACGAGGAACAAGATTCCCTTTTTTGGTAAAGCCCTGGCAACTCTGGTATCGATGCCATCGAATCCCGGCGCTTTGTTGGGATGTAGCTTCCGAATTTGCAGGCAAACTTCTTCTGGGCTGACATGTTGGATCGGTAGGGCATCCGGGGAAGGTGCATTTATGAAGGCCATTGTTTCTTCAACCTCTTCTGAGCTCGCGAGGTCAAATGGCTGGAAGCGTTTCTCCAGTTCGTCTGCAAAAGCTATAGCAATCTCGGAGTCAGACCTGCACCATGTATTGTCATTTTTCCGTATCGGAATCTTTCGGAGAGGCTGTCTTTTAATGTTCCGTGTGGATTTCCATAGGTTGAAGCCATACGGTTTCATGGGGTCCGCCTTGAGGAGCATTTCATCGAAATATTCGCGCTTGGTTTGGTGCAGAAGTTTTTTAAGATCGTCCTCAGCCCGGCGGTATGCCCTTTTGTCGACTGGGTCTTGCGATCTCATGTATCTGCGACGTAAGGATCTTTTCAACCTTACCAAGTCCATAACTTCAGGTTTTGAAAGTGCCTGAGGTGGATTGGGGCGGTGTGAGACTTGCCCACAGGTTGAGGATTCGGCAGCGATATGAATGCTCCGCACAAACATCTCTACAGCATCGTTGATGTCCTCAGGAGAACTTAAAACCAGATTGAGGCTAACAAGCCGGTTGACTGCTGCTTGGAAGCGCGGGATGCTCGCATTTCGAGGGAGGATGCGAGGCCTATTACAGGTTGTTTGCGCAGCTACTCTTAGCTTTATAATTAGTGGGATGTGGTCCGAGCTAAGCTCCAGGCTTTCTGTGATGGACAGACACTCGGTCCGTATCCCTCTGTAGGCTGCAAAGTCAATCGCTGTTGGAGTTCTCTGGCTGTATGGATAATGCGTAGGACCGCCAGTTGCAAGGATCTGGACGTTTGATTTTTGTACGACGTCCGCAAGGGCGCTTCCTCGGGTGGTTGCGATTCGGGATCCCCAGAGGCGGTGGTGAGCATTCCAATCACCTGCGATCAGAAAATTCGTTCCCAGATCGTCAAAGAGCTTCTCGAAGTCGTCAGCAGTACATTGGAAGTTTGGTGGACAATAAATAGACGCAATACTTATTTCACCAAGGTCGGTTTTAACTTTTACAGAGACACATTGAACAATAGAACAATAGTAGACAATAGCATTGGTAGCATTTAAGACCAGATTTTATTATGATTGCGGAGCCACCGCGTTTACGATCGGCAGGATGAGTTGCTTGATGGATATCGTACCCATGCAACTTGTAGTACGACCTTGAGCAAAAGTGTGTTTCACTAACCAACATAATGTCAATATTGTGACTTTGCACAAAGAGCTCCAGCTCAATGGCTTTGTTGGCAAGTCCGTCGGCGTTCCACACACCAATGTTCAGGCCGATTTGGCTCATGGCTGTGCTACGTTGGCTGGGATACCCGGGAATGCTTGAGCTGACCCTGGAGTATTTTGGGGTAAAAGTCTTGATACAAGGCCCATCATCGAGACCATCATTTGAAAAAGTTTATCAAACTGGGCAACAAGGACCGACAGTCTTTCATTCGATTGCAAAAACATTTGCTCTTGGCGCTGCCATTGCTGGTCGTTGACCAATTGTTGTGGACTGCGTCGCTGCTGTTGTGGGAGAGCCCTTTGGAGATCTGGCTGTTGTTGTTGTTGTTGGGGCCTTACTTGTTGGAGTGATGGCTGCTGCTGCTGTCGAGGCGGTATTTTTTGGTGACGTGGCTGGCCTAGTGGAGGAAACTGGTGGCTCTGCGGAAAGGTCGCAGGGGCTTGTTGTAGCTGGGAGTGTCCACCAAGACCACGGGCAGCGCTAGCGTAGGAGTTGGGGGCCGCTGATTTTGGCTGTACAGTACCAGCAAGCTGCTGTGGGACGGTGCTGCGTTGGGATGGAGCGCTTTTCCTACGATTAGCAACTTGCTGATAGACGACACAGCCTTTGTAGCTAGCTGTGTGTCCACCGCCACAGTTTGCACATTTGACTGGATGTACATCCTTTAAGCAGGCCTCCAAGCCGTGTTGCAGGCCACATCTGACGCAGTTGTACGGCTTTTGGCAATGGTTTTTTGTGTGCCCGAACGCTTGACAACGATGGCATTGGGCGACATCATCCTTTTTGTAAGGCAGTTCCACTTGAACCCGTTGCCGGCAAAGCGATTTGATCTCGTGGATTTCTTTGTTGTTTGCAGCTGGTTCTAGTTCAACAAAAACCAAGTTTATGAGCTTGGTTTTGTCGAAGCGGCTTCTTGGTCTGTTAAGGAACCGAGTGACCCGCTGAGGTAAGGCTTTCCTTAATGTCAACATCCGGGACGGAATGATGGAGCAAATATACAAAACTGCGTAATAGGATCTGTATACATATATTCGAACCCGTGTGGGGAAGCTTAAGAAATAAAATGATACGTAGTTGGAAATTACGCCTGGTCTCCGCGTGCGGTCAGTGCTTGGGTTGAACATTTAATGGAGATTGCTTGTTGCAGTGGTTTAATTAATATCAGGGACTTATAAATTCTCTCCTCGTCGCTGATCTTCTTCGTGTTCCCGAGGCGCTGTCGGGGATCAGCTCGTGTGGCTGCTCACATACGCAACCGTCTCCATGGGACATACCTGCGGCGCCTCAATGGGCTGTAGATTTTCCAGAGCCTGCAGGAAGGTGAGGGTGGTGCGTTCGCACCTGGCAGTGTTTGGAAGCATGTTGCACACATCAATCTGGGGACAGAATTTTTAAGATATTTTCGACCTAAATGTACAAAATACTCACCTCACGCGGCAGCTGATCCACTTCACCACACTGCATCAGATTGGTGCGGTGCAACACGTATCCCACGCGCTGCGTCTTAGCCGATCTCTTGGTCAGTCGCCGCATAACAGTGACGTCCAAATCCTCCTGGACGGCCGCATGATCGCCGCCAAACTGAGCCTGCGCCCCGACCCACTCGAAGTCCGAAAATATGAAGTTGTCCAGTGGGTCCAGCAGCGATTGAGACGCCTTGTGTGCCGCCCTGGTTAGAAAACCCGCCGGATGCTGATCCGATGGCCGATCGCAGCCGTCAATTTGCTCCAGCAGCAGACGGTAGATATGCAGCACCGGCTTATTGCCCAATAGTTCCTCGTCAACGCGGCTGTCCTGCATGAGCTCCAGTTCGCCCGAAGCCAGCGACGAACCACCCAAAGGTTGTCCCGTGAGCAGGGTAAGTCGCATATTGTCATCCTCGATGAACATGGCCGATGGAACTGGGTAGTAGTTGGCCTGCAAGGGCAGTTTTTCCAATCGACGTCGCTTGATATGCTGCAAACCATTGAGATCGGTGTAGAAGATGTTACCGCTTTTGATTTGCGTATGCAGGCGCATCACAATCTCTGTGTTTTCCACAATCCGGATATCCACTAGATTCCGCATCTCTGGCGGCCCGCCGCGAAGAATCGTCTGATGCACCACACTCGGCAGGCCCACAGTCACCGAGGACTCCAGCTTGCCTTCGCTGACCAACACCACCGGGACGTTAAACACCAAAGGTGAGGCAGGGCCGTTGGGCAGAAACAGATTGGACTCGGACTTGTCGCTGTGAGAGAGAGAGTCGTACTTGAGGAATGACAGATGCACTGGCACATGCTCGCTGTCCGGTGTCAACTGGATGGATATGAGTAGCCCGTTTTCCGAAAAGGCCAGCCTTGGCCCAGTTCCAACCCGCAATGAGATCGTCCGACGCTCGCCAAGCTTCACCGCCTCCGGATACTGGCTCAAAGTCCCCGGTGCATTGATAGTGCCCATTAGAAGATTTGAGGCATACGAAGTGTGTCTGTGGGTTATATCCAGTTATAAAGCAAATAAAAAGCACTCTACTACATAGAATAGATAAGTGTGATGGCGAGATGTCTGAATGCTAGCCGTTTGTGTAGTTCCTTAATTGCAATTTTTGTTGACATGATGAAAGCTGTTGTCCCGGCGTACACTAAAAACCAATTAGGCAAGATATTATTTGATGAAACAATAAACCCGTTTTATAAATTCCCTTGGTTAGCTAAACGTTAAGACCTGAAATCGTCTCTTGAGACAACTGAGCCATTAAGACGAGCAGGAACTAAATTGGTAATTGCATTCAGGCTTCTATCGGACAATTCCTTAAAAAAGCATAGATCACTTACTTTGGCTTGGAATCGACGACGGTGAGGATGTAGGTAGCCAGTCCCATGGGAGGCACGCGGGCCTTGAAAATGATCTGGAACTTGGTTTTCGAGCCTTGCGGGAGAATTGTGTTGGTGAGGGTGTCGTGGTGCCAGGTCCAAACAGGCGATACCTGAGCCTCCACTGGATTTCCGGCCATATCGCTAACCTTTATGAACGGACTGGATACCTGGAACTCCACCAGTTGCTCGCGCCAGTGGGGCAGTGTGTTGTGCATCACCACATGCTTGGTGGGCAGCCCAGGGCCGATAATTACGGTGGTGCGGCTGTCCTCCACGCCGGATCCAGGCCAGCGCGAGTCGTCGAGCGTGAAGTACGAGGAGCTAAAGTCCGGACTGTAGATGGAGGGCTTGGTGAGCAGGCGGTACACCGATTGCTGCATCACATCCTGGCAAGCATTCAATGCCTCCAGCAGGCGATCCTCGTAGTCCGTCATCACATGCATTTTGGCCGTGCCAGTGATGCCGTCGTGGTGCTGAAACAGCGACAACTCTCGGCGGGCCAGCTCCAGGCGGTCCTCGACGCCCGCCGTCGCGTCCCAGGAGTTCCAGGCGGCGAGCATTTCAGCCGAACGGACGTAGTGCATCAGCACACGGTCCATCCGCTTGTGATAGGGTCGCAAGGTGTAGTAGCCGCTCCAATAGTTGTCCGTCCGATCTGCGTAAGTGAAGAAGTCGCCGCTCAGCGTGGGAAAAGCGGCCTGGCCCGCTGCCTCCGCCTCGTGCACGCCCTTGAAGTATTCGTGCAGGGTGCCAAACTGCGCCTGAACGTTAAATTGCACATGGCTGTTGATGTGGTCGAAGAGCTTCTCGTAGTTCACGCGCTGCACATCCCACTCGGTGTTCTGCTTGTAGCGGAAGTAGCCTCCCAGCGGAATCAAGAGCACATTGGTGCGGTACAGTTCTGCCTTCTTCTTCCACTGGTCCACAAGCGCATCCGAGCGGGCCGCCACATTCAAATCGGTTATAGGTCGCGGTGGAACCATCCACGGGCAGTTGACGTCGTAGTTGCCCATGCGCTTGAAATCAAACTGGCAGCATACCTTGGGATCTGGGCCGCAGGTGTGCGGTATTTCGAACGAATAGAAGGGCATCATGTGCGTGAAGAGCGGTGTGTCGCCCTTGGTGTCCCAAATCTGGCGCCAGTAGAACTCCAGCTGCCGCTTCTCGGCCAGCACCTTTTTCACCGCGTAATGCGTCCGCTGGATAAGCAGATCCCTGAAGCCGCTCTTCTGCAGGATGTAGGGCAAGGTGGGGCTGTGCCCGAACGGATCGATGGCCCAGGAGGCGGTGGGTGTGACGTTCAAGTGCTTCTTCAGCCACGTCTGGCCCTCGGTCAGCTGCAGCAGGACATTGCGCCAGTGCGAGTTTGCCTCGTCAGGCATCACCCATCCTCCGGTGACAAATTCCAGCTGCCCGCTCTTTACAATGCTGCAAAAAAGCCAGAGAATACAAGCGTTAATATTCGGGTGCGGAGACCAATCGTTAAACAAACTTTCGTGACACATGTGCTTTGCTGTTTCAAGTGTTTTTAAGGCGGAAAGTCGGACTGATTGTGGAATACGTGTCTCTGTATTTATGTACTCACGCCCTCAATAGCATCTTTTTTTTCACGCTCAAATCGTGGAAGAAGCGCGAAAAGAGCGAAATCTCCGCCCAAATGAACTTCATGTCCTGGTTCTCGCTCAGATGGCGCAGGGCGTTGGACAGAATGGGCTTGGTGTTGTGTTGGTAGTAGTCGTCGAACGTCTGCACCCAACCGGGGTCGTTGTGCGAGTGCGGGACCACGAACACTTTGAGCTTGTGATGGGCGTTGTACTTGCGGTCATCGTACCTGACGTTCCAGCCCTGCTCCCACACGCCCCCATCTACGTCGACGAAGGACATGCGATCGTACAGATCCAGCATCTGCACCTCCACGTTGGGCACCCCTCGCACCACATCCACGCACTGTTCCTTCGGGGCTCTTCGCAGCTTGGCCTCGAATTGCATGTAGAACGGCTGCTAACGGGGCGAGAATATTAGGGGAAAACCGTGGGAAAGCGAGGTAAACAAACCTTTTTCCGATTGGCAGCCGGTGCCGCAGAGTTGAATAGCACATAGAGGCTGAGGAAGACCAATAGGCATACGGTGCATATGATCAGAGCGAAGCGCCAACTTATACGCAGCATTGTGGCGGCTAATTTGTCATGGAACGGCTGTTGCAGCGGCGTACAGCAGTTCAGCACAACACGTTTCACTGGCGTGGATTTTTCGCATAAACAAACGCGATGAGCGGGGTTGCCACAGGGCGATTGCGAAGCAAACTGTGAAATTGCTGTGCTAGCAGCAATTTCCCAGTGTTATTGGAAATGTTTGTTTCTGTGAAATTAAAATGGGAATAAATATAAACATATATGTATATGTCAATGTCGCCTGCGTAGGCGCTACGAGTCTAGAGCCCATATTATTTTGTTGAGGGTGATTAGATCTCCTTGTACCATCTGCTGTGCATTGAGCGGCGTGATCTGCATGGATTTGCCTGCCTCAATGCAACCTGGCAAATGTGCATCCGGAAGTGTTCTGATGGCGTCTTCGCTGTCCTCCGTCCATCGACCCTCTTTAGTCCTAAGTTGGCTCTGATCCATCTGCTTCCCGGCTAGTAGCTTTCTTAGCCTTGCAGTTTCTGAAGCCTTCTCCGTTGCTTAACGTGCAACTTCCCGCCTCCCGCCCAACCGACCGAGGGGCGCGCCGTGTGTCGTACGGTTCGAGTCGCGGGGGATAGACCCGAAAGAAAATCCGAGGAAAACTTAATAGAAAGAAAGAATCTGAGGGAACTAGTTTAGATGTTGTTGTGATAGGTGAATTAGTATTATGGTTTTAAGGTTGTTAGGATTAGAGTTAGAGCTAATGGTGAAAAGTGCATTATAGTCCGAACATAACACCCTAAAAGGATCATGCAGTGCGTAGTTCCTTCTACAATGTGGTAATTTAAGGGGGAGGAAATTGCGAGTTAGTCTACAGGGCACGGTGAAATGTAACTGGCCGAGTAACTTTGTACAGTCAATTTCACCTCGTATTAGTTTATTAATAAATACGACGCCAAGCCTCGATCTACGGTTAGTAAGGGTAGGTAGGTTTATTAAAAAACAAGTAGAAACGCTGTAGTCGAGATTCCTCGACAACGAGATACCATGTACCTCTCTTGCCGTTGCCGTGGGAAGGGGTGGGTAAAATTTTAATTGGTCATATTTTCTATATTTTTGTCCGATTTGAACGTAATTTTGCATGTAGGTGTCTGACAATCAGCAGACTTAGCAGACTCAAAATAAAGTCTCTAGCTTTTACCATTGCGGAGATATCGATTTTTTTCGAATACGATGGCGGAAAGGGGCGTGGCAAAAATCTGGAAGCGGCATTATCTGCATAATTGTTAAACGGTCCTAATGCAAAAAGAAACAGGTCTCTAGCTCTTATTTTGTCCAAGTTATCGAAGAAAATAAAGTTTTATGCAAATTACGAAGGCGGAAAGGGGCGTGGCAAAAATTTTTGAAAATGCAAGGACGGAAAGGGGCGTGGCAAAATTCCAAGAATGACATTATCTGCGCAATAGTTAAACGGACATTTTGCAAAAAAAAATAGGTTTCTAACTCTTATTTTGTCCAAGATATAGGCAAATGTGTCGAAGAAAATACAGTTTTATGCAAATTACGAAGGCGGAAAGGGGTGTGGCTAAAATTTGAAGTAAACTTAATCTGCCTGCAACAATAACACACCAAAAATAAAAAAAATAACACGTCTATCTCTTACCATCTCCGAGGAGGTGTTCATACATACAGACAGACAGACAGACAGACAGACGGACATTGCTATATCGACTCGGCTGTTGACGCTGATCAAGAATATACATTCTTTATGGGGTCGGAGATGTCTCCTTCTGCCTCTAAACATTTGCACAAAGTTAATATACCATTTGTACCTTAAAGTACATGGTATAATTAATATCATTGTCATTGCTTTTACGTCATTACTACTAAACCATCATTACATACATACAGTAAAAATAATATCGTTGTTGGAAAGAAGCGATGGATGTCCCACTGATTGCCTACTGCGGGACTGTAGGGATATCACATAAAACGTAAAAACCAAGTAGAACGCACAGTTACGCAGCGCAAATATACAAAACTGCGTAATAGGATCTGTATACATAACATATATTCGAACCCGTGTGGGGAAGCTTAAGAAATAAAATGATACGTAGTTGGAAATTACGCCTGGTCTCCGCGTGCGGTCAGTGCTTGGGTTGAACATTTAATGGAGATTGCTTGTTGCAGTGGTTTAATTAATATCAGGGACTTATAAATTCTCTCCTCGTCGCTGATCGTCTTCGTGTTCCCGAGGCGCTGTCGGGGATCAGCTCGTGTGGCTGCTCACATACGCAACCGTCTCCATGGGACATACCTGCGGCGCCTCAATGGGCTGTAGATTTTCCAGAGCCTGCAGGAAGGTGAGGGTGGTGCGTTCGCACCTGGCAGTGTTTGGAAGCATGTTGCACACATCAATCTGGGGACAGAATTTTTAAGATATTTTCGACCTAAATGTACAAAATACTCACCTCACGCGGCAGCTGATCCACTTCACCACACTGCATCAGATTGGTGCGGTGCAACACGTATCCCACGCGCTGCGTCTTAGCCGATCTCTTGGTCAGTCGCCGCATAACAGTGACGTCCAAATCCTCCTGGACGGCCGCATGATCGCCGCCAAACTGAGCCTGCGCCCCGACCCACTCGAAGTCCGAAAATATGAAGTTGTCCAGTGGGTCCAGCAGCGATTGAGACGCCTTGTGTGCCGCCCTGGTTAGAAAACCCGCCGGATGCTGATCCGATGGCCGATCGCAGACGTCTATTTGCTCCAGCAGCAGACGGTAGATATGCAGCACCGGCTTATTGTCCAATAGTTCCTTGGCAACGCGGCTGTCCTGCATGAGCTCCAGTTCGCCCGGAGCCAGCGACGAACCACCCAAAGGTTGTCCCGTGAGCAGGGTAAGTCGCATATTGTCATCCTCGATGAACATGGCCGATGGAACTGGGTAGTAGTTGGCCTGCAAGGGCAGTTTTTCCAATCGACGTCGCTTGATATGCTGCAAACCATTGAGATCGGTGTAGAAGATGCTACCGCTTTTGATTTGCGTATGCAGGCGCATCACAATCTCTGTGTTTTCCACAATCCGGATATCCACTAGATTCCGCATCTCTGGCGGCCCGCCGCGAAGAATCGTCTGATGCACCACACTCGGCAGGCCCACAGTCACCGAGGACTCCAGCTTGCCTTCGCTGACCAACACCACCGGGACGTTAAACACCAAAGGTGAGGCAGGGCCGTTGGGCAGGAACAGATTGGACCCGGGCTTGTCGCCGTGAGAGCGAGTGCCGTACTTGAAGAATGACAGATGCACTGGCACATGCTCGCTGTCCGGTGTCAACTGGATGGATGTGAGCAGCCCGTTTTCCGAAAAGGCCAGCCTTGGCCCATTTCCAACCCGCAATGAGATCGTCTGACGCTCGCCAAGCTTCACCGCCTCCGGATACTGGCTCAAAGTCCCCGGTGCCTTGATAGTGCCCATTAGAAGATTTGAGGCATACGAAGTGTGTCTGTGGGTCAAGTTATAATGCATATTAAAAGGCACTCTTTACTACATAGAATAGATAAGTGTGATGGCTAGATGTCTGAATGCTAGCCGTTTGTGTAGTTCCTTAATTGGCAATTTTTGTTGACATGATGAAAGCTGTTGTCCCAGCGTACACTAAAAACCAATTAGGCAAGATATTATTTGATGAAACAATAAACCCGTTTTATAAATTCCCTTGGTTGGCTAAACGTTAAGACCTGAAATCGTCTCTTGCGACAACTGAGCCATTAAGACGAGCAGGAACTAAATTGGTAATTGCATTCAGGCTTCTATCGGACAATTCCTTAAAAAAGCATAGATCACTTACTCTGGCTTGGAATCGACGACGGTGAGGATGTAGGTAGCCAGTCCCATGGGAGGCACGCGGGCCTTGAAAATGATCTGGAACTTGGTTTTCGAGCCTTGCGGGAGAATTGTGTTGGTGAGGGAGTCGTGGTGCCAGGTCCAAACAGGCGATACCTGAGCCTTCACTGGTTTTCCGGCCATATCGCTAACCTTTATGAACGGACTGGACACATGGAACTCCACCAGTTGCTCGCGCCAGTGGGGCAGTGTGTTGTGCATCACCACATGCTTGGTGGGCAGCCCAGGGCCGATAATTATGGTGGTGCGGCTGTCCTCCACGCCGGATCCAGGCCAGCGCGACTCGTCGAGCGTGAAGTACGAGGAGCTAAAGTCCGGACTGTAGATGGAGGGCTTGGTGAGCAGGCGGTACACCGATTGCTGCATCACATCCTGGCAAGCATTCAATGCCTCCAGCAGGCGATCCTCGTAGTCCTTCATCACATGCGTTTTGGCCGTGCCAGTGATGCCGTCGTGGTGCTGAAACAGCGACAACTCTCGGCGGGCCAGCTCCAGGCGGTCCTCGACGCCCGCCGTCGCGTCCCAGGAGTTCCAGGCGGCGAGCATTTCCGCCGAACGGACGTAGTGCATCAGCACACGGTCCATCCGCTTGTGATAGGGTCGCGAGGTGTAGTAGCCGCTCCAATAGTTGTCCGTCCGATCTGCGTAAGTGAAGAAGTCGCCGCTCAGCGTGGGAAAAGCGGCCTGGCCCGCTGCCTCCGCCTCGTGCACGCCCTTGAAGTATTCGTGCAGGGTGCCAAACTGCGCCTGAACGTTAAATTGCACATGGCTGTTGATGTGGTCGAAGAGCTTCTCGTAGTTCACGCGCTGCACATCCCACTCGGTGTTCTGCTTGTAGCGGAAGTAGCCTCCCAGCGGAATCAAGAGCACATTGGTGCGGTACAGTTCTGCCTTCTTCTTCCACTGGTCCACAAGCGCATCCGAGCGGGCCGCCACATTCAAATCGGTTATAGGTCGCGGTGGAACCATCCACGGGCAGTTGACGTCGTAGTTGCCCATGCGCTTGAAATCAAACTGGCAGCATACCTTGGGATCTGGGCCGCAGGTGTGCGGTATTTCGAACGAATAGAAGGGCATCATGTGCGTGAAGAGCGATGTGTCGCCCTTGGTGTCCCAAATCTGGCGCCAGTAGAACTCCAGCTGCCGCTTCTCGGCCAGCACCTTTTTCACCGCGTAATGCGTCCGCTGGATAAGCAGATCCCTGAAGCCGCTCTTCTGCAGGATGTAGGGCAAGGTGGGGCTGTGCCCGAACGGATCGATGGCCCAGGAGGCGGTGGGTGTGACGTTCAAGTGCTTCTTCAGCCACGTCTGGCCCTCGGTCAGCTGCAGCAGGACATTGCGCCAGTGCGAGTTTGCCTCGTCAGGCATCACCCATCCTCCGGTGACAAATTCCAGCTGCCCGCTCTTTACAATGCTGCAAAAAAGCCAGAGAATACAAGCGTTAATATTCGGGTGCGGAGACCAATCGTTAAACAAACTTTCGTGACACATGTGCTTTGCTGTTTCAAGTGTTTTTAAGGCGGAAAGTCGGACTGATTGTGGAATACGTGTCTCTGTATTTATGTACTCACGCCCTCAATAGCATCTTTTTTTTCACGCTCAAATCGTGGAAGAAGCGCGAAAAGAGCGAAATCTCCGCCCAAATGAACTTCATGTCCTGGTTCTCGCTCAGATGGCGCAGGGCGTTGGACAGAATGGGCTTGGTGTTGTGTTGGTAGTAGTCGTCGAACGTCTGCACCCAACCTGGGTCGTTGTGCGAGTGCGGGACCACGAACACTTTGAGCTTGTGATGGGCGTTGTACTTGCGGTCATCGTACCTGACGTTCCAGCCCTGCTCCCACACGCCCCCATCTACGTCGACGAAGGACATGCGATCGTACAGATCCAGCATCTGCACCTCCACGTTGGGCACCCCTCGCACCACATCCACGCACTGTTCCTTCGGGGCTCTTCGCAGCTTGGCCTCGAATTGCATGTAGAACGGCTGCTAACGGGGCGAGAATATTAGGGGAAAACCGTGGGAAAGCGAGGTAAACAAACCTTTTTCCGATTGGCAGCCGGTGCCGCAGAGTTGAATAGCACATAGAGGCTGAGGAAGACCAATAGGCATACGGTGCATATGATCAGAGCGAAGCGCCAACTTATACGCAGCATTGTGGCGGCTAATTTGTCATGGAACGGCTGTTGCAGCGGCGTACAGCAGTTCAGCACAACACGTTTCACTGGCGTGGATTTTTCGCATAAACAAACGCGATGAGCGGGGTTGCCACAGGGCGATTGCGAAGCAAACTGTGAAATTGCTGTGCTAGCAGCAATTTCCCAGTGTTATTGGAAATGTTTGTTTCTGTGAAATTAAAATGGGAATAAATATAAACATATATGTATATGTCAATGTCGCCTGCGTAGGCGCTACGAGTCTAGAGCCCATATTATTTTGTTGAGGGTGATTAGATCTCCTGGTACCATCTGCTGTGCATTGAGCGGCGTGATCTGCATGGATTTGCCTGCCTCAATGCAACCTGGCAAATGTGCATCCGGAAGTGTTCTGATGGCGTCTTCGCTGTCCTCCGTCCATCGACCCTCTTTAGTCCTAAGTTGGCTCTGATCCATCTGCTTCCCGGCTAGTAGCTTTCTTAGCCTTGCAGTTTCTGAAGCCTTCTCCGTTGCTTAACGTGCAACTTCCCGCCTCCCGCCCAACCGACCGAGGGGCGCGCCGTGTGTCGTACGGTTCGAGTCGCGGGGGATAGACCCGAAAGAAAATCCGAGGAAAACTTAATAGAAAGAAAGAATCTGAGGGAACTAGTTTAGATGTTGTTGTGATAGGGGAATTAGTATTATGGTTTTAAGGTTGTTAGGATTAGAGTTAGAGCTAATGGTGAAAAGTGCATTATAGTCCGAACATAACACCCTAAAAGGATCATGCAGTGCGTAGTTCCTTCTACAATGTGGTAATTTAAGGGGGAGGAAATTGCGAGTTAGTCTACAGGGCACGGTGAAATGTAACTGGCCGAGTAACTTTGTACAGTCAATTTCACCTCGTATTAGTTTATTAATAAATACGACGCCAAGCCTCGATCTACGGTTAGTAAGGGTAGGTAGGTTTATTAAAAAAAAACTACTATGGTACGAGGGAAGGTCTTGGTTTGCATCCCAGTTAAGGCCACGAAGTGCGGAAATGAGAAGGTTTTTTGCACCGATTCAATGCTGTCTTTGTGAACCCCATATTGGGGATTTTTTAGGCGAGATAGTTTACATAATTTATGGAACGATTGTACCAGTGTCATGTTGAGCTTTTTTAGAGCTGTGTTTGGGGGACTTTATTCGAGGCGGTTCTGTTATCTTTCTGTTCACTATGTAGCCGTATTTTTCCCAGTTGGTGTTTCTGGGGTTTCTTTGAGGTAGTATTTTACTCGAAATTCAATGGTCCGAGATGGAGGGTCTACTCAGGACCCTCCATTCCGTGACCTCGGTATTTCCCTCCGTTTTTATGGTTAGGTCTAACACATTTGTAGAGGTTGGGCCTACCTATGTTGGCTCCTCCCCCTCGTTGCTAATGGTTAGACCCTTGCTCAAAATGAAGTCTAGCAGTGACTCGCCTCTTTCGTTGACGTCCTTACTGCCCCACACGGTGTGATGTGCGTTCGCATCCGAGCCGATGATGAGGGCTTCTTTCTCAATTCTGCCTCCTCCACCATTCTTCGGAGCTCCCGTGGTGGTGCGTCGGTGTCGTGGGCGATGTAACAGGAAACCATGAGTATTGGCTCCTCTCCGCTGCTGTCCGCCACCGCCGTAAGGTCATCCGTACTATAATTAGACAGGAGGTAAGCGTAGATACATAGGTACAAACAACAATCAAACTGAATATTCAAAACTGCCAGAAAATGCATAATTCATTATATCATATTATTGCTATTATAAAACTTAAACTTTAAATAGCTTACTGTTTTATTTATATACCAGTAAATATTTCTATAAACTAAGAGTTGGAAATGTGTTTTATGCCTATAAAGAAAAAATTATAATATTATGTGTTATTAGGTATTATTTTGGCGGCTCCAAAACGGTCACTTTGCAAGGATGGGCTACCGGTATCATCCAAACATAAATTAATTCATCTTTATTCCCCCAAATTACGGAATTCACTTGTATTTTATAGAAAATATAAGTAACTAAGATAAACATTGCTGCGGAAAGATTACCGCCTCGAGCGGTCGCAGCACCTTTGTTTCACCATCCGATTTCGATTTTATCCCCAGGCATTTCTCCTGGGGGATAAATATCAACTAAAATCTATTTATTACAAACCAAGAGATGAAGCGGCAGAACGTGAGAATCTTGTCAATGGTGGTTTCGAGCCGCGGTTTTCGATTCCTTGGAATCCCCACAGAGGCCAAGCGTTGGGAGTTCTTGCAAGGTTAGTGTACTAAAACAATCCCAAACACTCTTTAATTTCCAAATACATACATCTTTACTGGACATCCATTAAAAACAACTTGGTAAAGAAATACAATGTCACCGACGAGGCAGGTCCTCAGTGGAAGTTCGCGGGGCTTTCTACTTTAGCACCGTTGTCCTGGCTATGATAGGTACAGCATCACATGAAATACCTGATATCTTATGCTTAAATCTTAAATATCTGCAGGATACGGCCACTCCACGCCCCTCACCATTCCGGGAAAAGCATTTTGCATGGGATATGCAATGGTAAATAGTCCAAGAATAGCGATTTTCCATTTAACAAATGCTGGAGCTACTTAGAAAGCGGCTACTACTGCTTCGTCACCCTGACCACCATCGGACCAACAAGCGCGGCTATGTGGCACTCAGTTTGGTGTTTATTCTCTTCGGTTTAGCGGTGGTGGCCGCCAGCATCAATCTGCTGGTGTTGCGCTTCATGACCATGTAAGAGATACCCCTCTATTAGCTGGATCTCCAGTTCCAATAACCTACTTTCAGGCAAGCGGAAGATGCCAAAAGGGATGAGCAGGATGCCCAGAACCTGGCCGGCAACATTCAGCCGGTTACCTTCGATGACGAATGCACGTACAACATACACGGCAAGCTGCTGGAGAACAACTACACGACCGAGAACGACGAGACCGCCTCGCTTTGCTCCTGCACCTGCATGGGCGGTACTCGCTGCCTAAACCACGAGCAGTTTGTGGACCCGGACTTCCAGCCCACGGACATTATCGAGAGCACACTGTGCCTGAAGCGTGCCTCCGTCTGATATCCGTATAGCCAGTTGTTAGACTCCATCGGAAGCGAATGCAGACGCCCAGAAACCCACCACCTTTGGGGTTGCATGAACTGTAGTTGCAGTCCACCAGACCGAAACGATGGCTGTTAGATGAATCCCCACAAATAGATTTACAGAAGAGCGTATACTTTATTTCGGCGTCTTAAGAATGGAAAGTAAAGTAGACTATACATTTTACCAAAAGCAGCCTCCACGGAATTTAGGATAACCATCAGGCCGAGATACAACCTAAATTGTAATTTTCTGTATGGTAGAATGTTATTAGTATGGCAGATGCACAGCCGTTCGCAAAGGAGAATACTCTGAAAATACTTACCAATATCAATCACTCACCAAAGTATGAGGAGGCACTTTTTGCCTCCATGCCATGCCACATTACATCTCGATTTTAAGCAATGTCTGTTTTAACTAAGTACAATTAAATGTTTTGCTCAAATNGCAGACGCCCAGAAACCCACCACCTTTGGGGTTGCATGAACTGTAGTTGCAGTCCACCAGACCGAAACGATGGCTGTTAGATGAATCCCCACAAATAGATTTACAGAAGAGCGTATACTTTATTTCGGTGTCTTAAGAATGGAAAGTAAAGTAGACTATACATTTTACCAAAAGCAGCCTCCACGGAATTTAGGATAACCATCAGGCCAAGATACAACCTAAATTGTAATCTTCTGTATGGTAGAATGTTATTAGTATGGCAGATGCACAGCCGTTCGCAAAGGAGAATACTCTGAAAATACTTACCAATATCAATCACTCACCAAAGTATGAGGAGGCACTTTTTGCCTCCATTCCATGCAACATTACATCTCCATTTTAAGCAATGTCTATGTTTTAACCAAGTACAAATAAATGTTTTGCTCAAATCCAAGTGACCCTAGTTTTTTGAAAAAACGGAAACATAGTAGGCATGAGACTAACCTTTCAAGCTGTACCCGTTCCGAGAGTCAGTCCACCTCCTCATCAGCTAGCTTAAACACCTAAAAAAGAAACCTAAAAAATTCTATAGTAAAAAAATCAGTTGATCGTCGGGTAGTGCCCCCATCAGTCTGAAAATAATCCCGGATTATTTTTCGAGATAAAGTTAACCCTCGGTTCCGCGATAACAGCAATAAGCCACCAACATGCGTGAAATCGTACACATACAGGCTGGCCAATGCGGCAACCAGATCGGCGGCAAGTTCTGGGAGGTGATATCCGACGAGCACTGCATTGATGCCACTGGTACGTACTACGGCGACAGCGATCTGCAGCTGGAGCGCATCAACGTCTACTACAATGAGGCAACCGGGGCCAAGTATGTGCCGCGAGCCATCCTGGTCGACCTGGAACCCGGCACTATGGACTCTGTGCGCTCGGGCGCCTTCGGCCAGATCTTCCGCCCGGACAACTTTGTCTTTGGACAGTCCGGCGCCGGCAACAATTGGGCCAAGGGCCATTACACTGAAGGCGCAGAGCTGGTAGACTCTGTCTTGGATGTCGTGCGCAAGGAGTCTGAGGGCTGCGATTGCTTGCAGGTAAGCCCTAAACTTTTCACATTTTGAGGAATTTTATTTTATTTATTTTTGACATTTCACATTTGATTCAAAGTGATTTGACAGCTCAAAGCAAAAACACAATTATTAACAAAATTATTAACAATTATTAACCCCATAGGGCTTCCAGCTGACCCACTCACTGGGCGGCGGAACCGGATCCGGGATGGGCACTCTGCTCATCTCGAAGATCCGTGAGGAGTACCCCGACCGCATCATGAACACCTTCTCGGTGGTGCCTTCGCCAAAGGTGTCCGACACTGTTGTCGAGCCCTACAACGCCACCCTGAGTGTGCACCAGCTGGTGGAGAACACAGACGAGACGTACTGCATTGACAACGAGGCGTTGTACGACATCTGCTTCAGAACCCTGAAGCTGACCACCCCGACCTATGGTGACTTGAACCACCTGGTCTCTGCTACCATGTCCGGGGTGACCACCTGCCTGCGTTTCCCCGGCCAGCTGAACGCCGATCTGCGCAAGCTGGCGGTGAACATGGTGCCCTTCCCCCGGCTGCACTTCTTCATGCCCGGGTTTGCGCCGCTCACCTCTCGCGGATCGCAGCAGTACCGAGCTCTGACCGTGCCGGAGCTGACCCAGCAGATGTTCGATGCCAAGAACATGATGGCTGCTTGCGACCCTCGCCACGGTCGCTATCTGACCGTAGCTGCCATTTTCCGTGGCCGCATGTCTATGAAGGAGGTGGACGAACAGATGCTAAACATTCAGAACAAGAACAGCAGCTTCTTCGTAGAGTGGATCCCCAACAACTGCAAGACGGCGGTGTGCGATATTCCGCCCCGTGGCCTCAAGATGTCTGCCACATTCATTGGCAACTCTACAGCCATCCAGGAGCTGTTCAAGCGCGTCTCCGAGCAGTTCACGGCCATGTTCCGCCGCAAGGCCTTCCTCCACTGGTATACAGGCGAGGGCATGGACGAGATGGAGTTCACTGAGGCTGAGAGCAACATGAATGATCTGGTTTCCGAGTACCAGCAGTACCAAGAGGCCACCGCTGACGAGGAGGGAGAATTCGACGAAGACGAAGAGGGTGGTGGCGATGAATAGGGTTTTCATTAGCCATACACCGAGCTGCAACACACTACGATATCCTACACCAACCTATAGCCCAAAATCCCATACCATAAGCCGTAACACATCCACTGCAAACGCAAGCTAAACAAGTGCAGCCCTTAGGGGAGTACTCGATACAACCAACAAATTTTCGTTCCTGAGAATATTTCGTCGATTGTGCATATTTCCCTTGTTGGTCTTTGTGAGATACAGCATGCAACCCGTGTTCATTGATATACAGTTCCTGTGTTTTTGACTAAGCCAAATAAAACATGTATTAAACACGTACTACATGTACCTGTGTACTCCTTGGGTGTCAAGTTATTACGATTTTGGCTCTAAACTAATCATCGGGTTCCTTGCTTTTTTTTTTTAATTTCAAAGTCGGTGGGGGGCGTGGCAAATATGTTCTGCGTATATGCATAGTGCACCAAAAGCAAAAATAATTGCACCTCTAGCTCTTACCATCTCCGAGATAGAAGATCTATCCGTTCTTACGGATATATACATACATAGGTTCCTTCATATGTATACTTCATGGGAACTATGCAAAAATGTACAGTGTCATACAAATTTCCTTAGAAGTGATTGATCTAGTGTTGTAAAATCAAAATATTGCAGCTAAGCTTTCAATCAATTTCATTTCGATTTGTTCCGTTCGGAAAAATGTACGTAAAGCAATGACAGATTAAAATTTATTATATTTTAGAGGCGTACTTTTCAGAAGTTCTTGAGAAACAATAAAAAAGATGAAGAACAAAAGAAAGTCACTTCTCATGCAGACTCCACTCACTTCTCGCTGTGGTTGGGTGCGGGGACGCAAGCGCATCAATCCACATCCCATTTCGGAGTTGCAGGCAAATAAACAGACTAGCTTTCAGGAATTTGAAAAGCCCAGCGATGAACGCCAAGAAGACCCTGCGGCCACTTTCTCCGGCAAACAAAAAACCGAACAAAACAAAAGTACGGAGGAAATAAACGGCTAGATCCTATCTTTTTTACGGGTTTATTCAATCGAACGGTGTACATATATATGTGTGAAGGAACAGCAGCAGCAGTGGCATCGGGAATATGAAAGCGGGGCAATGCATTAAATACGGAACGTTGATACTTGGTTACGATATCAAACGCATCCGCTTTCGGACCTAGACATCATCAAAGAGTCCTCGTGGGGGCGGGCCCATAATGCGGCGATCGTGCTCGGCCTCATAATCGGGGTCTCGGAATCCCACCTGCACTTGAGTGCTCACTCCGAAGCGGTCGTTAATCTCCTCCGACAGGGACCGCGGAACGCCCAGAGCGGAGGATGAGGCCACTGCTGCGTAGTCGAAGCCGCTCTCGCCGTCACGCAGCAGTCCATCAGCCGGGGTACGTCCGCCGCCCAGGACACCGGCGGTGGCCCCGCTTCTATACTTGGTCATGTAGTCGCTGCCGCCGCCTAACCCTGGATCGGGTCGGCCGAACTCGCGCCGCCTGGCCATCGCCTCCTCGGCCCGTTGGCGGCGACGCTTCTCGCGCGCTATCAGATCCTTGCCCTCCTGCACCAGTTCCGTGGCAATCGTTTCGTTCTGCAGGAACTGCTGAAAGCCGAGGGCATTCAAGGCCCTGCTGCCGAGGCTGAACCAGGTGGCCAGACAGAAGGCCAGCATGCACATGGGAAAGTAGATGTTGAAGCCATTCGAGATGATGCCAATCACGTCCATGTGCCCCATGATCTGGGTGTAGTACGTTTCCATAATCCTCTGTGGGTGTAACCATTAAATTATTAAGTCAATCGGGCTGAAGATTGTGCAGCACTCACGTTTGGTATGATGTGCGTGTCCATGTGGATGAGACCCAGGAAATTGAGGCACATCGGCGGCGTCAGGCGACAGAGGAGCATTCCGCTGAAGATCAGGCTGTGCTCGTTGGTCTGGTGATGCGGCGCCAGGTAGTAGAGGTTCAGGAAACGGATCCTCAGGATGGTGGAGTAAGTGCAATAGAAAAAGTAACAGAGAACCAGCATCGAGAAGACCTCGATGGTGAAGAAGTCGTAGCTCTCCTTGGCCACATAGATCACGTTGGCGAATATGGAGAGTACGGGCTTGCGGCTAAAGAACGTTAGCTCGCTCCACACCACCATGGCGGACATGGTGGCTGTTACGACGCACAGGCTCTTGAGGAACGGCGCCTTTAGCAGGCACTCCCAGTACCACTGCAGCGTGGCACTGTAACAGATCCTGCCCAGTTGCGTGCGCTGGCGCGGAAACTCGGACTTGAAGCGGCGCTCCGAGGAGTGAATATTGTTGGCCACATCCTCCAGGTGCAACACCGTCTGCACCTGAACACTCCACAGGGCCTCGGTGCGCTGCAGCGTCTGCAGGGACTTGATCACCTGCTTGTGGATGCGCACGAGGGCCTTTTCCGATGGCATGATAGTAGAACTAGTGGCGCCCATGCCACTGCCGCCGGTGCGGGCAAAGTTTCGGCTGGCCCTCTCCTGAAGCTCGATGGGCACCTTGCGCAGGATCGTCTCTAGGCAGGGGCGCAGGTCGTGATTGTTCGGTATCACACGACTGATGCACTGCAACGACTCCAGAATATCGTCCACGTGCTCCTCGGCCTCCGCCTTTTCGGTGCTTAACTTGGCCGCCTTGAAGTAGGCGTATTGCAGTGCGAATCCCGGCTTTGCGTTGTTCCACAGCGACCGCGGCACCTCCACGAGGGCGTAGCCCAGCAGCAGGACGAGCAGGAAAAGTCCCCAAGTGTTCGAAGCCGACGAGGCGATCGCCTTCAGCTTCTGCCAGTCCAGGGACTCGCCCTTCACGGCTATATAGATGAGCAGTACCCCGCAGATGAACAGGTACGAGCCGTAGTAAATGGCGTTTTCGATCAGCGCCGATTTCAGCTTACCCTTGACCGTAAAGTCGCCGGCCTTGAGGTACGACTGCATCAGCGGCATGATCAACCAGGTAAGGAACTGCGAGCTCCAGTAGATGATGCGCCATAGGTTGGGGAACACGCTCGGGGGCACCATGCCCCACGGCTCTTGACATTCCGGTGCCGGGATCACATTCGTGCTCGCTGTGGTGCTTCCATTGCTTTCATTGCTGGGCGCGGTGGTGGGTCGGTGCTCCTCCAAGCATTGGCGGTAGAGGGTCTGCGATGGGAGTGTAAATTTGAGATTTGTGAATGGGTTACAGGCATTCAAGGAGGTCCAAATAAACCAAATTTTATGAGCTTATTTAAAAAAGTAACTTGTTTTAAACTACTTTCTCACGAAACTATTATATCTATTATAATCTATGAATTTTGCGGACGAACAGACATGCCTTTATAGCCTCCATGGGCAGCGCCTAGCACTTTTTGCTCCGAATGCTCCCTAAAACAAAACGCTGTGAATGTCTCGACAAGAAGGGATTAAGTGCTCGGAATTTGACGGTGAAAAGGGAATGTCTGAAGAGAAGGTCTTGATCAAAAGGGAATCGAAATTTGCACGTCATCCGAAGTTGAGGATAAAAAGGGAATGTGTGAAATTACACAAACAAAATTTGTAGAACCAAAAAATCGGACGTAGACTTTTTGTTTTCTTTTTGTGGTCGGCTCCCAAGTTGAAAATCTGTGCCCATCGCTGCTTTATAGTAACATATATCGTATATGCGTTGGAAAAGCTTCCATATTTCGATATTTTCTTGTCGTCTACTATAACCGCAAAAAAAAAACCATTTTTGTGTTTATTAAATTATTAAACAATTATTCTACTGCCAAATGGGCAGATACAGAAGTTGCACATGAAACAAATAAAATTTGTCATACAAACATATAAACCCATTTACATTAATTTTCCGACAAAATATAAACCTATTTAAAGTGTCGCAAGTAAAAAGCATAGATATTGTAATACTAATTAATCAGTAACATCCACAAATCATGATTAAGTTTTTGGCTAATGGTTTTACAATATAATAACAAAACACAAGCGTAGCAAAGATGAATCACCAAAATACCCTATGATAAGATTTTTCCAAGCGCTAGTGGAAGCGTTTATCGCTAATTGTATGGTTCTTCCGCAGCTTTAGATAAAAGTAACCAATTTGCTAGGCCAATTGTATCAGACTCACTCAAGTGTATGGTAACTTTTTCTTGGACAAATATTGCGAAACCATATGGAAGACATAAAAAAGTAATGACATGAAACACATCAGCTTATCAAGGAATTTGAATGACTGCAAGCAAGTAGTGGCTACTAGTGTTCATAAACCAATTAATTTACCCTTAATTCTTTGATAGAATCTATGATTTTTACGTATTCTTACCGACGTCACGTCCAGGGGAATGGTGAAGACGATCAGAAAGGAGAAACACCAGGCCGTGAGCACCGACAGCGTGACCAGGATGTGCTGACGTGGAATGTTTCCATATCGGTACAGCGAGATGCTGGCCAGGAAGAGGGCGGCCACAATGCCGAAGGTGAGCAGGTAGGCCATTCCTTTCTGCCGCCTCTGCTGTGCGTTGTGCTTCGCGTGAGTGCTGTGCTGTGCTGTGCTGAGTGTGTAGGGTGTGGTGTGTAATGTGTGTGTGCTTGCTGATTATCCTGCAATCGAGCTAATTCATTGCGAGCCCGCAGGCTCGGCTTTTAAGTTGCTTTTGAGGCTCTTTTGGCTGCTGCGCTTCTTCTGCAGTTGGCGCGCAGTGTCGCGATGCATTTCCTCGAGACGTTCCAGCGCCTGCGTCTTTAGAGGCATCAGATGCGGCCGGCAGAAGACCAGCTCCGCCTTGTGCTCGAAGAACAGCTTTCCGGTGGTGGGCTCAATCAGATCGATTTTCTCATTCACAGTCCTCAGCACCTCGCCGGCCGCCACAGCGGACATGCTGCGTCTCCTCCAAACGGCTCACAATAGGCAAGTGCTGCGCTACGGGTGCGTAGGATTGAAGACTAAACAGCTGGCACAACCCTCGCGTGTCTTTCAGTTTTATTTATTTTTCTTTAAAAAACCGTCAATAGTCGATTTTATCAAGGGATGTGCTCTTGCCGGGATAACAGGGAAATCCCGATTTTCAGTGTGACCGGGCAGGGTGCGGATATGGCAGCCCCGCCAATTCTTAATTTGATTTCAATTTTAGCTGCGGTTGTTGCCTCTTGATTTTTAGAACCACCGAGCGGAGTTAATCCATTATTTATGTGCGCCCAGTTACCTATTGTTTTGTTGTGCTGGTGAAACTAAAGATATTAATTATTGATTACAATTATTGATCAGGGGATATCCCTGTTTCTAGTGCACCCGTTTTCAAAGCCTACAGTGGGACGATCTGGCAGCCCAGGCATTTGTTTTGTTTTGCTGGCAATATTTATATAGAAATAGAAATTAATAATTTACTTCGGGTTTAATTACACTTGCTTCTATATTTATTTACTTTGCTTTTAAAACCCGCCGTCAGGGGAAATCCCTGTTCCTTCCTGGTGACTTGGTTTCTAGTCTTGCAGCTCGACGATCCGGCAGCCCTGGCTTTTGTTTTGTTTTGCTGGCACAGCCAGAGAAATTCTTAATTTAATTTGGGCTTCGTTTTTAGGCGCTGGCCTTGCCGAGACTGTCAAGCAATGGAGGCGGAGGGCGTGATGTCAAGACAGGAGAAGTCCCCGGATTGTCGCACCAGCGGAGATGGCATGGAACAGCCCACGGAGGGCGCGGCAGGAGCTGGCAAGTTGGAAGGTGAAATTGGGCCCATTGGCGATGCGGGGGCTGCGGCAAACAAGGCCAGGCGGCCGCAGTTGCACCGCAAAGACAGCACCGTCGTCCAGGAGGCGGTCATGGGCCGCCGCAACTCCTCAACAGCCTCCTCGCTGCCACTTCCGGGCCTGCACACGCTCTACAGACGCCCGGAGGTGGTGACCAGGAGCCTGGCGCCCGCCATGCCCAAGGGCGAGCTGGTGCAGATGCGACCCCGCCTGGTGACCCCTCCGCATGACAGCCTGACCGAGCACAAGAAGAGCAAGGCCCCCAAATTCGTGCCCTTCGAGCCGTATCCGGGCGCTGTCAATCCCATGACCTCGGCGCCTGTGACCCGGCACAGGATACACAGGGACAAGAACAACTTGGACATTGGCGTACTGGTGGATCAGGTGTCCACGCTGCGCACCCAGGAACTCGATGCCCAGCCCAGGGAGACGCTTGGCAACGCCAGCCAGGAGATGGCCGCCCTCAAGGAGGAGCTGGCGAAGATGCGCGCGGAGAGGGATTACTTTCAGGCCCAGTACAAGTTCCAGACACAGGTGAACAGCGAGCTGAAGAGCCTGCTGGTGGCCTCGGTGGGCGAGGACCTGCAAACCCGGGTCAATCTGCTTACGGAAGATAAACTGCAGCTGGCGCGGGCCCTTTTGGACACCGCCAACAACCTGACCACCCACACCGAGCAGATCGAGTTCCTGGCCGGGCAGTGCGAGGTGTGGCGCTCCAAGTTCCTGGCCAGCAGCGTGATGGTCGAGGAGCTGGCGCGCTGGAAGGCCGACCTTACGCAAAAGAACCAAATGCTGAACGAGTCCACTAAGCAGCTGCTCCACGCCACCCACCAAATCCGCGAGATGCAGCTGGAGATGCTGAAGCAGCTAAAGTTCCTGGCCAAGATCCGGTACCTCAATCTGCCCGCCACCGATGTGATAAGTCTCAGTGCCGAAAATCTCAACATCCTGCAGCGCATGGTCCTGCACACGGGCGTGGGCATTCCCGAGGAGACCCTCAAGCTCTCCAGCGCCAGCACGAGTCCGCTTTGCGAGGCTGAGAAGTATGCGGTGAGGGTGAGTTTTACTAGGTTTATATTAAATCTGCGATTGTAACGTTTGATTCTCTAGGCCTTGGAGTTCATTAGCCAGCCCCTGATGGCCACGGACCAGGCTATTCGCGCCCTTTTCGACCAGGCCCAGAGGCCGCACTATGTCCCCTCTCCCGGCTTGGAAGCGACTGTCAGCGATAAATCAGAGCCGCAGCAATAACTTGGCAAACCGTGTAATCTGTGTTTAGGTCTAATAAATTTTATATACAATTTCCGTAAATAAGTGCTGCAAAAACATCGATGTTCAAAATGTTGCTGTTTTTAACATCGATGGAAATTCGTTTTAAACTATCGAAAACATCGGAACATTTCCGATTTTTGCATCCATGTTTTTGCAGCCCCATCATAAATGCAAGGTTACTTCCGTGTGGTAGCATAGAGATCCAGACGGCGTTGGCCAAAAACGGGTATCTGCTGACGCACTTTCTCCACCAACGAGAAGTCGATGTCGGCCACCATTGTCTCCTCGCCCTCGCCGGCACTTTGCTGCACCTTGGCCCACGGATCCACCACCATGGAGTGACCGTAGGCCACGTACTCGGCGCTTGGATCTCTGGCCGGCGACGTGGTGACCACAAACAGCTGGTTATCGTTGGCCCGGCTACGCTGCAGCAGTTCCCAGTGCAGGGGGCCCGTGGTCATGTTGAAGGCCGCCGGGTAGATTATCATTTCGCAGCCGGCATTGCGATAGAGCCGGGCCATCTCCTCGAAGCGAATGTCGTAGCAGATGCCGATGCCAATCTTGTGGCAGTCCACGTCGATCGTGGTGAATTGGTTGCCGGCCGAGAGGGTCTCCGACTCCTTAAAACGTATGCCGCCCTTCACGTCGATGTCGAACAGATGCATCTTCCGGTGCTTGGCCACCAGCTCACCGTCGGGCGACCAAACCGTACAGGTGTTGTAGATGGCATCGTTCTCCCCCAGCTCCGGTATAGTGCCCCCCACAATGTATATGCCATGTTTCTTGGCCACGCTGGAGAGCTGCTGGGAAGTGTATCCGTCGGGTATGGCCTCGGAGTACTCGCGGAAATACTTGGTGCCGTAGGGGGCATTGAAGCACTCGGGCAGGGTGATCAGGCGGGGCTTGTGCTCCTTCACAGCAGCCTCGATCTTTGAAATGGCATTCTGGACATTGGCCGTCTTGTCCTTGGAACAGCGCAGTTGCAAAAGCACCAGACGCATGACTGACGATTGGAAATTGAATCGAAATTTAAGCAATTTTCAGCACAAAACTGAGTCCGGGTTGAAGCACTTACTGTTTCCAGCTTTTCTCATTATAGAGCCAGTTAAAATCTGTTATCGCCTTTGTTTGCGGTGTGATAACAAATAGCAACAACAAACAACAGGTGATTGCAGGGGTGTCCGGAAAGGGGATTGAAAAATCGTAAGGGGTTAGGCCACTCCATAATCCTAATTTGCAACAAACCTTAATCAATAGGTCAAAAGGTAGGAAATATGAAAGATTTCTATAATAAAACTAACAAAATATTAGGAAAACAATTTTTTGTATACATAAAAACTTTATGAAGTTGGTAAAATAATAGAAACATAAATTTAGCTGCCTAATAAGATTTCCAAAAACCAAATATAAGTTTTTGATTTTCTAAAAACCCTTTAATAACGAAGAAATTGTGAAGAGTATTTCTACGTTACAAAACATTTTTAATAATGCAATTTCGTTATATATATATTCCTTTCAAATTTAAACCTTATACTATTCTATCATTAAATATATATTGTCATATTAACATCAACAATTTATTGTTGTTTTTTTGGATCGATATGTAACCATTTTGAAAAAAAAATTGCTGTGAATCTTACCGGCAAGTTTTAAAATGAAAATTAAAAACTATTCTTTATTTTGTTGGGGCTTGCCAGTATTGCTATTATCAAATAACAAGTGTTTCTGGAATCACCACAGATTGATTTTACATTTTCTGTCATATTGTGTCAATATGTCAATATACAATTTTCTTAAGCACATTAAATTAAAGCCTGACAGATAGAAACTCTATTAAATTTCGCACGTTCCCATAATAACTTGTCAAATTTCCAAAATGACCCTACCCCCTAACATGTCTTGGAAAAGTTTAAAATGTTAGCTTTTTAGGGATGACACCAATGACTATCGGGGGCCTCTAGAGAAGCGCAGCCAAGTTCAGGTCACTGGGCGGCAGGGTTGCCACCTCTCTTTCTGGTTTTGTCTCTTTTGAGGTACGCACGTGTTTCATTTTTTAGTTTTAGCAAAACTCTCCTCAATTGGCCGAAAAACCAATTGGAAAATGTGCCAAAATGCCGCCCCCCTAGCCAGTGCCCCAATTGCTTGCCCAACTAATTGAAGTTCTTCTCCGCTTCCTTGCATACGAACCCTTTGACCGACCCGCAGCAGCAGCAGCAACAACAACAACAAAATGGTTCAACGTCTGACGCTCCGGAGACGCCTGTCGTACAACACACGCTCCAACAAGAGGCGCATGTAAAGGACTTGAATTTAGCCGAACAATCCAGAGTGATTTGATTACATTTATTGTTGTTTTCAGTGTTCGCACTCCCGGAGGCCGTTTGGTGTACCAGTACGTCAAGAAGAACAAAACCGTTCCCCGTTGCGGGCAGTGCAAGGAGAAGCTTAAGGGCATCACCCCCTCCCGCCCCAGCGAGCGTCCCCGTCTGTCCAAGCGCCACAAGACCGTGTCGCGCACCTACGGCGGCGTCCTCTGCCACGGCTGCCTGCGCGAGCGCATCGTGCGCGCCTTCCTCATCGAGGAGCAGAAGATCGTCAAGGCCCTGAAGAGCCAGCGCGAGGCGCTCGTCAAGCCGGTGAAGGCTCCCAAGGCCAAGCCCGAGCAAAAGAAGAAGCCCACCAGCGCCGGCGCCAAGGGCGGCAAGGCCGGTGCCGGCAAGGTCACCAAGGGTGGCGCCTCCGGCAAGGGACCCGCCGGCAAAGGACCTGCGGGCAAGAAGCCCGCCGGAGCCGCCGGCAAACCCAGGAAGTGAGCCCACCATGCGCGGCGTTGACTGCTGAATGATAACTTTTAAAATAAATGATTTTCCCTAAACGGATATGCGCTAGTTTTACCAAAAACCATTGATGGATTGCATTGTAGTGGATGGATCAAATGCCTGTGGTCTGGGAACTGCTTATTTTTAAGAATCTCGACCATTACGACGATTGTTATTTTGTGGAGCAGTTGATTTTACCTATCCCGCCTTATGTTATAGTTATGTTCTTCATAGATCAATTTTGGGAAACCCAAAAATTACGTGATTTTGATTGTCCAAGAAAATTAATTATCCAAAAACTTCGTTGCAAGTAGTGATTTGTTTTGAAAACCGAGAACTTGCTTTTTAATAATCTCTGAAAATTTTTAAATGGATTTTTAATAATTTTGTGGTCCATATCGCCTGCTGCATCATTTAGGAAATTAAGAACTTTATTTCTGAAGATCCTATCAGTTTTTGTAATAATTGTGGTTGCTGTTTTGTATTCCAATATTTTTTAGCGTATAGTCCTTCCTCTGGGAACCTAAGCCTGTTTTTTTTTAAATAATCCAGAAGTTTTTAATTAAACCTTTAATTATTAATTCACTTGCAGTGATTTAGGGCGTAAAACGCACAAAAGCCGCTTCAACAAGACCCAATAAAAAAATTTCCTGTGAAAAAATATATTTTCATTGAAGATGAACTAATTATTTGTTTCAGTGCAGCTGCAATTACCAGATCGTCTCCATGACAGTCCGGCAACTCGGTCAAAAAACAGCTGTGAAACTCGCCCTAACAATCAACAATATAAATTAATTCTTAATTTACGATTTTTTAACATTGCTCCGAATAAATATACTAAGCCAATGAGCACTATTTTCATTCAGCACTATTTCCTCTTCTTGGCTTGGAGTAAATGCAGGCTGCCGCATTGTTCCCAAATGTGCCTATCCGGCAACTCTGTTAGAAACAGCTGACACCAGCCCGCAACAAATATCACGTAAGACCGCATTTTGTTTTCTACCTTTATTTACGGGGAGTTACTCAAAAACTATGTTTGCTTTGGACAGACCAAGATGACAGCAACCAAGGTGCTGCGCTCCCTGCTGCACGAACTGCGTCAGGCCTCGCCAAAGGGCTGCATTAAGGACTCCCTGGCCGCCCGCTACATCCTCGCGCAGTATAAGAAGTTCAAGACCACCGACCAGCAGCTCTGCAAGCGTCGCAACGAGGCCCTCTTCCTGGGCCAGACGTACCTCACCTACCTGGCCAGCCAGCGCAAGTATGCGGAGCTCTACAAGGAGTACCACGGCAGGGGCGAGCGATCCGTGCGGGAGACGGCCGACCTGGTGGGCTTCAAGCTGCCCACGGACCCCAAGTGATGTTCTAGTTAGGTTCTAAACATGTAGCGTGTAGTGCGATTAAAGCGATTTGAGTTGCAAGCATCCTTTGTACTCTGCACCTACTGAATCATCTGCCGCAGCATGGCAATGGCTCGATAAACCACGCTCATCAGCTGAGGGATAAGGGAATCTTGGGATGTTAAAAATATGATAGATTGGGGGACCTAGCCGCTTGCCTGTTTGAAGGTGTCCAGCGAAATGGGTAGGAAACCCATGGCGCTAAGCTCCACCGGTTTCTGGGAGCGTATGATGATTGTCACCAGGTCCTTCTTGTACGCCAAGGAGGCGTTTTGAAAGTCGTGGCTGTAGACGGCTTGGGTTATGTCAGCGCTCTGGAAAAAGGGATAGTATCGATTTGAAAGCCACATGCCCGGGTAGTACTCACCAGATCTAGCACTTGCTGTCCGTAGTAGCAGACCATATACATTTGTACCACCGAAGTGCCCAGGAACATCACATAGGAGATGCCCTCCAAGGTAAGGCCCTGTATGAGAGTGTACACTGACACCGTGCAAAGAACCGAAGCCGTGCTGAGCAGGCTTAGGAGCAGGGAGCCCCCGAAGATCCCGTTTAGATCCTTTTGCAGGCTGTTTGAACAATTGGGAAGTTACTTTAGGGACTACGATTCTTAAACTTCCCCAAATTTTTCCCAAATCGCATTTTATTCCATTATTATTAGATGCTTTTATAATATACATTTAAAAGTCAATTTCCCGTATACCTTTTGCATTTCTTTGGATATGAATATTCGCTCTTGTTTGTTGAAATGTAGGATATGAAATACTATTTATACTATTAAAAGTACAACTGTAGAACAACCCCGACATGTGCATATTCGATCATTATTAAATTTAATCTGAAACAATTGATTTAATAATTGAATGCTCCCATTTATCTATCCAAAATATCTATCCAAAAAGGACCCATTCACCTTAACTTACTTGACCAAATAGTTGTGCTTGTCCACAATCTGCGCCAAAAATTGGCGGTCGGCCACATCGTTGTCCCTCGTCGGCTGGTAGTCCTCCAGGCGTCGTATCATGGTCCTGAAGTGCAGGCAAATCTGTGTTTCAAAACAGATGAGCCAGATGTCTGCTCCAATGTTGGAGATGACCATTTGGGTGCTGTGTAACCACTCCGCCACGTGGATGCCCACGTAAATCCACACCGAATGCTTCTCGGGATCGAATATGAAGTAGGGATAGCAGTGCATGTACGAAAACTCCTTGTAAACTAAATATGACCAAAAGGATTGCAAGATCGGTCCAATGACCACCATGGCGGACGATGCCACGTAGAATATGATGAGGAACAGAAAGGTCCGTGACCAGTAGTGTTCGTTCACCCGATAGAACCTCCTTTTCAACATGCTTTTCGGATAAATATCCGCCAGTTTTTTGTTCAGCGTTCGGATGGCATTTGCCTGCAGTACGGTGGCGTATTTTGTGTCCGAATTGATAACGTATGTGACCAAAGTGCTGTAGCGCATGATCAGCGCAATGCTGTCAATAGTTTTCCTCTCGAAAATTCGAAACATCATGAAGCTCACACATAATCCGTGGCAGCCAACGCACATAAAACGGTATATGAGCGTAAGTATCCGTCGGATGCGGGTCTTTGGCGTCTCCAGAGTCTCAAAGCCCATCAGTCGGTAAACTGATCTGGGCACCTTGATGAAGTCCTCGTAGCTATAATGCACGGATTGCATGGTGAAGGAGTACTGTGACCATGCTAGTGGGTTGCCCTGGAATTTATAGTCTCAGGATCCTGGAGGAAACGTTTGCGGTTTGGTGGGTTTTCGTGCCTGCTAACAATTTGCTAAGGCGTCAGGCATTAAATAATTAATCTAACACATAACGCCTAATTAATAATAAAGGGTTAGGCCAATAAAATGTTAGCTCATTTTATTGCCCGTCTTATATCTAATTTTAAACGCTGAAAAATAAAATAATTGTCACTTCAGCTGTAGTTGTAATTTAGTTATGTACAAATATGTTGTCTGCCTGACAAGGAGCAGACAATAAAGAGAACGTAAAATTAAAATTAACTTTAATTAAGATCAATTAAAAGATGCGTCGAATCAAAGTTGCAATAATCAAGGCCAGTTTTTTTCTTATGGAAATGGATTGATAACCTCGTTAAAGGGTTGAGAAAATGACCTCTACAAATGGACAATGGAAAACCCTTAATTCAAGGCCGGTCAGCGAGGGAAAGTCTTGTGGTTCGACACCTTAAGCGTTTGAACATTGAGGCAACACTTTGGGTATTAAATTCAAATACAGTTTCTGTAATAATTCTACGAAACACAGCGACTTCATCTTGTGCTCATTGTTGAGCTTCCTCCATAAAAATATTTACGCATACATAATCATGCAAATGAAGGGGACTGAGGGCAGTCGCTGCACTTGCTGCACTTAATAATTTCCATAAATGAGCTCCTCAGTTCTCTTGGGCGTATTTACCGCTTTCATTGTGGTTGCTTTTGTTGTTGACATAAGTGAAATTCTTGGGCATAGCAACAAATTGGCATGGGAGTTGTTGGAAACGAATGCCCCGTCTATATAGCCCCCAACCGACTTCTGACTGGAATGCTAAGCAGCCCGAAGGTGTCTGGCGGAGCAAAATGAAAAATGTGGCCAAGGTGCTAAGACGCCTAGTGGAAAACTACTCTCCAAGTTAAGGGTTTTCTTTGGAATTTCCCGCCCAATTGCGAAGCAGTTTCAGCCGGACTATTGCCCAATATATCCAACGATTCGGAGCAAACCAAGCCATCCACATCGACAACAAGCGCGACCCATCTTGAACTTCTCTCATCAATTTCTCGGCCTGGCACTGCATATGTTATTTATTCATTAGTTTCAATTGGCCGCCAACTGCTGCCCACCCGCCCCTGGACTGTCTCTTGAAACACATCTAAAAGTGCTGCCCTATATCCGCTAAGAATTGCACAAACGTTTTAAAAGATTTATGTGAGGCAAGTATGCGTTACAATGCACCACGTCTGCTTAAATTAGAATAAGATATTTAGGCCGCCATTCCCCTTATAGGTGTCCCATATATTCGGGCAACTATCAGGGCGACGAGTAAATATTTGGGAAGAGATGCCGGGCCGCTGGCCATATGCAAACAAATAAAATCCTGCCGAGTCATCAGGACACCGGAAAGTGGCTGGTGTCGGTGGCTCTGTCTCACTAAATACTTTATGAGGCTGAGGCGCCTGCATCGTTCTTTTTTTCCTCGTCTGGCTGAAACTAAAATAAACACAGCACCAAACCCAGACCCGGGCCGATCCCGGACCGTGCATCCGCACCGGGTGCATAGACAACGGCAAACACTCTGAAACCCCGAAGAAAACACACACAAAACGAGAAACAACAACGCCGGGGTGGAGATGAATGGCCGGCGGAACAAAGGACCGGCTAGGAGTCGGACGTGGGCAACAGGCTGGCTGGGAGATGTCTGGGCCGGGCTGCAAGGATGGCGCACCATTTGGCCGGCAATCAAATCAATGGTCAGGGGTTTTGTCCGCCAGCACGGCAACATTAATCGGCATAAAGTACAATTTCTCACACCCCTTCACAAAAACACCGAAGCGATTTCAATATCCATTTGCCCAGCTGGGGAAGGGTCGTGAGTCCTGCGTGCAGGACTCGGCAAACAGTGCATGCATTATGCTCAACCACAAGGACAACAACGGGCAGGCAAGCTCCTGGGGCTGCGCTTTTCACTTTCCCGTTCATTAATGAATTTATTGGCCCTGCTGCATTTGACGAGCAAATGCATTTCCACATTCATCAGCCTTCGACAATGGGTTGGGAAAAATTAAAAGGATATAGAGAGGGTGTTTTGGGTAGATTCACGCATAACATTTATCAAAGCTTTTGTTTTGGTTACATTTCAGCTGCTTCCGTTGCCAGGACGAACGCTGAGTGGGTGGGTGGGTTCAGTGGTTGGTTGGTTGGGTGGTTGGGCGGATGGTGTTGCTAATGGGCCGAACTGTCTCTGGATTCTGGCAGCTGTCGCACGAAAGTGCTGAACCTGCGTAATTAATAGTGCGGAAATTTGGTAGTTCTGCGATTACAATAGTCATCGTTGTGCCGCAATCACAAGAGTCAAATTTGGAACTTCAACAGTCAAAAGCATCTACATAGCATCCGAAAGGTTGTCTACCTAGGGATAGCATATTTTTGTCTTCTAAATTTTATTTTTATTAGAAATTTATAAAGAATACATAAGGCTGGAATCTTTCTGACTACTAAATTGGGTTTATATCGGAAATTTAAAAAGAATAAACCATTGTTTATTCTGCATAATTGTTAAACGGACCTAATGCAAAAAGAAACAGGTCTTTAGCTCTTATTTTGAAGTTATCGAAGAAAATTCAGTTTTATGCAAATTACGAGGGCGTGGCAAAAAGTTGAAATAAACTCGACCTGCGTACACATATAACGGACCTAAAGCAAAAAGAATTACACCTCTAGCTCTTACCATCTCCGAGAACGACGTGTCGACTCGGCTGTTGATGCTGATCAAGAATATATATACTTTATAGGGTCGGAAATGCTTCCTTCTCCCTGTTACATACATTGCACAAACTTAATATAGCATTTGTACCTTATATGGTATACAAATTTTCCATAGAAAATGTTCCCGCGCACTTCTCATCCGCAATGTTTATCCCCACGTTCATCCACAAGCCGCGAAATCGAATATGTAATCTAGTATATGGACTTACCTGGTCATAGTCTGGGCCATTTCTTGCTAGCCTCGACGCACTGCCTCAGTTCCAATGGTGCAGCTGGTGCAGCTGGAGGACTTCCAGCGATTCCTTAAAGCGGGGAGATAAGGTCGATCCCCTTTTGGCTCACAATTTCGAACTCCTTGGTCTCCAAACACGGTGCAGGATATCGCTTGGAGGCACTGCTTCAGGCCAGTTGGACGATGATTTCCTTGGAGGACTTTCAGTGCAAGTTACAAACGGGGAGATGAGGCCACAGGGGGGTGCTTCTCTAGATCTCCTTAGGGCTTGCATTCCTCTGATGCAGCGGATCTCCAGGTTCAGGTGAGATGATGCAGCAGCCGGGTTCATGAGGCAGGAGATGACGTTAAAGGTGGGGATGATCCTTCATTTTCCAGTAGATCATTGGAGGCAAGATCGCTGGCGGGATGATTGTTGGCGGGAAGATCGTTGGCGGGAAGATCAGGAGGATCCGATGCTGGAGATGCGCTCCCTTCCAGGAAATAGGCGCTCTGGTCGATGACTGGCGAGGGAAACTAGATAGAAGGAAACTAGAGAGAGAGCGATACTGGAGAGGAAGAGAGGAACTAGAGGGGGGACTAGTGGAGAGGGGAAACTACAGGAGGGGGCTGTGGAACTTCAGGGGGGGAGGGGTTCTACAGGTGGGCACTACAAAGGCAAAGCTACAGGGAGCGGGGAGTGGGTAGAGGGGAGAGGGGAGGGGGTAGAGTAGAGAGTGTAGAGGGGAGGGGGTAGAGTGGAGAGGGGAGGGGGTAGTGGGCAGAGGGGAGGGGGTAGAGTAGAGAG
>JAJJHQ010011628.1:382149-490556 GCA_021223825.1 Drosophila ironensis
GGGAAGGGGAGAGGTGGGGTGGTGTAACTACAGGCACTACTTACCCAAAAAATCTGGCTCGAAGCTGCTTAAGTAATGTTATCTGCTATAACTAGTTGGGAATTATAAGAATACGGCGGGTGAAAAAATTGGTTTGGCGGTTTGGCATTTGAATTTAAATTTGAATTTAATTTTTCAAATTTTAACTGATCGTTGGTATAACCGCCGGTTTGGCGGAAAAAATATTTGAATTTAATTTTTTTAAATTTTAACTGATCGTTGGAAAGGCGGTTAGTCAGAGAAAATATTTAAATTTATTTTTCAAATATTAACTGCTCCTTGGGCTCGAATTTCTATAAATTTATTTTTCAAATTTTAACTGATCTTTGGCAAGGCGGTTAGGCAGAAAAAATATTTATATTTATTTTTCAAATATTAACAGTTTTTTGAGCTTGAATTTCTATAAATTTATTTTTCAAATTTTAACTGCTCCTTGGGTTTGTTGGTTAGGTGGTTTTGACAATTTGCGAAGAAAATATTTAACTTTTTTTAAGGATTTAACTGAGCCTTGGTCTTGTTAATTGGTATGAGATTTGGAACCCCCTTTCTTCATCATACCCCCTCAAATGTTTGAAAAACCCCGATACCGAGTGCACTCTTTAATTACACCGAACCCAAATCGCATATTTATGCCCAAAAAGGTCAAATGTCACGTCGCCCTAGACTCTAGAGTCAGAGGGTGGCGCAGTGATGACAAAACAGAATTAAACGCAGCCGGCAAACACCACTAATCCCTCGGATACATAGCCCCGAGCCTGCGCCCGAATGACTTTCGGTTTGTGGAAATGTTTGCTGGGTTGCTGGGGCCCACAACCGGTTCTCGCTCGGCCTGCTCTCGGTTTGCCGCTCGCGTTGTTCATTCGCCCCATCGGCCAGCAGCTCAGTTCGCGCTGAGCACTCGAGGCAAACGGTTCGGAGCGGTCGCTGCGTTTGGGCCTGGTTTAAATGCGATTCGATTGCGGTTCGATTTGATTCGATTCGATCCGATACTCGCGATTCCGTTCTGCGCGTTTCGGTGGCCATGTGAAGTGCAAAAGCATCTCGATAGGCCTATTTGAAGTGTTCAAGAGAGCGTCCTCCTCGGTCGTTGTCTGATAAAGCCCTCTGGATACACGATAACGATCTATATTTAATTATGATTGTGCCAAGAACTGGGCTCTGACTACGCAAATCGCAAGTGACAGCCGTCCGGAGAGAAATTCTGCGGTAATTTCAGTTCCCCCACTCGAGTCACCACCTGCTCGCAGGTGGAAGATCTTCCACCCCGAAAAAAATGCATCTCCTAGCGGATCGGATCAGAGCCGCTAACAACAACAACAAGAATTTGTTATTTACATTTTTAATTTATATAACGGCGGTGTTAGTGCTGTTCTGGTTCTGATTGCCGATCCGCGGGATGCGCCTGCGCCCAGTGTCTGTCTTGTGGTTGCTGCTGCCTAACCCGTTTAAGATTTTACTACCAAGCGGAGAAGGAGCCGCCGAGTGCGGCTGTGCACGCACATACAGGCAATGCATCAAGTTGTTGTTCTGAGGCACAGCCATGTATCTGTAAGATACACGTACTTGCCGCACACACCTTCTGCCGTGTTTCCTTATTGACTCCGAATACCCCTTCCCCCTGCCTCTGCTTCTGCCTTTGGCCCGATCCCGATCCCGAAACCACGACCGCTGTGCTCTTCTCTTCCCCTTGCCATGGAGCAATGTTTATTTTTGTTTGCTCGCCCAGCAAGCGGGAAAAACAAGTTTTCTCTTTGAAACCAAAACAACAGGCACAACAACCACTGGCACCACCACTGCAGTGGTAGTACTGCCAGGCAGGAGCTTGGCTCGCTTTTCGTCGCGGAAAATACTTTGTGAAAAGTTCAAGTGAAGACAACTGTTGCATTCAAAATACCAAAAAATAAATATATACATATATGTATATATTTATATAGAGAGAGAGCGAGGAGTGGGTCGGGGAAAGATGCGTTAATTAGCGGCAAGTGGCGGATAAAAAGTGTATGCCAGTAACTCGAATGATGTCGTTAATCAAAAGCTGGGGACGGGATTGTGTGTAATTAGCAAAAGTCGCGACATCTGCAGGCCAATAAGCGTAAAAACTAAGCCCCCAAGAAATGTCAACGCATGTGAAAGTTTATTTCGGCTGCCAGCCAGTTAAAAAAAAAAATAAAAAAAATATATAAAGTACAAAAAGTGTGTGTGACATAAATAATTGATTGCAGTGAGGCGTTAAAGAGCAACGCCACAAATATTGGCATGCAACAAGTGTTTGCCATATGTCCGCTCCGTTTCGGGTTTCCCTCGCGTGGTGTGTGTATGTGTTTTTTCATGTGCTTGTTGTGCAATCAACTCAAGTGCGTCGCCCCCCTCGAATCCGCTCTCTCGATCCCCACTCCTCGACCTTTCCGCTGCAACTCCAGCGCGCCGATAACACCAGTCCCGTATTCTGAATCATTTCGTACATATATCTCGCAGAGTGCAAGAACACCCAAGTAGCGTGCTACGAGAACAGAAAGAACCCTCACAAAATGGGCTTCTCATCGGCCCTGCAAAGCCGAGCCGCCCACGAGGCGCTGATCGTGCGCCAGGACGCCGAGCTCCGTCTGATGGATGTGATGAAGCGCTCCATCCAGATGAAAGCCAAGTGCGACAAGGAGTACGCCACACAGCTGACAGCCGTGGCCCAGCAGGGTCTGAAAATCGATCGGGCTCACGAAATGCAAGGTAAGTCAATTGGCTATTTCCAATCAGAGTTGCGATAAGATTAAGCTCTCTGCGAATTAATCAAATCGATTTAAAATGAGTGCACTGACCAAGGCACAGGTGATAATATAGCTATAGTCTTGTCAAAACTATAAAGTTATCAAATCCCCATAAAAAGCTACAGATATCTTGGCTATTTGTGCAGGCTTTATTTAAGATCTTTCACCTTCGTTTTATCGATGTTTTAATCATCATAAATTCATAGGTTTCCAGTTTGCAAGTTTTAATATAAATTGAAAAGTATAAAAATATTGTTGTGTTAATTTTTAAGCAAAAATACATAAAAAAATCTTCAGCTCCGATTAAATTTCTTCACACAAAGTCACCAGTTTAATGAGCCTTGAGTTTGATATAATGATAAATGCATTCCGTGAATAAACTCACACAGGTGATAAAATATCGAATCCCTATAAAAATATAAAGATATCTTGCTGGACTTAGAGGCTTTATTTAAAATCTTTCAGCTTTGTCCCTATAAAAAAACATTTTTTCTATAGCTAAAAATATCTTTGCTAAATATTTAAGATGTTTTGGGTTTTGTGGCATGTGTTTTAATCAGCATACTTCCACAGACTTTCCAGCTTTCAAATTAGAATACAAATTGAAAACTGTTGATATATTGTTGTTTTTCTTGAAGGAAAAACACGCCAAAAAAATCCTTACCTCCCAAATAATTTCCATAAACCAATTTACCAGTTTAACAGGCCTTTAATCCGATATAATGGTAAATAAAGTCACTCAAATAAGTCGTCATTTTGGGGTAATACCTGGTAATGGCAATACCCATTTTTAAGGCATGTGAGCATATTAAATCTTCGGGTTGGCAGTTGGCAAAGGCACAGACGCTTCCGATGGCGAATGGTGTGAATTTTGGCAGCCTGCGGGTCGGAGGATGTAGCCCGGGGTAATCGCGTGACTCGATCGCATTTCAATGTGAATAATACGCGCAGGGTTTTATTTCAAACGATTTCGAGATAATCGCCAGACAAGCAAATTGTTTTCAACTACCGGGCGCTGTGTGGCATCATCATTCTATTCGCCGGACAGGACTCCGCCTGGTAATTGCCCTCTGCCTTGCAAAACGTTCTGGCAGCATCTCAAAGATACTTAGATACTTACTGCGACTGCACAACTTGCCAGCTGAGCTCATCAAAGTGTCGACAAAGTGCAGCTGCCACAGTGCGCAGTTGCTCCCCAACCATAACCCTCCCCTTGCTTTTTGGTCTTATTATTACTTTTTTTTTTTTTTGTTATTACCAGATACGAGAACCGAACATCCATGCGATGTACACATGAAATTGCTATAATTTCCAGTCCAGTCAGTGTCAGTTTTTGGCTTGGGAAATGTTTTCGTTGCTGTTTACATTGCCAAACAAACGCATCCGCTGGATGCGAGCGCACAGACAGACGCCAAGCGATTTGGTTCGGGCCATTTCATAGTTCCACGGCCTGGCCTGCGATTTGCCTCTCTCACCTTGACCATGAACTTGAGGCGCTCGATTTGACTGCAGCCAAACACAGGGTTTCTTTCGGAGCAATCCAAACAACAGGCGCTGGCGAAGCGCAAATATTTTGTCGGTTTTTTTGTCTTTGGCCAAAACAGACCCGCGTATTATGTTTCCGTTTGGCCCCAGCTAGCATACAGCAATCGCATTTATTCGCCTTTCTTGACTCACATTAGCGTACGAGTACGTAACGTAACCCTGGCTTCGGCTTCGGGCAAATGATTCATTGGAGTTTACTTTCCGACTGCGCTTTTACCCCAAGTCCAATGAGTCAGGGAGCCAGCCTGTGCATCTTGCGGCTTTGCTGCGGTTTTGTGGTGGTCATTAACTCTGGGTCTAATAAAGATATTGTTTATCATAAATGCCAGCGCAGCAGCCCCCTTGGATTAACACAGAGCGCTCTTGTTATTGTCTTTTTAGGAAGCCTTATCACCAGATTCTGGCGGTCTTACATGGACGAGCTGGACCAGCAGGCCAAGCAATTCAAATACAACGCCGATCACCTGGAGGTGGTTTGCGAAAAGCTGACACATCTCTCGCAGGATAAGCGGAAAGCTCGCAAGGCCTATCAGGAAGAGCATGAGAAAATTGCAGCACGCTTGAATCATGTGAGTATCTGCACCCCAAATGCACATTTAAGACGCACCCAATTCGTGGAAACAAAGGCCAAGGCACTGAAAGCAAATTAAGTACCCTACTTCCACCATTCCAACTGAAGTGTTATAATTTTTTAGTGCAGCCATAAAAACAAGTCATTTGTAAAGTATTAGGGATGTTAGTTGCCTACCGATCGAGGCGCCCAATATTTGTATTTTGATTACTACATTTTTCCTTTGAGTGCACGAATTCATTTATTTATGATTACCATTGAAGAGTCAACAACATCGAATTCAAAAACCAGTAAAGACGATTATAGTCGGGTGTCTCGACTATAAATACCCGGCTCTCAATTTCCACTTGATTTTTTAAACCTTACAATAGCATAGATATTGGCTCTACCAATGTACTATCCAAATTTAGTGCCTCTACAGTTAAAATTGTGGACGCCACAGAATTTTGCAGTTTGCGGGGATGTTAAGGGTGGTAGCCGATTTTTAAAACAAAATTGTGCTGAACTGGTATCACAAAATTCTGAAAATGCGATTAGTTTTTCATTATCTCTTATAGTCCTTAAAATCTAGGCGTTCATACAGACAGACGGACAAACGGACATGGCTAGATCGACTCGGCTGTTGATTCTGATCAAGAATATATAAAATTTATGGTACGGGTTCCTTCTCCCTATTACATATGTTCGTAGGAATTCAATATACCTTTGTTTTGTTTAAGAACCGGGTATAAAAATAACAACAATAATCACTCTGAGCTCCGCCTACAGTGGTCTTTTATTGTGTTGCCTGCCCATTGTTCGACATTCATATACATTTGATATTCGAGTATTTGAGCATAATCAAAGTAAATATTACGCTTTTCTGCGGAAAAGAAGAAACAGCGCTGGGGCATATTTAAGCAGCTTAAGAGTCTTGTAAACACTCGCCAAAAAGGGAACGAGAACAGCGATTGTCTTGTGAGATGCCAGGCGGTGTACTAAATCAATAGAAGTGTTTATTTATGAGCCGTGTCGTCGTCGTGCGGCAACAAGTTTATTAACCCATCGAAGTTCGCTGGAACAACAACAGCCAGCCCGAGCTGGCAACACAGGCATGAAGAAGGGTCAACAAATTGAGAATATTCACGGGTGCTGACAGCAAATTAGCATTTGACAGCCCCAAAACGAACTTGGCGAAACTTCAGCATCGAGTACAAGAAGGTTGGCCTATGAAAAATGTGTATGCTTTTTTATTTATTTTTGTTTTCGGCAGCATGCGACATGTTGCCAGAGAACAACGCTGCCAAAATGGCTGTCGATGACCCAAAAAAATGTTTTGTTTTGTAATTTTGGCATACAATTCCGCTGCCTCGGCTACTGTTTCATTTCTTCCTGCGGCCTTTGTCAAATCTAAACAAAAGCCCCGTTTGCCAGTGCAACGTATCGTACAATGGCTTACGTTAGTATTATTTATTTATTTATCGAGATATCTATCTATTTGTTTGGCCGTTTTGTTTTTGCGTCGCTATTTCGACGGTGCAAAACAATTTGAATCGAGGAGCCGCGCAAATGGCAATCAAATTTTTATAGAATTGCCAAAGATTTCTTCTGCGCATCGTTAAGCAATCTCTAATATCTGGACTTGTTTATTGCAGTTCAAAAGTTTAATGGGCTTTGATGAAACGTTCGCCAAACTTGAGGCTATTTATTTGCCGAACAAATTCCGCTCCAACGTCAATAAAGTGTAATCAAATAAGCAGCAGCAAACTTTGCTGCACCCAAGAAAGGGTAAAAAACTGAAGCGGGCCACAGCACATGCTCCTCCAAACTTGCGCCAATCTCGAGTCAATTGACAACAATTTAGTGGAATAGCAATAAAAATTACCAAGCAGACAGCAGTAGCAGACGAGGGAAAAAAGCGAAACAAAATTCCGGGTAAAAGACTCCAAGTGAAAGATGAGTAGAGCTCTCTTTGGGCTTGAGTCAGATGGGCATCCAACAAAAACCATTCTCAAATTGCCGCCAAAGAGCCATACATTTGAAAAAAAATAATAATGCCACAAGTATTGTAACAACAAATGAACTTGGGGTGACTCCGCTTTGCATTTTGACTCGCCATGGGTAATATTTCTTCTGGAAAATAATATTTTCCTATTTAGAATTGCAATCACTATAGTTTTCTGTGTATCTCGCCTTCGTTTTCTTACATTTATACCCGGTTCTCACAAAGAACAAGGGTATATTGAATTCGTAGGTCATAGGGAGAAGGAAGCTATACCATAAAGGTATACCAACATCAATAGCCGAGTCGATCTAGCCATGTCCGTCCGTCTGAAGATCTTGGAAACTATACTAGATAGGGGGAAAATAGTTGCATATTCAGAACTAAGTGATAACAGCTACCACGCGCCGCAACCCCGCAAACCACGAAATTCTGTACAATTTTAACTCTAGAGGCACTAAATTTGGTTAATATATTGGTAGAGCCTATATTTATCTGTGTTGCGAAAATCAACACACCTGCTCCGCCCACTTCCGGCTACTTAAATGACAAACCACATAGACCATTACGAACATTTGTGCGCCAACAATTTTAATGCTATAATAATGGAAGTAGCATATTTTGTATCTATCCACAAATTGATTAAAAATCAGTTAACCACTTAGAACCGGGTATTCATAGTCGAGCACTCGACTAAAATCGTTCTTACTTGTTCTTTATTGGACTTTGACTTTGTAATATTTGCGCAATGGATTGAATAGAGCAGCAGCCATAACAGCAACCGCACAACAGCGGCAGGAAAAGCGGCAAGAAAAACTTGAGTTATTGTCGAAAGAGCGGGACTAGAACTCATCGGAGAGTTGTTGCTGTGTTGTTGATTTAATAAGTGTCTAGAAATGGGTCGCCGCCTCGGTTAGTATCTTTGTATCTTTGTATCCGCCGCATACGTGAGTGTGGGCTATTGCAATTGGATGGACGGGGAATTGGGTTCTATATGCTCTGTTGATAGATTGAATTGCAATATGGTGTTGATGGATTGGCATTAGATTATTGGGAGCAGGCAATCCATTCAGTCGTTTAAGAGTGAGGGAAATTGATTAACACGCTGGCTTTGGCAGGGGAAATCATCTTGGAATAGTTTTCACAGCTCATGATGGCTGTCTGCATGTTTACCATAGAATATACGTATTCCAATTAAACAAGCTCATTAGCTAATGGTTTGTTGTGTGTATGGTTTCTTCCTCAGGATTTATAAACAGTTTATATGAAGCAGCGCACCACATATTTGTGTCTGATGTAATAAAACTCTTATCACATTTTACAGTTCCTGGAAAAGCCTCCATTTGCGGATGCCATTTGTCGGCAAAACTTATAAAGATAGCGTTTGTAAAAAACCAATCACTTAGTCCAAGCTGTCGTCAAAATATTTGGAAACAGATTTTGTTAAACTGCGAGTTTGGTTATTAATTGGAAACACTTAAGGGCGCCTGGCCCGCCCTCGGCTCACCCGAACCCGATCCCACTGACCCGCACCGCAGCTAATGGATGTGGAATTGCCATTAATGTATCTTTGTATCTTCTGGGTTGTCAAATGTGCTGCACACGCCCCCGCATGGCGAGCAAAAACGCATTAGGGCTCGGAGCAGCGCTGGCCGGGCTGCGATTCGACTTCCGGGTGGGTTTTCCACCGCTTTTCCACACACATGCCAGCTTTGCTGGGGCTTCGCATATTTCTCGCTCTGCTGGTGGCTATCTTTTGTATTGATAAACCGCAGAAGGCATGCTAAAAGGCCCCGAGACTTGTTCTGCAGCCTGAGATACATTTCAATCTGGTGGCATTGAAAATACTGCGGCGATACGTACCGACATCCGTTTGTACTTGTGCTGGTTCTCGTATTAATTACAATAAGTTCAATTCAAGTATCTTTATGGCATGACCGGCAATAACAACTACAATCGACCGTCTGTCTGGTTGTCGTCTCTGGTATGTCAGATAAGCCGATAAGATATAGCTTTCTAGCAGCGAAGCCCCGAGATCGGGGGGGACGAATGGCACTCCAACAAGCGGCAAACAAATAAACAAACAAAGAGCAACTTTACTTTACTGCAAGCGTACGAGGTAGCCGCATCCAATGTATCCATCAGCTGCACATGGCCCGAGATCCGAGGCAGACCGCACTTGAAGATACTTAGCGAATGGCATGCAAAAGCAAGCGCTTGATTGAAATTCCCCATTAAACTTGTACAAATCGAGTCTAATGCACAAATAAGGGAGGTTTGGTGCGCTGCTCTTCCAGCGACGGCGCCAAAGTTATTTTTTGTTTTCCCCATTTCCGAAGGCCTCCCCCATTTGCTACCCAAACCAGAGACGTCCCTTCACTGGAGTCAATTGGTTGTACACACAAAAGCCTTTGGACATGCCATTTAATTGAGCTGCATTGACCTGTGCCCGGAGTTCTCAAGTGTCTGCAAAGTTTCCCTCCAGCATGATTTATGGGGCGTTCCATAGAAAGAAATACTACAAAATAGAGGATTGTACTCCCCAAAAATCTATTTTAATAATAGCTACATGGATCCGTAAAATATAAATCGAACATGTTTAGATACTTTTAGTGCATAGTTTTCCCCCAGTGCAGCCATACGGATGTGTCTGACTGACTTAAGTTAATGCAAATGCTAAAGTTGGGAAATGACTTTGGGCAATCTCGCCGGAAACTGAGACAATGGTATCGTGCGGCCGCCCTGGGAAACCGTTTCGCACCACGAGATAAATTGAGTCCCAAATCTGAGCCAAGTACAGGGTCACAAATGCGTTTCGTATACACATGCCTTGCCAGTTGTGGCCATAAATTTGGCGATGTCTTGATCCCTAAATGCTATGCACATAAAATGCCAAAACAACTTAACTGTTTGTCGTCTGCGTGGGGGCAGTTTTGTTGGTTGGTAAAGAGGGTTTGTGTCCCAGGGCCAGGACCGGAGCGACAACAGTTTCTTGACATTGCGACAAAAGCTGCACAAATTGCAGCCTGGCAGGCAAACAGATAGACAGACCGACAAACCGACAGACAAGAGACACACATGTTATTGCCAGAGCGACGAACGGGGACAACTTGTAGATACTTTGGTATCTGTTTATCTGCTAGTCACTGCCATAAGTTGCCTGACATGTAAGCCCAGTGATTTCCAACTTTGTGCAGTGCAGCTGCGAACTCGCAGCTCCCGACAACAAAACTTCCAGCAAACTGCGCGCAGCGTAAAAATTAGAGCCGATTTCTGTTGACAACAAACATGTGGCCAAAGTTTGTTTTTCGGGTCGCCACGAGAAGGGGGCGGCATTGGATAACGATTACTTTTCCGGGGGTTACTCCAAGAAAATTGTAAAAACGCAACTTGCGGCCGCCGGACGACGTCATGGCGTGCGTCTGGCGTCAAACGCCCGGGGTTGCTTTCCCAATCCGGGCTGCCCCCAAAAAACTAGGGGGTTGTTGGCATAATTGCCACATAATGTTGTGCCGGCTGCGGCGCCACATCATGTTCACCACTCCGCCGGGGCCAGTTCCGTTTCAGTTGCAGTTTTCTGAATCATCTGCAACTTTCGGTTTTGGTCAGACTTAAATGCACTATTAAAACTAATGCCGTATATACTTGTATTCCAAGGTTATTAGATGACTTATCCTGTGACAAGTTGAATAGATGTTACACCATATTTTTTTGCTGTGTGGTATGTTTGCCAAAGCAAAAGCCTTTGCTTCAATGGTGATGATGATTACTTCCGTCAATCTATGACATTTTCCACGTGGCCGCGACTTTTCCGGCGTAATGCAATCGGGCACTTATGTTGCGTGAAATCTGTCTGCCGTCTGCAGCCTTTGTTTGCCAAAATATCCATTATTTGCCCAGACAGGGCCAAGTTTTTCACACCTCAATGCTGGAGCGGAAATCCTAATATATCTCGCCTGAGGCCATAACCTTGGACATTGATGGCACCAATAAATTTCCCTTTAAACAAAAAGAAACGTTTTTATTATAAATAGTTCACTCGTCTCTCATTAGTCCGATTTTAACTCACAATTATATATGCGAATTAAAATACTTTTGCTGGCTTTCTCGTTTTTCATTTTCTGATTTATTTACCTCGTTATTGGATTTCGCCTTAATTCATTCCCTTGCCTTTCATATCGCTTTTAATTCGCTTTTTGTTTGGTCGAAAATATCATCAATTATGTTTTTCGATTCTGCCAGCCTGCTGGACTCGTTGCTTTTGTAGTTTCTCGTTTACGGGCAGAAGGTGCGGTACCAATTCGGTTGGATTTTTTGTATTATTTTTCCACCATCACCATTACTTTTCCTATGCTATGCAAATTATAATTTACCAGCGACTGGGAGGGTCGCCCCTGGGTCTGGTTCAGACGCCCACGCCTTCATTTGATCTGAAAAGCAGCAGCGCAGCGGCCAAATTGTTTACGTATAAACGAAAAAAAGAATACATGTTTATTTATAAACAAAAATATCGTGTGCGTTTTCGCTGTACGCTAAATGACGACAAATTATAGCTATTTCATTGCCGCTAATTTTCTAAAGAAATGTATACACACATCAGCAGGGGATTACTCTTTTTCCCTGCCATTTTTTTGGGCCCTCACGTGTCCAGCGTTTGCATTTAATTTCGGAAAGTCCAATGTGCTGGCAAATTGAGTTAAGCCTGTTGGCCAACCGCAAAAATGGCCAAAACTGAAGGGGGAGGAAATTGTGCAACGATGAGGGCGGTTGGTTGGTAAGAAAAACTGAACAGCAGAGTGCAATGTCAAGTCTCAGGGATGACAAGTCACGTGAATGGCAGGCAGACAGGACAGGCCGGATGAGTGGCTCTCGAAAGCGTCGACAATGCATAAAGGTCCTTACGCCAAGTCCTGGCTGAAATTCTAATAACGTCAAAAAATGTCAACAAGCTACCATGGGCAGAAAGTTTGCTGGGATCGTAGGGAACTTATAAGCTTACGTAGTTACCTAGTAAAATTTATTATCATGTTTGTTCAATTTTGAAACCTAAACCTATAAAAGGATTGTATGCTTTTAATTATAAATAACCTATTAATGAGTGTGTTAAATGTGTGTTGTCAGTATTATGGCATTTTGAAAAACTTTTCAAAAACCATTAATATTTATGTTAGGTGTTGTGATAAATTTTAGTTTAGTACCCCATTAAGAGGCATTTTATTAGGCATAGGTGTAGATATATAGGAATTTTATTAAATAGTAATTATATTTTTACAAGCTACTACTTGGATTTTCCATGCTTCGACTCCCAACTTAAATTTACAGCCAATTTAAAGTGTTTTGGCTTAAACCAACCACTGTAAACAGCCAGTTGTTACATCTTTACATGCATCTCCAGCCTGCTAATCCCAACTTAAATTTAAAGCAAATTTAATAGTTTTTTGGCCCAGAAACAACCACGGTACCGGGCCAGTTGCTACAGCCACCCACCGCGGCAGTCTGCGGGCAATTTGCACAGCCAGAGTGCCAACAAATTTCACTCGTGTCATGTGGCCCCATGTCCATGGTTACGGCCTGGCCCTTAACTCCACGGCTTTGGCTTTTGGCTAGCACACAGACACGGCGGTCCGACCACCGGGCAGACACTGGGACCAGACACTTATGGCAACATTTGCCCACTGCAACAAAGGGGCAGAAAATTTTCATTTATGGATATGCGGCAGATACTCGTACATTGAAAATCATTCAGCAGAGATTTCCAGTCGCCGAACCGTTTTTGATTAAACTAATGGGGGCCATAAATCAGCGCCCCTTTCGTGGCCGCCATCCTCCGATTGGCGGCAACTTTAATCAAATTTAATGCTGCTGGCACCCCCAAAAAATCGTCACCGATGGAGCACGGCTAACAATTAAGTTGGCGGAGCCGTAATCATGGGCATTTTACGCCGCATAGACACTGGAGCGAACACTCTAATGGGTAAAGTTATGCCAGGCCCAGGCCCAGACCCAGACAGGAATGGGGTTGTCTGGGCCAAAGTCTAGGTCTGGGGCTCCCAGCCCCAAACCCCGGACTCTGATAATGGCAACGCCGCCGCCATTAACAAAACGCATTATTGTTCGTAATTTTCTGTCAAACTATTCTTGTTGTTGTCGATGTTGTTGTTTGGGGGAAAGCAATTTTACAGAACGGTCTGACGGCAATCAACAAAACTCCAACAGACACGCCCCCACAAACGTCGCCGGCATTCTGTTTTTCCGCGAAAACGCATTCGGATTCTTGGTTTGCGAAAAAATATTCACGTTTCCTTTTTGGACAAGCCACCAGCCCTCCACACCCTTCTACCCAAAAGAATCCCATTTCCCACTAATTTGCACTGGCTTGGTAATATTTTTCGGGTTTTTACGATGCCGAACAACAGAGCAACGAGCTGCGAAGATGTTGTCGGTGTTGCTTTTGCTGTTGCTGTTGATGTTGCCCGACGGCATTAAACGCTTCCCCAGCTCATTGCTCATACGCAGCGTTGGCTCCGGCTAGAATTTTGCGCTCTCCTTGCCGCCGAAATCAAAATGCCGGGCATACTCGTATAGTGGAAAATTGAAAATCAACGAGAGATAAAACCTGGCGACGACAGGCCGGGGACGAGGTGGGCCGTTGACTGTGTCTACGTTAAATCGGTTTTGCTAATTTGGAATAACGCCAAATTGAAAAGAAAAACTTAGCAGGCTAGAAAAAAAGTACCCCTCATGGCTGGCAATACAGTATGCAATCGATAACTCAGCTAATTGAAATGTTTTTCCTGCCCGACGGCGCAATAGAGGAAATCCTATAGAACCGAAAAGGAAAACATACGTCAGGGCTTTTTTTAGCCAGAGCTGACTGTATTCTTAAGTAAATCATACAGATATTAGCAAAAGAAAATATTGCCACATTTGAAATGATTCGGTGACTGTGTCTTCTTTAAAATGTATATAGAATAAAAAATTTCCTTTGCCTTCGTTTGTCAGGCGGAAAGTTTGCTCACAAAAGTGAAATTAATGTTCACGGTTGGGGCTAATTTATGCTGCACCAATATTGCTTGGCAAATACATAAATGTATAGCCAAACCGCGCATTGTTTGCTGACAGAAATAGGATATTACGTAGCCGCCGCGTGTGCCGCCAAAAATGATATTTTTGTTAAACTGCAATGGGAAATGCGACAGCTGCGAGCAGAAAATTAATACGAGCCCGATTGTGCTTGCCGTTTTACAAATGTACCAAAAGTCTGCAAGCTGAAAATATCGGCGGGGAAAAAAACTGAAAACGAGAAAAGATTTTATAGCTAACATACTAAAAATAAAAATGGCGCAGTGCAGCCACAGACGCCAGCCCCAGCCCCAGCCCCAGCCCATGAGTCAGTGTCGGTATATCCAAATTTGCAAACTGAATCGGTTAGTCAAAGCTGCTGTTTTCGGCTTTTCCCGACCTGCTCAAAAAAAAAAAAAGAAAAACCCAGAGCCACCAAGGCGCTTTCATCATCCGCCACTGGAAGCCGCAAAAGTGTGGGCATAGGTCATGTCAACTGGCGGGCGCTTAAGGCCTTATGTTCGACAATGCCGCCCCACGAATCAATCGATTTCCTTTCAGAAGCACTCACCTTGAAAACGACGTCTGGGCGGGGTGGGTAAAAAAGCTAAAGGACGGGCGAGCTGTTTTGTTTGTGCTCATTAAAATGTACTTGAACCACCGGCCAAGTGTCACGGCAGAAAAGGGAAAGGGTCCGGTCCGGTGGTTGGAAACCTCCCAGACGGAACAACGTGCAGATAAATTCGATCAAATGTGACCTACAGGTTCGGATTTCTTACTTGGTCAAAAGGTAACTTCTGGAATAGTAGATTTTACCGGTATCATGGTCCATCGCCAGTGACCAGTTTGCTCAGTGAATTCTGGAGCTCCAAAAGGGCTCTGGCCAATCTATGAATCCGAATCCTTGGGGCATTCCCGCCACCAGCACACAGGACACGGTGCACAGCGCCAAAATCTTGGCAAGGAACATATTGAGTTGCAGTCGAACAACTGATAGACGGCGTCGCCTGATAGCTTATTATACCTCCCAGCACTCCTCAGATGGGTATTTGCACTGATGAACCCTGAGCCTATCACACTGATTAGGCATTTCCGATGCAAAACACAAAATCATTGTTAAATGCAAAGTTCGAATTGCAAATCAAATTAGACACTGAATTTGAAATAAAAATATATATCATTTTAATATCGTGGAAATACCATCTTATACAAAGCAAAGCAAAACTCTCTTGTTCCGATTTCAATGGTTTGACCTTAAGCGTCGAGATGCTTGCTCACCTCCGGATCGTTGGGACAAATGACGTCGTATTTGGTGCTTATTGGCGCGGCTGCTTCAATGATGGTCACGTGGCACTCCTTCTGGAATCCGTTCTTATCCACCAGGTCGACGATGAAATTGTATAAGAAGCCGGCGACCACTTGCTTGGTGGCCCGCACAACCTTCGCGACGCTGCAAAATAAATTGAAATCATTTAAAGGCTTAGCATAGTTTGTAAAGCTGGGATTATGCGGGGATATTCTGGACCAGCCATGGGCACTCCCTAGCTCACTTGGCTCCCAGTGCTCCCAAAAACAAAAAGGCCGTGAATGTCTTGAACAAAAGGGAATCAACATGTCCAAGTGCTCGGAATTTGTCGGTGAAAAGGGAATGTGTGAAGCTAAGGTCTCGTTCAAAAAGGGAATCGAAATGTGCACGTCATCCGAAGTTGACGGTGAAAAGGGTGAAATTACACAAACAAAATATGTATTATCGGACGGAGACCCTTTTTTTTTCTTTTTTGGCCGGCTCCCAAGGTGAAAATCTGTGCCCACCGCTGTTCTGGACTAAATTTAGCTGTTCCAAAAAGGTCCTCTTTGAAATAATTTTGATGGATCAACACAGTTTGTAAAATTAATATTATGAGGTGATTTCCTGGACAATTTTTAAGAAATATATATTCTATTAAAGCAGGGCTTACGTGTAGTCGTCCCCGGTGGCTAGACATTTCTCCAGCAACAATTTGGCCTGGGCCAGCGCCTCGCCTTGCAGCACCACGGGCCCACCGAGCACCACGGGCTCACCGATCGCCAGCACACTGGTCGCCAGCACACAGGACACGGTGCACAGCAGGAAAATTTTGGCGAAGAACATATTTATTGGATTGTAGTCGTACAACTGATAGATGCCGTCGCCGGATCGCTGGGTTTTATACCCTCCTAGCATTCGGCTCCGAGGCTCGGAGAGATAAAGCGATAGAAGGGTGTTTGTACCGGTGAACTGTGATTCTGGGTAAAATAAACCTGCGCCGATCGCAATGATTAGAAGGTTATCTTTCGGTTTCATTACAATGCCAAGGTCGGGGCAGTGTGTTCCGTGAACACTCGTTCCTGTATTCTGAGAATAAAATAAGTCAACAAAAGCATTTCTATGAGTTTGCAGTACCCAGAATTTGTTTTGAGGAAAACAATATTGATTTCCCCGTTCAAAGATCCTTAATTAATCTGGATCGCATCATAAATGTGATGGGTATTTGAAAAATAGGTAACGCCAAGTGCAATGGGTAGCAGCAAGAAATGCATAGCGGACTAGACTTTTGCATGAATGCATCCAAAACGGCATATGAATCACCTATACTAGAGGTGGGCACACTTTTTTTTTCTGCAGAGTATATTTGGGTATGAGTAAATGGGGTAGTATTCCATAATTGTACAGCAAAATTGGTGTGCAGTATTCCATAGTTGTACAGCAAAATTGGTGTGGAGCAGTCAACACCGTAGAGTGTTTTGGTGTGGAGTAGTCAACGCAGTACGGTGTAAATAACGTCAAACATACAAAGGACAATCGTGTTACAAAACACGAGAGTAGAATACTGTACAGTAGTAAAGAATGAGTGCAGTATTTTAAGAACTCATACTACTGTACATAACTGTCATGTTACAAAGAATATATCCATGCAGATGTCTATAGCAGACAAATAATTAAGATATTTGTGTTTCAGCGAGGGTTGCTCGATGACTTGCCACAAAATTACTCTTCATAAATGCAAAGCCCGAATTTTGTCCGGAACTACTTTACAAGCGTACAATGTGTGAATTGGGGAATGTGCTAATTTATGAATTGAAAGTGCGAACATTACGTGAGCAAACAGAAACGTGATGAAACATGAGTCAACATAGCCGAAAAATAAGTATAACATAAAGCAGGCCAAAATAACTTCTTAGCACAGAAACCTCAATGGTAATACGTTATTTGCTGCAATATCATCAAGGCTTTCTTACAGATTCAATAAAAACGCATTGAGATAGAACAAAAGATTTGATAATTAAGGAATTAATGGCTTAGGGGTTAAAAATTTATGACAACCCTCGCTTTTTCACAACTCCACATTGATAACCTCTTTTTGTCTGCCCTGCCGCGCCTTGTTTGATTATTTATTTGCGATTACTTTTCGTAATTAAAGCCGACTTGATGGCTTACGAAAAAAAAAAACACCAATAAAAAGAAGAAAAACTTATTATTAGGGAAAGAGAAACTGTAACAGCAATTTGACATTGAACTCGAGCCAGGCTATTCAGAGACTTTTGGGCTCCTTGGGCCCACCCTTCCCAAATTGGTCAAGGCAAGTGTTTGAACTCGGACTTGCGGGGCAGCGGCGGGGAAAAGTATCGAAAGATACGAAGTTGTGACAGAGTGCCACTAGAAACTGGACGGACCACACACAACGAGACCACTGGGAAGTCTCACTTGACCGTATGGCAGCGATTATTTATGGCCCAGAGACAAAAAGCGGGCTGTGTCAATGGCCAACAATGGCCAACAGTGAGGCCGGGAAACGTGCCAAATTATGAAGTAACAATAACTGTTGTGTTGCCTGCTAATTTTTGGTAAGGTCATCAAAAACGGGCCCAGCTCTGATCGGCGGGGCCTGGCTTTTCCATGAGCCAGATTTGGCCACTTCCAAGTGATGTTGATTGTCAGCTGAACTTGTTTCGCTTGCGGATTTACCATGCACCACATCCGCATCCGTGTCATCCATATCCAGCAGAAAGTGGAGCAGCAAACCTGAACGAAAAACAAGCTGCTGCAAAAACCATATCCAAGCCGAGGCCAAAAAGAAGCCTGCCCGGTGGTGTTTTGTGTTTAGTATTTCTGGTTCTCAGCATGCAGCTCTTGTCGCATTCGCAAATACTTAATTGAAGAGATTTGGAGTCAATTATTGCGAAAGAGAAATTCTTAGGCGAAAAAACTTTCGAGCGTGAAAGTCGACTTTGTCTAATTTGTGCTGGAAAGCCGACAAGCCAACATGCCGACAAGCCGGCAAGCCAAGTCGACTCTGATCCGGCCAAATGATTATGATTTGATGTGCATTTTGGCATTGCATTAACACTAATAAGAGGAAAATTGCCCGCTAAATGGGAACACGCCCACAGACGGGACCAACAATGCGAATGCGAATGGCAATCTCATAATTGCCATCTAAATGAAACAAATTGCGAAAGTAAAGTAAGTATCAATGCGGGGAGCAGCGCCTAATTGGCAATTTATGTAATGAGGCTTTGATTATCAGGTAATTACGGCGAGAAGTAGAGCAGTACGTAAGAAAGCTTGATGACGCCAAAGCGATAGATATATACTTAATCTATACAAAGCTTTAACGCCATGCTCTCGCATACGATTATTTCCGATAAACCGGTTAATGCGCAGCACTTGCCTCCAAAAAAGGTCCCCGCTTCCACTTAGTATATTCTAAAGAATTCATTTTAATTTACGGTCAAAGTAATCACAAGACCGGCGAGCAAAGTTGATCGCCCTCGCTCTGGCTGGTACGAGAAATGCCAAAAACAATAATGAGAAGCTGACCGAGCCAAAAACCAAAGCCAAGAACACAAACAATAACAACAAAAAAAGGAAAAGAACAGCTCTAACAAGGCCATAAACAATTAAAAGAAGTGACAGACTATGTATGACAATAAATACTAGAAACATCAGCAGCGCAGTGGCAACGTCAAGCTCACGTAGTTGAAACGATTTTTATCTTCTGTGTGAACTTTGTTTTTCCCCGTTTCTCTTCGCTATATAAGAGTATACCTGTATATTTTGCTGTTCCGCGAAATTAAGTTGCTGCCACCAAATCAAGTTCCAGATTCCTGGCAAAAAATAAATAAAATAATAACAATATCGCCATGAAGGTGGCGCTTGTTTTGTTTGAACTCTCGCTACCCGTGCAAACGTGCAGATATTATGGTCATTCCCGTCTATGGTCTTGACCAATTTGGCTAATGATTCTGGCTCAGGGAGTTACGTTTATTGAATACTAATCCGTTTACTGTTGGCCGAAGGGAGCGCACTTCCAGCGTTCCCCTGGCCTGGCCCAATCGATCGATCGAGTGTTAACATATTGTGTTAGTTTTCGGGTCCCTTAGAATCCATAAATTCACGGCTTAAGCGTCTTCCGTTTGCCATTCTTTGGCCCATCTCATATTGCACGAATTCTAATTGGAGAAGCGGCTTAGCCAGGCGCAATAAAAATTAAGTTGCCGTCTCGAATGGAGAGCGTTAAAAAGGTTTTCTAACACGCCACCAGGCAACGAACTGTCTGCTAACCCTTTTTTGCCCGGCCGTGCCTTTATCTCATTATAATCTACGCGCATGTGCGGCACATTCGTATCTTTTCAGTCAATTTCAAGTACACTCTGCGCTCAGATGCAGGCCGCGATGATTTGAGCCGAGTTTACAAAACAAAAAGCTAGCAGGGGCCGAGGAACACCGAAAGAAATAATATAGAGGTCCAAAAATAAACATATTTATGGCTTTTAACCAGTTATAGGGCGGTTTTTTCACACCTTATACAGCTGTCTTAAGAATGCTTACAATATATAGTACGTGAATATTTAATTTTGGAGATCCAGTAATTAACCTGGGTGCAAAATGGCAAATGTTTTAAAAAGACATTAAAATTACAGGTTTTTTAATGGTTTAATTGTTTTTACAGCTTTGTTATCGAAATAAAATAAACCTTTAATTGTATTTTTGACTTGCAATTCAAATTGTGAATCAATTTGTGGCAGTGTAGACCCAGGTAGTGAGCCGGGGAGCGGGGGAAGAGTCAACGGCAAACAAGCGCAGACAACGTTTGTCGGTCAAAATCAAAATCAGCCCCAGCCTTTGTTCCTTCAATTCCAAGAATCGTGGACCAGTTATGAAACAAGTCTGCAACATGCACAACACAGGCGCGCAACGCCGGGCTGGCTGTTGGCTGTTGGCTGTTGTGCCGGGGGAGGAGAGGGGGCCAGTGGCAGTGGCAGGGGGAAAACAATAAAGAACCCAACCCGAGGGCTAAAACGTATTGGGCCCGAATCTGGGCTGCGAGCCCGGGACTCGACTTCGTCTCGTTAGCTGCGCCTGCGCGCGGCAGAGCGAAGTACTTTATGGATCGCAGGCGGCAGCGTCGGGGCTTTTGTACCTGCCACTTGGCTCCAGGGCTGCGCTGCGACTGCGACTGCAACTTAATTTCTGGCTCGATGGTGGTGCTGCAGCGTTGCAAGTACTTCATCATGTTTGGGGGAGCAGTAAAAATAAATTAACAAAAGGCAGCCAGCCAGGCCAAGCCATGGTCCGAGCCATTCACCACTTCCCGACCGAGTCTGTGGACTGGTCTAGCTTAATACGAGACGTAATAACTTGGCCGAGAGCCGTGCGAACCGAGTGTGCTCCTTGACATCAAAAGCACAGCTGGGCCTGCAACGGCTGTGGATCAAGTTCAGGCATCGCTTTTTGGCCAACTGCAGGGCAGCCAAACAGGCCACCAGGCGATTGCTGGAAAGCCCGTAATTTGTTGTAGAAACCGAAAATGGGAAGCGGAAATTGAAGCCACAAGTTTTCACACAAAATATATCATCTATTTTAAGCAGTGTTTACAAATAATAATGGTTTTTGGCAATACAAATTCAGCTTTTCAGCCCTTTTGTCAGTGACATTTTTTGCCATCTACTCGGCTTTTAACATTTATGTGCGTTGTAGAAAACTGTTGTTGAAACCCAAAATGGGAAGCGGAAATTGAAGCTACAAGTTTTAACATAGAAAAAATTTCTAGGAGTTATTTGCAAATATGAATAGTCCTTTTGTTAAGGAACTATTTTGCCACCTTCTCAGGTTTTAAAATTTATGTCCTTTGTAGAAAACTGTTGTTGAAACCAAAAATGGGAAGCAGAAATTTAAGCTACAATTTACACACAATATAAATCTTATATTTTAGGCAGTGTTTACAAATAATAATGGTTTTTGGCAATACAAATTCAGTTTATCCTTTTGTTATTAAATACGTTTACCATCTTCTCAGCTTTTAAAATTTATGTCCGTTGTAGAAAATTGTTGTTAAAACCCAAAACGGGAAGCGGAATTGGAAACTACAAGTTTTAACATAGAAAAAATACATTTTTTAAGAATTATTTACCAAAAAGAATTGTCCTTTTGTTAGTGAACTTTTTGCAATCTGCTCGGCTTTTAAAACGTATGCCCGTTCCTTGAAACGACTTGCAATCTGCTGGCGCTGCTGAGGGATTGTGTGTATCTGTGGGTATGCAAAACAAGTTGCAAGCGACACGTAGGTGGCTTTGAATATTGAAAAGTCGTTCTGCAGCCTCTCCTGCGGCGATTGAGACCTCCCGGAACGGCAGCGGCAGCCCCGAAAACGAAAGACTCAAGCAACGAACGCGCTTGAAGCTTTTTTTTTTGTCTTTTGGCCATTGCGAAGACACTTTCACTGCGCTCGTCAATTTTGCCATTCTATTCTTTTGTCTGTGCTATTTTTTTCGGTGCTTTCGTTGCGACAACACTCGACTGAAATAGAAAGTGCTGGCACCGCGACCACAATGTTTGCAGATACAATTTAAATTCGGACTCTTCGTCATGCTTCTTTCACTTGGCACGCATGCAAATTTGTGCAAAACATTAAAAGTAACACAAACAAAAGCAGATAGCCAGCTGGGCAAATACTATTCACAAACTGGCCCCAAATTATAGCAATGAAAGTGAAGATATTGCGTGGCAATTATGTTTGTGACTGATTTTTGATTGCTGCTGGACCGATGGACTCCTCAACAGAAGCCAAACGGGGCTGAATGGCGATTACGGTTAAAGACATCGAAACGGGTTGGCCGACGGATATTAGCGTGCTCATTGTTGGGCTGGCGCTGGTCGGGGCGGTTCATTGACCAGGCCCAGGCACGAACCAACCACCAACGCGACCACGACAGCGGGTCCGACCGACCAGGCGGACTCTAGGAAAGCAATCCGCAATCCGCAATCCCTGGCCGGTCCGCGGAAACTCGTGTATTGACCAACGGTCATAAATTTGCATAATTTGCAATTGCAGGCCAGGCGCCAGTGTTTAAACAATCTCGAATGTTTCATAAAACATCATTATTACGAGTATTATTGTCAACGCTGTCAGCGCTTATGCAACATCTTGGGGCATGGGGTGGTGGCCCCCCCAAGACACAACACAGATTGTTTGGGACCGATGGCGTTTACTTATTGAAAACTCCCGAACAATCAGCTGCATTGATTTCCCCACCATAACCACAACAAAGGAAAAACCCCAGGCGCGTGTGGCATTTCCTATCGTTTTATTGTCACAGCTGCTGCCAGGCCGTTTCATATTCAAATTTGCTGGCCAAGAAAAACTCTCACGCGCCGACAAAAATCCAAAGAAACTCTATGGAAATGCAGCTACATCTAGGGCTCAGTTTTGGACTTGTTTTCCATTTTTTCCGCCGTCGTCGGGTTTCTTGATTCGGTCGGTCTCTTTTTTATTGCATCACGATTCCGCAATACATTTGACAAATTTATTTTGATTAGAGGCAATTTCTTTGGAAGTGTAGACATGAATTGAAATTCGCCTGATTGAGTTGTGCTCTTTTATTGTTATTATTATACTCGTAGTATTGTCGTATGATCGCATGGGGGCATCGTGATGGAGCTGTACTCTTTTAAAGGCTAAATATTTTATTTATCAAGAGTTTAATTGGCTGGTCATGAGTCGTTTGTAATACACAAATAAACTAAATGATCATGGCTTTATGTGAAGTCTTTTCATTTGATGATCTTTTGAGGTGCTTGTGACATTCTTTGATTTTAAAATCCAAGACAGCTTGCAGCTTAATTTGTCGCTTTTAGACGCAAGAATTTTCCACTTCATTTCGTGTCCAATAAAAACAGAAATTCATTTTGCCAAGACACATACTACTCAGAGTCAAAATCAAAAACACAGAAGCAGAAAATCAAATTGCCAAGAATGAGACTGATTAATGCAAAACGTGGCACCAGCTGGCACCGCTTGTCACAGTTTCCATTAGGTCATCACCGTATTTACATATAGATTTGAAATTTTTAAACTGTGCGTTGTTCCCCGCCGTATCGAAAGAGAAGCATCTAATTTCATGAAATCGCACGGTTCCCCAAAGTCCGGCCCGGAGGGGAAATGGCGTGAGAAAACCGAGAAAGTTTCGCTGGCTCTGTGCAGGTGGCAGATTAGCAACTTTCCTTGAAATCTTTGGCGTTCTTCTGGCTGCCCAGGCAGCAGACCACCAAAAAAACAAAAAAAGGAAAAACAAGTTGAACGCGAAAAATTGGCAATCATTTGTAAACAATGTATGAGGCGAGGTCCGCCCGGGGGGCTGCCGAAATGCCGAAATGCTATTGACTGCTTAGCAGCCGAGAAGTAAGAAATACGGCGCGCATGACCCACTTTCGAGCCATGTTTATTTCTTTTACTTGTGCCCGCCGCCTGGCTCTCGGGCTCTCTCTTTCTAAACAACTTTTTAGGCAAATTAGCAGCTGCAAAGGCATTGAAAGTTGCTTAACCACTTGCCGAAAAAACCACACACACACAGTCTGAGCCATGGCCAGAACCTTACAGAATTGGTTATTACGTAGCCCAGCGGGAACAACAACAATGGCAACAAGTTGTCTAGAATCTAAAAGCTAGAATCTAGATTGTAGCAAATTTCAAGATAACTCTCAAAACACTCTCGACAAAACACACTTTCAATGCCAAATCACCGAAGTGGGTCAACAATTTATATGTACTATACATGGTACCTCGTACGCATACAATTAAATTGTTTTTTTCGCTAGCCTTGCCATTTTCTAGCGATTTTCATTTAAGCAAATTCTTCCCGCGATTGTCATTTGAGCTTTGCGTGATCATTCAATTAGTTAATTCATCTCCTCTTCTGCTGTCTTCCGCATTTAGTGGAAAAGTGCAAAACTGTCTGCAATTAATATGCACCGTCAACTGCACAACAGCAACATCAACAAAAAGCGGCTCAAGTTGCAGGCTTTGGGCCGCGGCCACCATGGGATGGCTTTTGGTAATTCACGGTGACTAATACCGAGAGTACCTGTTTGTACCTAACAGGAATGCGAATACTTTTCTCAGAACCCCAAATGTTATATAAGCCGTGAAATGAGAACTGATAAAATTGCAATTATCACGAATGCTGAATGGGGAATTCTTACAGCTAAACCTGCGGAATCGCAAGTTCTAGGAAAATTGTAGGCTGGCAATTTATACTTTGTACGGATTGTGAAATCAGTTCAATAATTTAACTAGTGAAATATCGGTAATATTTTATCAAGACTGTGGTTTTTTCCATACTCTTTTATATGGTTTGCATCTATCTTACAATATTTTTTTGAAATTTACCAATTCCAATTGGTATGTAATCCATTACATGCAATATTTGGGTGATATATAGGTAACATTTTACTTCAACTCTGGTTTTTCCTATGCCATATTCATTCAAAATAATTGGGAATAAAGAAATGCATCTTTCATAAACTATTTTTTCATATTTCCTGATTCCAATTGGTTTGTAATCCTTTACATCCAATATTTAAGCGAAATGTAGCTAATATTTGACCATAACTCAGGGTTTTCCTATACCATATTTATTCAAAATAATTGGGAATAAAAACACTCTATATCTTGCACCTTTTAGACAATATTTACTTGAAATTTTCTAGTTTCAATTGGTTTGTTATCCATCATATTATTTAAGGGGTTTCCCTATCAATTATCCACAACACCCACCGTGCCTCGGCTGCAGAATGTCTGTGCAACCTTAACTCAGCAAGTTTGCAGCTGCTTGACTAACTGCACTTTGTTGCCATTAGTCGTTTGTGGCTTTAGTTTCAGCCTTTTAACTCCGGCCTGCGACTCGGCAACAAAGTTGTTGTTGATTTTGTTGACACTGCTAACGGATGCTGGATGCTGGCTAGCAGGCTGCTGGTGGCAAGCTGGTAAGCTGGCAAGCTGGCTGGGATGTTGGCTCAGCTGCATAATGCAATCCTTTTGCCCAGTCACTTATCAGTCATTTGCGAGAGCTGCTTTTCATTTGGTTGCTGCGGCAGCGCTTGGATGTGTACCTTGCATAATATGCAAACGTGAGAAAATGTTTTGCAAAGAAAGTGTGAGATACTCAATGGCTGCTGATACCTGTGGGTATGGGGTGTCGGTGGAATTACCGGGGTTTCACTGTGCGATCACTGATTGCTCGCATGTGGAGCACACTAAACGACAAAAGCCGAACATGTCGGCGCCAACGGATGACGCTACCGATAATCATGATGTAATGAGCCCAGCTCAGGTTTTTTCTCTTTTTTTTTTGGGAAAGTGCCCTAATATCTGCCTCACGCATCGATCACACTTGCCAACCGCATTGAAGCCCCAACACTCAACCGGCTTTTTCTTTCATTACAGCTCACCGACGAGGTGATTCGCAAGAAATCCGAATACCAAAAACATTTGGAGGGCTACAAGGCACTGCGCACGCGTTTCGAAGAGCATTACATTAAAGGTAATACGATACTGATTATAATACTGAACATGATTTATCATACGATTTAATTATACGATTGATTGAGTGCAACACTTCATCTATTATTGTAGTATTTTGCTATGCAAATTCATGTAGTGGCTATAGAGCAATGACGTTTTTCGAATCATAAGTTCTTATACATTTCGATAGTGTTATATGATGGCTTACAATTTTGATAGAATTATAGACGACTTTTATAAACGTAATGTGGTCGCATTACAATTTTAAAAGAATTATAGACAACTTTTGAAAGAAATGCAGGTTATTCTTAGCTTTCAATGGTTATATACGAGTGTCAAATAAAACATATTGTTTTTGATAGCTGTTGATTAGATTGTACTAAAAATCTATTCACATTTTTCAATAAATTATATCGATATTTAGGATTATAATGGACTTAAGCTAGTACTAATTAAAATAACTGAAATAAAGCTATTTTCTTATAACTTATAGTCGTAAAAACCTTATAGAATGGAGTAGCAACTCTTCCAAGCGTAGTTTTATGTATTTCCAAAATAAAATAATATTCCTCATTCGAATTCAAGTAAAATCTGATGTTAATGCCTTATATTCAATGTCCAATGCAGCTCCTGGTCGCAGTGGCCGCAAACTGGACGATGTCCGGGACAAATACCAGAAGGCCTGCCGCAAACTCCATCTCACCCACAATGAGTACGTGCTCTCCATCACGGAGGCCATTGAAGTGGAGAAGGACTTCCGCACGGTGCTCCTGCCGGGCCTGCTCGAACACCAGCAGTCCGTGCAGGAAAGCTTCATCCTCCTCTGGCGCAACATCCTGCAGGAGGCGGCGCAGTACGGCGACCTCACGTCCGACAAGTACAAGGAGATACAGAAGCGCATCGACACTGTGATAAGCGGCATCAATCCGACCGAGGAGTACGGCGAGTTCACCGAGAAACACAAGTAAGTACAGACTGGATGATGAAACCATTATGGATCTAATCAATTGGGTTTCTTCTAGAACGTCCCCCACAACGCCGCTGATCTTCCAGTTCGACGAAACGCTCATCGAGGACATACCCGGAAAGTTGCAGTCCAGCACCCTGACGGTGGACAATCTCACGGTGGACTGGCTGCGCAACCGACTCCAGGAACTGGAGGGATCGGTGAAGGACTGCCAAGAGAAGCAGTTGAAGATGATCGAACATGTGAATGGGGGATCGCCGGTGGCCAACGGCAGCATCATATCCAATGGCAGCAACACCTCCAATGGCATTCAGTCCAACAAGGATAGCCAGTGGTGAGTGGACACGTAATGCAATACAAATATTGAAATATTTAATCCAATTTCCTTTGGTCAGCCGACAATCCAAGGACCTGAATGCTTTGCGCTGCCAGGAGAAGCAAAAGCAAAAACTGGTGGACATGATCAAGTGCGCCCTGAACGAGGTGGGCTGCGAGGAGCTGCCCTCGGGATGCGACGATCACCTGACCATCGAGCAGAACTTCATCGAAAATGGCTACAACAACGACCAGCAGGTACGTGTCTTTGAATTATTTAGTTTAACCCTAGGTTTTGGTTAGCTAGTAGCCGTAGGCTCTTGGTAATGGTCGAAACTAATGTACTGTGATGAAACCATCTCTATTTCTCTCTGGATGCCGCCCCTTTGACTACCACAAACATACATACACATCCAAACACTTAACAAACTTAAACCACGGAGCACAGCGCTCCAACTCCACCAGCTCACCAGGTTTGGGCATCATGAACGAGCTGATGCGACGGGGCGGGGTGTTGACCCTGCTCCGCGGACGGGGACGCCACTTCAAGCGCAAGTCGACGCCCCAGCCGGCGACGCCGATGACCCGATCGCGGCAAGGACGCCTCAACAAAATGCAGCCGCGCTCCCAGAGCCTCGGATCCTTGTCGGTAATTGGGAGTGGGGAGGCGCGAAGTCCTGCACGTTACGAGCCCATTACTAACCATCCCCTGCGCCTGGCGGCCAGCATTCATTACCTGGGCGAGGAGATCGCCCTCAGCGGAGGCACTCCGCCCGCCCTGCCGCGTCTGCGGCGCACCCAGTGTTCCATGTTGTGTTTGGGCGAGGACGAGGAGCCGCTGGAGCCGTTGCCGGTTGTTGCTGCCTCGCCCGCCCCGCTCACCCAGCTAACCGCCGCTGTCCTTACTAACACTAACAACAACCACATCTACGCGGACCTCGAGCTGGCCAAGAAGCTGCCAACCAGTCCTGACAGCGAAAAGGAACACCCTCCGGTAACCGGCGAGCAGATCCGCATTGAAATCAATCAGACGATCGAGAGGCAGAACGACAACCAGCACTCCATCGATGCGCATCTGGACAGGATCGATGAGCTGAACCGCATGCTGGACGATCGCCTGAAGCGGACGCTGCAGCCCAGCAGCCCGAATGATGTGAATGCCATCGAGAGTGCCGAGGAGGAGCAGGTGCAAAAGCGCAGCCTGACCAAGGATGCCGATACGCATACCAAGCGCAGCTCCAGCTCCAGTTCGGAGTGTCGCTCCTCCCAGCTGAGCGCCAAGGATATGGGGCACTCGAAGAAGCGATCGTTGTCCTTTACCCAGAAATCGATCAGCAACATTTTCAGCAATCTCAAGGAGTTCTCCAAGAGCCCGCTGGTGCGCATGGGCAAGAATGCGACGCTGAACGAGGAGCCGGATGCGGGGGCCAAGTCGCAGTCCGGGAGCAGTGACTGCCAAACCAATAGCAGCAGTTCCAGCCACAATAATAACAACAATTCAAGCAGCAACGGCAACCACAATGCCGCCCAGTCCACAATCATTACGAGCACCATAACCACGACTATAACAACCACGACAACCACAGCGACGCCGTCCAAGGAAACCTCAAGACTGAAATTCAAAGTGCCCAAGATCCAGAAGAAATCGAAGGCCATCCGGAACACATTCCGCTCCAAGCTGCTCAATTTCCAGCTGAAAAGATCCAAGCCCTGCAAGCAGTGCACGAAGCGGCGACGCATCCATCCCAGCAAGAGTGTCTTCGACTTTGCCCGCGAGTTCGATGCGGATCAGCCCGAAGGATCGAAGGATGCCAGCGAGGAGCAGTTCTGCAATTGTCCGCAACCAATGCCAAAGGTCAAGCGACCGTCCGTCCAGATAGCCGGCCGCAAGGAGCGACCGTTCGAGTCCAGTTCCGGGGAGCTGGAGGAGAACGAGGACAACGATCCGGACCACGATGATTCCGGCAGCGACGATGTGCTCAGCATGAAGGATCACTGCTACTGTGTGCCCAGCCTGGCGGCCAGTGTGAGTTCCCCGTATCCGCATCCGTAGCAGCATCCGTGTCCGAAATACAAACCAATCAAAAATCAAAAACCAAAAGCAAGCTGCACCCCAAGTATCTAGCCAGTGTAGCCAAAAGAAATGGGCGCCTTGTGGCGCCAACCCATTGAAATCGCATCGCATTGCCTGTCTGCCTGCTTGCCCCTTCAATTTGCATGTTTGATGTATTGTGCATGTTCAACGCCAGCGTTTACGTTCAATATTGAAAGCATGCGAGGGAAAGAGCTTTTTATCAGGGGGTTCAAAAATAGAACACAGGGTGATCCTACAAAGGCATGGTAGAGGGTGTACCTAAAGAATAATTTCAAGTTTAAGCTAAAATTTGGTGTCCTATACATGATACTTATAAACTTAATGAATTGGAGTATAATAATTTAAGCAAGCCTATAAAAAATAAGAATTCGTATTAAAATATAAACATAATTACTACAAACAACGTGCCTAACTCAGTAAAACTTTAAGAATTCCTTGCAAAACTCAAATCTTTAGTTCCTTTTAACATTTTTAATCTTTTTCTAAAAGCATTTTGGAATCTCACTGGTTCGCAAGATCTTTCACCCTTCCAATTGCTAAATTTACTTGTGCGTGCCAAAGAGCAAGAGAGCATCCGCGAGATACAAGTTCAACCGCGAGCATAAAGCGATTATATCTTTCAGTTCTCAGTGATCGTTCGCGGGACTTAGAGACCCGGCAGCAGTCGCCATTAATCTGGTCGATTGAAATGTTTGGCGTCTGTTTGTTTGGCCAGGGATAAGTGACGGTATTGGCTCGGTTTTTCCAACCCAATTGCGCAAGTTTAGGTGGCCTTTAGGGATTGAATGGTTGCGCTGGTTCCACCATGAGCAGCAGCACCGCTTCCGGACACAGCAGCAGCAACTACGCCGGAGCCGACGGCGGTGGCATCTTCGAGACAATTGTCTTTGCCGGTCGCCCCGTGCCGCCGGCCCGTAAAAAGCGCCCCAAATCCCAAGTGTTTGTGAGTCACCCGGTGAGACAACCTTGAACGCTAAACGTAGATCCATAATTTCCACATCGGTGTAGTAATATGTACAATATGTGTTTATAAATATACTATATTATTTTTGATTTAGCTTACAGTATTTTATTATAATTTGCTCGGTAATACTGCAATTTCGTCAGAGCCGATTGCACCCACGCATTTCCGTTCCCCATTTGGAAAAGTGGAAATGGGGAAATGGCGTGTTAACCGATTCTGCTTTTTGTTATTTTCCTGCCATTTCACTTGTTTGTCACTTTGCATGCCTCCACTAATCTTCTGGCCCGGCGAGGAGAAAAGATTCACTAATTGCCTGGCTCTTGCAGATATCGCTCTCGACGAATCGACCGCTGTACGAGGAGGAATGGTTCCACGGCGTCTTGCCGCGCGAGGAGGTCGTCCGGCTGCTGAACAACGACGGCGACTTCCTGGTGCGCGAGACCATCCGCAACGAGGAGAGCCAGATCGTGCTGAGCGTCTGCTGGAATGGCCACAAGCACTTCATTGTCCAGACCACCGGCGAGGGGAACTTCCGGTTCGAGGGTCCACCCTTTGCCAGCATCCAGGAGCTGATTATGCACCAGTATCACTCCGAGCTGCCGGTCACCGTCAAGTCCGGCGCCATACTTCGGCGACCTGTCTGCCGCGAACGCTGGGAGCTGAGCAACGATGATGTGGTCTTGCTGGAAAGGATTGGCAGGGTAACTACTAATACCTTTCATTGATTTTCGCTTGATTATAAGTTTCAACGTTTTTTAGGGAAACTTTGGAGACGTTTACAAGGCCAAACTCAAGTCCACCAAACTGGACGTGGCAGTGAAAACCTGCCGGATGACCCTGCCCGATGAGCAGAAACGGAAGTTCCTCCAAGAAGGTCGCATCCTCAAGCAATACGATCACCCCAATATCGTCAAATTAATAGGCATTTGCGTGCAAAAGCAGCCCATTATGATTGTCATGGAACTGGTGCTAGGTAAGACCAAAACTAGCCAAGTTTGTATGAAATTCTTTAGTAATTATTATTGTGTTTTATGGTTTTCAGGTGGCTCCCTGCTAACTTACTTGCGTAAGCACTCCAACGGCCTCTCCACCCGCCAACAAATGGGAATGTGCAGAGATGCAGCTGCAGGTGAGGTTGATCTGGAAACCTCTAAACATTCCTTAGCTAAAATAGAAAATACTTTATATAATATTTAGGTATGCGATATCTGGAGTCCAAGAACTGCATTCACCGCGATCTGGCGGCGCGAAACTGCCTCGTCGACCTCGAGCATAGTGTGAAGATCTCCGATTTTGGAATGTCACGCGAAGAGGAGGAGTATATAGGTGGGGATATAAATAAATAGTAAAACTATGATCCGTAAACTAATGGTTAACTCTTTTTTAAACAGTCTCCGATGGAATGAAGCAAATACCCGTCAAGTGGACGGCTCCCGAGGCCCTGAACTTTGGCAAATACACTTCCCTGTGCGACGTTTGGTCCTATGGCATTCTGATGTGGGAGATCTTCTCCAAGGGCGACACACCCTACTCGGGCATGAGCAATTCCAGGGCCAGGGAACGCATCGACACCGGTAAGGGATCCCCCTGGATCACTTAACCATTTAGGAAATGCTAATTTACTCTTTGAATCAGAAGGATATCGCATGCCAACGCCGGAAAACACTCCGCCGGAGATGTACCGGCTGATGCTCAAGTGCTGGGCAGCCGACGCCGAGTCCCGGCCGCATTTCGATGAGATCTACAACGTGGTCGATGCCCTGATCCTGCGCCTGGACAACAGCCACTGAGATCGAGGGAGAGGCAATTGGGAACGGGGGGCATTTGCAACTGCAACTATAGCATACTCAACGTAGGTTTAGTTAGCGCTTTTAAAGTACGATACGTCACGTCCGTCACGGGGACTTAACAACGAGATGCCTGTATTTATGAGATACCATTTACTTACGTATACACATATTTTAGCACATAAACAATATTTATATAGGGACATATACATAACGAACATACATATATTTTCTAGCCATTTAAATGTAAAATTCGATGTGAACTGTACTGTGTGTGTTTGCCTGACTGAGAGTATGTAATGAATCCTTAATGTGCCAAAAACCGCGAGAATATCTTAACAAGGAAAAAAAAACTGAAGGAAATAAATGATATTGTGTGTCTGCTTGAAGAACTTCATCGTAGCCTAAGCCCATGAATTTATATTTTTAGTTGTTTGTGTTTTTTAGTTACTGACGGGGACATTTGTAAATTATTCAATCCCTACGTTGGTCAATTTGTGTTTAGACTTGTATTTTATGTATATTTATTTACGTCTAATCTACATTTACACTTCGCCTACGATTATGTTTACACTCTAAGTTAAAGCTTTAAGTTCTGCAGCGCTACTGAAGTGAATAAAATCATATATATGTGTACTATATACAAGCGAATATCTATGGTCTATTTCGCAGAGCCATTGCTCAGGGCCAGGGGCACGTCGGAGAACTCCACTTTGGAGTAGAACTTCTTAAGTTCGTCCTTTAGCTTTAGACTGTGGCTCCAGTCCACCGTCTCACAAACCACTTTCACTTCCACGGTGTGGACATCACGAAGCCAGGCACGCTCGTGCATAATATCCTTGATGGACACTCCGATACGCACCAGCAGGGCACACAGATCGTTGATGCCGCCGGGACGATCGCTGACCTCCACGTTGAACTTCACCAGGCGACCCTCGGCAGCCAGACCGCGCTCCAAGCAGCGTCCAAAGACAGTGGTGTCGATGTTGCCGCCGCACAGCAGGACCACCACTCTAAAAGAGCAAAGAAAGACCATTAATTAATTGAGTTCAATCGAGAGCTCCCTACACTCACTTCTTGCCCTTGAGTTCGTCCAAGTGACCGGCCAAAATGGCAGCAAGACCTGCTCCGCCAGCACCCTCCACCACGCATTTCTCCTCCTCCACCAGCCGGAGGATGGCCAAGGCGATCCACTCCTCCTTGACCACCACCATGCGATCGATCAGGGGCAGGGCCGTGGCAAAGGCATTGTAACCCACTTTTGGCACAGCCAGGCCATCGGCCAGGGTGTTTTTGATGGGCGTGTTAATAGGGCCATTGTTTTCCATGGCTCTCGTGAAGCTGGCACACTTCTCCGACTCCACACCCTGCAAATTAATAGATAACACATGGACTTCCAAGTTGCTGAAGCATCAACTCACAATGATCTTGGTCTTGGGGGACAGGGCCTTCACGGCGGTTGCTATGCCAGCAATTAGGCCACCGCCGCCCACGGGGACAATGACTGCATCGGGCTCCGGCACTTGCTCGAGAATCTCCAGGCCAATGGTTCCCTGGCCGGCCATAATGTGCGGATGATCGTAGCCGTTGACGTAGAGCAGACCCTCCTCCCGGGACATGCGCATGGCCAGGGACTTGGCCTCGCCCATGTCGTTGCCCTCGACGATGACCCGGGCATTGTAGTTCCGGCACTTCTGGATTTTCATAATAGGCGCCGCCTTGGGCATCACCACGGTCACCGGGATGTTCAGCTTCCAGCCGTGGTACGACAAACCTTGAGCATGGTTGCCCAGAGAGGCACTGATCACTCCGATACGCTTCTGCTCCTCGGATAACGATAACAAGGCGTAGCGTGCGCCACGCTCCTTAAAGCTGTCGCGGATAAATGGGACTGTTTTAGGCGCATATCGATCAGGAAATCAAATATCAATTAGCAACAGTAATTAATTAGCCCCATCGAGCCGTATCAGCCAATTAAATACTATCTTATCGCATTATTTCTAGCCAAATTTATCACCGAAATAATGGAAACGACTGGTGCTCGATCACAATATGAATTAAAAACTGATGATACTATTAACTAATAGCGTCGTAGGACAGGCAAAGATTAAGAACTTTAATCAGCATTCGCAAATTGTGTCTGCCAGACAATAATCCACAGTATATGCCATACTAGATCATAACAGACAATAATGATGCCGATTGAAAAAATGCACCTTGGACCTCTATTCGCTGCCGCTAATCAATTAATTAATGCTATTCAAATTGTTTTGAAAATAACACACTTTATATAGATGTTAAAAACAGTAATTAATAGTCCAATAGACTAGCGATTTGAAGTTCTATAGATTTGGTATAATTTCAACAAATTTATACTGTTTAAAGATCGTTCTTGCATGACTCACCTGCCCGTGTATTGAAGGAAATCCTTTTTCAAATACAACTCCATGCCATAACGATCCGAAGATGTGGATTTCTACGTAAACTCCAAGTTATAAAACATCATCATAATATTAGGAAATACTGGAATCCCTACCGGACAGGGAGTACGCTCCACGCCGCCCTTGATGAGAAAAGCCGCCGAGGTGACGTCGTGGAAGGAAATGCGCTGTGGTTTCTCCGGATTGCAGAAGGGATCGACGATCTCCTCAACGCCCCCTGAAACATGCCTCGGACGCTTGAGAGCCTCCAATTTTCCATTGACAGCTGTACCATTTTGGGGCTTGGTATCACTCGGTGCACTCGTTTCCTTGGATGCTTCTGCCTTTGTACCGTTTTGGGGCTTGGTATCACCCGGTGTACTCTTTTCCTTGGGTGCTTCTGCTTTTGCTGCCTGCGACATTTTCCTTGTTGATGAGTTTCCCAGCTTTCCTAAACCTCCGTCGATCGCCGCTCGCCAAATACTGTTGATAGTGACGAATGTCGGAACTGGTATTTATAGGCGGATTGGATGAGGAGAGGACTCTATTAACGGACTGGCAGTCGTAAAAACGGCACCTTTGCGTTTCAATTGCGGGCCGGTCACTTTATGGGACCTGGCCTGACGACGACCTGATAAGAGTCGCTGTGGTAACCGCAAGTGAAACAAAACAAAAGCAACGATAACGTTTCGTTTGTACTCGTATTCCCAATTTTTGGATTTTTTTGGCAACATCATCCGAACTGTTGTTTCCATCTCGATAGGAAAACAAGTCCAAAACACTCGGTTTTTGTATCGAATGCGGGTCAAAATCGATAAGCAGCCAGCTCTCTTATCTCCACCCTACAGTGGAAAGTTTTCAAAAGAGCTACATCCCAAAAATGGTTAAATTTTTAAATGAAAAATACGAGTAAAACGAAAAATGTTCCCCCCAAGATTACCCGAAAATAACTCAAGTTTTTCAACGGCTTATGAAAGTATTAGAACGTTTCCTGACCACAGTTAACTTACTAGAAATATTTCAACTATTACCAAAACCATTGCCAATTGGTTGGAAAACACATTTAATATAATTTGTTATACAATAGCGAGGTATTTTTCTGGTCGAAGCATGTTTTTATTGTTGAGAGTAATTAGGAAAAAGTCTGGCACGAGCCCCCAAAATACTTTTTGTGTAGTACAAAGTGATTAGTTTATATGTATGTACTTGGCATGGTGCCAAAATATTATTGCCAAAAAAACACGGCTTATCTAATCCAGTGATAAGGCATCCAAGCGCTCAAAACAACAACAAGGCTTTAGGGGTTAAAGGCCAACCATTTGGCCGGATTGGTGACAGTTATTTGCTCCACCTGATCCAGAGTAACTCCACGCGCAAACATCCGCGGCAGGATGTTGGTGTGAATGTGATGATAGCCATGACCGCCATAGGAAGTCTATAAATAGAGTTTTTATATACAAAAAACCATAAACAATGACGGTAATTTTAGACCCACCAATCGATGTTTTGTGTGGATGTCGTGGGACATGAGCAGCTTGTCGGTTAAGCCCTCGTTGATTAGCTTTATCAGATTATCGATGCGCTGTCCATCGGAGATCATGTCCACACTGGTGTTCAGCTGATAGAAGGAGCACTCTGTGCCAAACAGATCGTACTGGATATAGCAGCCCAACTTGGCGAACTCCAGCAGCTCATCCACATCGAAGATGGTCCCTAAGCAAGGCAGAGAGTTTCAATTATTTCCATGGGATAATCTAGTTGATATTCTTACGATCCAGGTGAGACATCACACACTTGTCAGCCCGACCACCCGCCTCTAGATACAAACGCATGATCTCGAAGGGTGCTTGGGTAACGCGGTGTGGATGCATAGACACACCACAGCCCAGGACTTCTTGAATCTCCCCGGCAGCCTTGATGCAGTGCTTCTCAAACTCTAAACAAAATATAATAAATCAGGATCAAGATATCCCAATAAACTTGAGATGTTATAGGCACCGTGAATCGGATAAACGCTGGCCACCTCGCCTATGAAGCCGCACTTGACCATCTTCCCGTTGACCTCCAGACCCGTAATCAAGTCCTTGGAGTAGAGATCACTGAGCTGTTCGACAGTCAGGCTGGAGTGCTTGGCATCCTGCATGGCATGGATGTAGTGCCCAGTTCCGGCTATGAAATGCACGCCTGTGCTCTTGGCCAACTCCACAATGAACTCCAGATTTCGCCTTAGGCCGTAGCTGCTGTTTTCGACAATGCTGCCGCCGCCGTGCTTTTTGTACAGCAGAATATCCTTATTGGCCGCCTCCAGGGCCTCCTCATCGTAGAACCGGACATTCTCCTTGCTGGAATAGGGATACAAGCGAACGTACCCCAGGGTGGACATGCTGATCTTGGCCTTCAGCTCGTTCTCGAAGTCCGCCGGTGGGGGACGGTAGAAGTGCTCAAAGTCCAGAGCCACATGCTCGTGGGTCAAAGTTCGACCCAAGAGGTTGGGCGTAATAGGGCCCAGCACTGGATGCCCAAGCAGTGGAAAATTTTTAGTATGCAAGTAGTATTAACCGAGCCGAGATAAGCCCCCAGATTCGCGCTTATCTGGTTCGGTATCCCGAGAATACTCACCGGTTTGTACGGTTGACATTCTGCTGCAAAGTGGGTCACACTTTCACGAATCTTGGGTTATTTTTAGAGCACTCGGCCTCCGATCCGATCGACACGAAAGCCCGTGGACAACTGAGATCTTGAGAAGCGAATAATCGGCTTGTTGTGGAGTTTCTCGGGCAGAAGATACTCGTACTCGTAAATGTTTACTTGGATCCCCTCGAGCGACGTTATCAAGCCACAAATTTTATTGCGCACAATCAGAGATTGCACTGGGGAGTGCATTAGCATGTGCCCCAATTTGTTGATCCATTAGCTCTAATTACAAGGATTTTCATATATAATCCGATATTCAAATGCTAAATAGAACCAGGTGATCCCTTAGTAGTCGTCGAACAAAAGGCATTTTTATATTTCTCAGAATAATTCTCTTTATTAGTTCCATTTCTTTCCGTGTTTTGTATTTTCTTTTTAATTTTACTTATGTTTAGGTTTATCAGTTTTAGCGATTTCTCATTTATCAGATATACATATGCGTGTATATATAGTCTATATATATATATACTCATTTTGCTTAAGATATAATTTTCTGTTATTTTTACGACATTGCTGCTCTCCTCCTCCTCCTACAACTGTTATATTTCCTTTGTATATATATATATTTCCTTTTCGATTTTCCTTAGATCTAAGCATTCATTATAGATTTACCGTTCGCGAAGAATCTGCCAAATATTGTATTGTTGCTTTTCCGACATCTGACGGGGTTTTGAATTAATTTCCCCACACAATCTTGCAGCCTGATCAAAATATTATTACTTGCCCCTGCTTGTTGTTAATTGATTAATTAGCCTGCTTTAGAAATTATGATAACGAAAAAAGCACACACACAAAAATGTTAATTATTTACTTTCTTCTGAGTTTAGGTAGTTACTGAGTTTTACTTTTGAACACTTGCTGTGACTTTTGTTAGGTTATAACTATTGCATGAAGAGCGAACAAACTATTCCTTCCATATTATCCTGTCGAACGAACGAATCCCACATTGCCACCTCCCATATACGCCCTTCGTCCTCTCTAAACTACTTAGCACCTTGGCCAGGGCTGGGGCTTGCGATGGGGTTTGGGAAAAGCAATCAGGAAAACCTCTCGGAGGAGGGGCTCCAATCGAATACAAAAAGAAACAAAAAATAAAACATTCAATTGTTTTTACAAATTATATAATCGCCTTTTATTGAACATTATCCAGTTAGCTATATAAATTTTAAAGTTCATATTGTTCTCATCTCTTCTCATCTTTTCTCCTCCCGTCTCGCGTCTCGATTGAATTTGTTGTGGTTGCTCTTGTTGTATCTTTCATTTATTGTATTTGTTTATGCATTTGTTTAAGTTTAATTAAAATAGTTGTTGCTCTTATATACGCCCGGATCTGAGGCTCATATATAGGTATATGTATATCTATTTCTATTTAGATTTTCTAGCTTTACCATTTCTGTGTTAAATATATATATGTTCACTGTTGCCCACTTATTTCCCATCTGGCTGCAGATATACAGTCCTTCGACTTTCGGCTTTAATTACAATTACACATTAGTACAATATTTATATATTTATATGCATAAGGTTTTTTTTTGTTAGATATTGGTTGCATTCATATTCAAGTTCAATATATCCCATTCATACACGTTCGCTTACGTCAACTAATTTCGTTTCGTTACCACTTTTGCCTTTAACAAAACACGTTGCATTACTTTGCTTTACTTTACTTTACACATCCAAAGTAAGAATCAAACAAACATCGAATTCGGCTAGCAATTGCAATTTGCAAAAGAATTAACACAAATCAAGTGAAGCGGAAGGGGAACTGGGGGGAAGAGGATCTGGGGGATTTTGTGTGTGTTTTTTTGTTGTTTGTTAAGCTTATAAGCGCAAAAGTGACTAAGAGGTGCACACAACAAACAATAATAATAATCATAATAATAATAATAATTAGTTTGGTAATATTAATAGAGAATTACTAGATAAAACGCTGGTTAAAAATCGCAAAGGTTTATTCAGCTTAATTATAGTTATTATTTGCCTTTTCACTTCTTATTCGCTCGTTAAACATACAATTATAAACACAATTTCAACTAAAAGCACACTAAAGCATTGTAAATTATCGTAAAAGGAAAACACTAAAACTATGCAAAGAATATAGAACGTATTTGCATTGGATCGAAGTAAAAATTGAGTTTATCAATTGAAATTCTCTTAACCAACTTTCGTTACTTGTTTAAAAGTATTAAATAAACTTTAAATGGTTTTAAATGTCATTGAACCTTCTCGTCGTATTATTTTCTGTATGCATACAATTTTACTAATTAATTTTTAATTTGTTAATGAATTAAATTATGATATACGTATATGTAAAGAGTTGCATTTATATTATTTTACTGTGGGGGACAATTAAAATTAAAATGACATTTTGCTGTTCTTATGTGTTGCAGTTGAAGTTTCTAACATCACTAATTCCTCATTTCGATTGTTCTCTGTACAATTGGTTAAAAATTATATTGAAGTTGATTTCAAGCTTTCATTTTCCGTCTCTGATTTTGTACAATTCAAATGTTATTTGTTGTTTCTCCTACGGACTTGACTTTTGACTTATTGTTTGTGCCCTCAGAATCTCTGGCGCCCAAGGAGGGTCGCCTCCATGCGGTGACCCGCCTTGCATCCGCCGAGATTTCGCCGATCGACGGTCAACTAGCAATGCCAGCCCATAGCTTTGGAGGGCATTCCTAATTGCCATCGATCGATCCGCCGCATAGAAAAAAGGTCAGGTCGCCCAGAACAATCGCAAAACAATCGCATAGCCATGCGTCTCAGAAGAAGGTATGGTAAGGCGATCAGGCGATCAGGCGATCTTGCTCCTGCTCCGAAAACTATGTATTTTACTCAGTTCTGTGTGCCAAATATGCATATCATATCTATAGGATTGTTGTTGGTCGTATGGAAATTTTAAGTGTAGAATCAAAATTTATTGCAATATTTCCTTTTTTTTTGTTTCGTTATAGATAAGTTTAGTTTTTAAATTTTTGTTTTGTTTTCTTTTGATTTTTTTTGTTGTATAATTTTTATAATTTTTCGTAGGGGTTAACAACACAATTTATCGCTAGGTGTGTAAATTTAATTGCATAGTTTGAATAAAAATTTAAATTATATTACTACAGAATAAAGAAGCAAAATATTAAAAGGTTTTGTTGTTTTGTTGTGTTTTGTTGTTGCATGTGTTTTTTTAATACAAACAAAGAAAAACTAAATAACGCTTAAAGCAATAAAAACCTAAAGACGAACCATATATATTTTATTGTATTTTCGCGTTTTGTTTTATTTATTTTTACTTTTTTATTTATTGTTGCCATTTTTCGCTGAATTTTGTTTTGTTTATCCCTAGATATATATATGTATAGAATATGCGTGTTTTTTATCCGATTTGAATTTGAATTTTTTTCTCGTTTGCTCTTGGCTTATGTGCATATATATACCCAAAAGAAAATCATATATATAATGTGTATGCGACTGACACACACACACCATTTACATATCCTACCATATATAGACGCAGATTTAGTTAATATTACGCATGTATATATATATATATAATTCATCGAAAATCAAAAATCAAAATCAATTTAATTTTATGTGTTTTATGTTATGGTAACGGGTCGTAGGGGGAGCTGGGGGGACAGGGAGGGCAAAAAATTAATCGAAGAAAAACGCCGCTTGCACTGCATTCGCATTCGCCTGCTTTGATTCACTAATTAATCATAATTATATATTTATATTACTATTTATGTATAGTGTGGGCTCGGGGGAGGGGCGGTTGGGGGGCTGGGGGGAGTTGTTATGCTCCAAGTTGCTTTACACTGTACGCGCTTCTCTCTCTCCCTCTAATTTGTTTCTCTCTCGCTCCAACTGTCGCCCATAACTTGGAGGCGTGGTCGTGAATTTTTTTTGTTAGCAAACTTTTTCCTTAAGGAGCTCTAACGCAACTATTTACTTTTTGCCTGGCTTCATTCATTCGGTTTTTTTTTTTACATTTTTTTGTGGTGAGGGTTTTGTTTTTTTACGCTTAATTTTGCATATTTTTTTCCTTGTTTTTGTATGTTTTTTTTTTTAATACATATACATAGTTAATTAATATATATTGGGTTTTTTTTTGTTTTTCTTCTCTCTTTTGTTTTATACTTTCATTAGTAGCTGATAATTAAGAATTGAGAAAGAGTTGGTTGCTTGCATGTGAATTTTGGGGTTGGTTTTCTAGTTTTTCTTTTTGAATTTTTGACTTTTTATTTAATACACTCCAACAAATTACAAAAACAATGACACACATGGTCGTACTTAAAAGGTTTTTTTTTGCATTGCATTTAACTGGAAACAATGGTTTAGGTTTTACTCTTGTGTGCTTGTTGTCGTTGTTAAATTTGGCGGTGTGTGTTGTCGATTGGTGTTTTTTTTTTTTTAGCTAAATACAAACAATTTGAAATTGTATTATTTCTCATTTTCTTTGTTTTTTTTTTAAATAACAGAACTTTACAACGTTTACTCGTCGATGGTTAGCAGATTTGTTCAAAAACGATTTGGCTTTTGCTCCTGGGGCCCAGCTCAGCTCAGCAGACGACGCGGACGACCACCCAGGCATTCGGGCATTCCGGGCATTCCGGGCATTCCGGGCATTCAGGCATTCCGGTTGTATTGACGATTTTGGATGGTTGCCCGTAGTTGCCCGCAGTTGCCCGGCGATCGGTTTTTGACTGGTAGTAGTTGCTGCTAGCGCGCTGTTACGCGCCTGGTTCATGGTTCATGATGCACAAAGGTGCCGCAAAATTGATTGTTGCCTGCTGCAAGTTGGTTGTTGTTGCTACTGCTACTGGACGTTGGCTTGCATCGAAATTGTTGTTCCAGTTGTTTGCTGTTTTGCTTCTTGCGGGGTATTTGGTTATCGTTTCTCTGTACGGTACTATTGTTGCCTTGCTGCTCTTGCTGTTTACATTATAATTATACATTACAATTAAGTGTTTTTCATCGATTTTATAGTATAACTCTGCGTTTCTGTTGTTGTTGTGTGTATCTTGGATGTGAGTGAGTGAGTGTGTTGGTTGGTTGGTTGGTTGGTTGTTTTGTGTGTGTGTGTGTTTATGCTGCTCAGTTGATGCTCTTGCTGTTGTTGTTGCTGCTATTGCTGCTGCTGCTGCTGCTGCTGCTGCTGCTGCTGCTGCTGTTGTAGTTGTTGATTCCTTGTTATAGCGTAGCATATCATTTACTCTTATTATGTGTAGGTTGGTTATTATCATTCTACGGCTACTGTTACGATTACTGTTACTGGCACAATATCGAAATTCAAATCTTTTGAATCTTCTCGCCAACGACAACCGGATTGTTGCGTCGGATCTCCTGTGCACCGTGCTCTCTGTAATCGAATGTGCAATTGTGTTTATCAGAGTAGCGATGCACTGCGCAGTACAGACCGCCGCAGCGGCACTGGAAACCTGCAAAAGGGGAACACCAAAAAGCGTTGTTTAGTCATTGAACATCATCATGGGCATGGGATCGATCCTCCCGATCTGCAGCCTACTCACCGGTCAGTCCAACCTTTTTGCGGCACTCGCCACATCGGTTCTTCTTCTTTTTGGCATCCTTATCGTCTTCCTTGTCCTTGTCATCCTCCTCGTTGGCCGAGGCGGCTGCTTGTGTGGAAGTGTTTGGACCAGTCGCCGATGTGATGGCTTCGCTATTGACTTTGGCAGCACCGGCGGCTTCTTCGGCGACTTTCTGCGGAAGCAAAGACAACAACTTTATTGAATGATGTCACCAGCTTATGGCTCAATCACGTATGACACTGTCCAAAGAGATTGCACAGCTGCGATCGACAAAAAACATTTATCTCCGAAGATAATAAACCAATTTATATATATTGTATCGATCGAACGCAACTGTACAATCTCGACCTCCTCCTTATCCTCGAACTGCATTGAAAAAACCTCGAATGTATCTTTTGGGTGTATGTATTTCTATTAGTTTATTAAACCTTTCAGAGCTTTCAATTGTTTTGTTTTGGGATCGTATTGACTCAGTTCAGTGGCTGCTGTTGCATGCAGACGTGTAGATTGTGGGCGCATCGCCAAAAACTCACAGCCAATGGCTGGCTGCGAGTGAATGTCAGTGGATGCGGCTCTGTGACTCAGTCGGAGGTTGTAGGGCCGAGTGTGTGCCGAGTGTGAATTGTGGTGGTGAATGTTTACCCGCTTCTTGACTACAGCCCCGCCAACACGAACAGTTGCAACTTCGCTGCCCAATGGGGTGTCAGACGACGTTTCCTCATCACTATAGCTCGCCGGCGATTCGATGTGACGTTTCTCCGGTGATCTTGGCGGCGACGTTGGCGTCGTCGTCGGCAGCGGTTCCTTTTCGCCGGGATTCTGTGGTTGATCGCCTCCTTCGGGCTCAGACTTTTTGGCTTCGGCGTCCATGGGCCAAGTTAGATGCGCTCACCAAGGTTGCCGACTTTTTCGAAGCCGCTTTAGGCGCAATCTTCTTGCGTATCGTGATTTTGGACGTGCTTGTCGGAACCAACTGACTCGATGAGGCCTCAGATATCTTGCTGGCCGACTTTTTGATCTTTTTCGCCTTAAGGGTCTTACGCGCTTTTGGTTCTACTGTTAGCGAGGTAGAGTGTTGCGTTACCAACAAATTTGTGTGGCTTCCACTCTTTTTGGCCTTGATACGAGGCCCCAGAGATGCTTTTCCGGACAATGGCTTGCCGCCTTTGCCCACAACGTTGAGGCGTAGAACTCTGGGAGTCTTCAACGGATCTATCACATCCACAATGATACCAGCCCTTGTTTTATCCGGCACAATATTGTTGGCAATGGGTGAAGGGCTAACAATAGCCGATGTTTGATTACCGAGGGCACCGCTCAATACTTGTCCCCCGCCCTCCCCGCGCGTGTGAATCCTCTTCAGCTTCTTGACACGCTTCTTTAGCTGCAGCTCGCCAATTCGAGTTGATTTCTTGGTGCTGGTCCCCGAGGGATACGTATGAACATTGGCCGAGAATTTGACGCGACGCTTGGCTAGATTGGCGTCCGTAGCCTTGCCACCGCCCACGGTACGCGTGGCGAGCGAGCTCTTTTTTATGGCCGTGGGAGAAGATAGGTCAGCAATTTCTTGGATGGGGCCGGAACGTGCAATAAGTGCCGCCTGTGGGACGATAGCGGTGGTGGTGGCAATAGCTCCTGCCGCTGAACTGGCTGCTGTCGCGGTACCAAACGCTTTGGCAACAAATCCGGCAACAACTCCGGTACCAAATCGACGTGGCGGGCGTGGCGGTGGCACCGGCGGCGACTCGACAGGGGATGCGACTGCAGCTGTTGTGGCGTTGCTGGTGGCTCCCAATTGAGCTGTTTGAGCAACGCATTGAAGCGGAGGAGAGAGGTGTAGGTGGGAAAGGAGGTTAGTGCGCCTGGGCGACGCCGGTAGACCCAGTAAGAGCAATCAATACCCTTTTTTGGTGGCGTCCCTGTAACCAGGTCGGGGCCGTCCAGCGGGACGGAGGCCGCCGGTGGTGCGAGCAGGGTTGTCAGTGCCCCGGCGGCCGCCCGCCTCGCGCTGGGGGCAACAGTCACCGATCGTCGCCGATGTATGCCCCCCGCCAGCGGTTCGCGGTCACCGCTTCGGAGTTTCGGCGGAGAGGTGGAAGCGGATGGTACTTTTCCTGATAGACGACCGGACGGCCTTTGTGCAGGGACAGTGTATATAACCATTTTGCCGAGTTCCGGTTTTGAATTTTGAATAGGTTTAAAAACAGAGAATTTTGATCCGGAGCCGAAAGGGTTGTCTGACTAAAACCGAATGAAATTTGAAAGGTAAGTGACACTAAACCGAAACGATAACTTGATGGATGGCTTGGGAATGCAGATTCTACAAATAGTCTACAGCAGCAATGGGCAGCACATAGCTCTTTCAGCTCTCAATGCTCCCGAAAACAAAAAGATGTGAAGGGAAATTGACCGGCATTCCCTTGCAATTATCGTTTAGTGCAGTCTAGAGTCACCAGGACCAGACACAGGTCGCTTTTTCGGCACCTTACCTTATTCACAAAGTTGCAACAGCGTCAGGGATGGATATCGGGGTACTACATAAAAATTCCCTCAACGGCGACACATTCAAAAATACAATCACAGAGATATAAAATCAGTCCAAGGAGTGCAGGTCTACCTATTCGATTCCCCCTATACAGCTTTTATCAACAATTTGACTTAAAATTACACTGAATTTATGTCCGAAAATCAAAAGAATTTGTGACTGACTGAAATATGTGCCAATGTGAGGCGACACATAACACCCGGCCTATATAGTTAACAGAAATTCGGGCGGGGCAGTTCAGGCAGTTGAGGAGGAGTGTGAATACGATCGAACCCCCACACATATGTATGTATATGTTACGCACCTCTTTGACATCATTATGTGGCTGTTGTAAGCTGGTTACTGTAGGCTGTGCGGTGTTGGTGATTGCAATGGCCGGACTGAATGTTGGGCTAGGTTGTGGGCTCGGTACAGAGACAGGTGTGCTGCTCACAGGTGGCTGTTGCTTTTTCCTAAGCGAGTCCTGAAACAGGAAATATCAATAATGATTAATTCAATTTACTGGGAAACTGGAAAGCTAAAGAGTACGCACCTTATAGCATACGGAGCAGAGACCATCTGTGGCTGGGTTACCATAGAAGCCGCAACCGGAGCGGCACATGGGTTGCATTGGGTTGGATTCACGTTCCATGGCTGGCTGAAGCGCCTGTGTTTTGGGGTGAGTGTGTGCGGTGTGCGGTATGTGGCTCCTTCTTCGTTTCACTCGCTCTATCCGCGATTTGTCGATAGGCGCGCGCTCGGCAATCGGCAATCGTCGATTATCCGCTTATCCGCTTTTACTTTCGCCCAGCGAAGTCTCCGTCTCCTCTGCGCTTCCTGCAGCGGCGTTCCTTTCCTTCCGGTTTTGTCTGTTTGATGATGATTCAGTCGTGGCAGCGTGCAACTGGCAAGCAGCAAAAACAGCAAGCTATCAACTGTGGATCCGCCGTTGTTTCAACTGTTTTGTCTAATCAGTTCGTCCAATTATTAGGCTGCGCTGAGAGGGGTTGGTTGTATCGCTTCGTGACTACACAGCAAATAGTTTTTATGGTGCAGGCTGCAAGTAGGGAAGAGAGTTGCATAGCAAAGTTAGCAAAGTTAGCAAGGTGTCCCAAAGAGGAGTTCCGAAATTTAAATAGATCTAATGCTTGGACTATTAATTTTGTATTGTCTGCAATAAAAGGCATTGCAAAACATTCGATTTACGAACTTACACACACTTGTATCTAGAAAATATACGACTGTCTACGTTGACGTTTAGAAAAAATGTTGCAACAACAAAGCAAAACACAACATGACTAGTAAAAAACGATGTGATGTTTTTTTTTTTTTTGTATCGTGTTTCATATTTTTTTCCCCCCGTTTTTGTCTCAACTTGCTCTCTTCAAGGCTGTCATGCATATCACAAACAAACCCACAGATGCGGAGATACGTTCGCGAGAGAGACATAGTCGGGGAGTAGGGGGGGCCAAACCTGTTTTCCCAGCGCGCCGAGCCACAGAATCCGAGAGTGGCAGTAGTATAGTAAGTGGTAGTAGTAAAGTAACCCAAACGAGTTTGCTTTTATGTTTAATGAATTTAAAACAGTCTGGGGCCCGCCTAACGGTTTGCTTTGACCATAATAATGTGTACTTCTCGACATCCAATTGTTGCAATCGATCGATTAAACACAAACATCGATTTATCGCCATCGGTTCATTTACTTTCCCAAAGCTCGGCTCGGGGAGTCGACGTGCCGATCGTCACATCCATCACAAAACAAAGTTTTGGAGAGAGTTACTAGCGAAATCTGAGATGCACGAAACAAAATTATTTCTTTGAAATTAATTTAACAATTTCAAAAATACCCAAAACATTAATTTTTTGCATCAAATGTTGATGACTCATTTTCATAGGTACGATCGTGTATGGTCGGGGCAGCCGAAATTTCTCTCGGTGTAAAAGCAAAGTCAAAGCGTAATGGCAAAATGGTAAAAGCCAAGCGCAACAACAAAAGCGCAAAAGGAGGTGGGGAAGATTGAACCGTCAGTTACATGGCCAGCGAAGAAAACGAAGAGAGAAAGGAAAAGGGCAAGAGAAAANGGCCGTGTATGGCCTGGGCCGCCGAAATTTCTCTCGGTGTAAAAGCAAAGTCAAAGCGTAATGGCAAAATGGTAAAAGCCAAGCGCAACAACAAAAGCGCAAAAGGAGGTGGGGAAGATTGAACCGTCAGTTACATGGCCAGCGAAGAAAACGAAGAGAGAAAGGAAAAGGGCAAGAGAAAATGAGGGAGAGAATGAGGTGGAGCATAAGCACAATAACATTTACTGTTATTTTCAATGCGACGCTGGAGCGGAGAGCCTGGGGCAGAATCAAAATGGGCACACTGCCTGCGTGTGCGTGTGCGTGTGTGTGCGAGTGTGTGTTCTGTAATACAAAATCTGACCTTAGTGGTGAGAAACGAAGCTGTTAGAGCAAGCTGGTGTAATTTACAACGCCAATAAATGGCTAATGTTACAAGGGGCTTCCCATTGCACAACCACAAAACTTTTACCCAACACAGAGGCAGCAAACTAAAACAGCCACCAATGGCCTCAGCGCGACTTTTACATTTACAACGTAGCATGGGGAATTTGTTGTACATTTGTAACATTTTTTTTCTCGTCTCGTCTCATTTTTTTTTGTGCTCAAGCCAAGAGAGCAACATGGGCCGTGGTGAGTTTCGATGGCTAACAGGATGGGAGCCGTGGGCAAGGCGGGGGCAGCAAAGGTTGACATATGGAGGCGAGGCAAGGCGTCGCAGTCGCAGTCGCAGTCGCTGCAGATGTTTACATTGGCATTGCATTTACATACATGACTGAATTTACGTCGCTATATACACATTGTACTTTGTTCGTATGTATGTATGCTGCTTGCTTGCTTGCTTGTGGGACTTGTGGGGAGCAATAAATAATTTTAGCTTCGCCTTTATTTCTACGCAAATTGTCCAGGCTGTGGCCTGGCGCATAAAATTTATTTTGATTTATGGGTTCCGACGCTCCGATCCACTCCAACAAAGAAAACAAAGTGCAATGTACAAATGATGTTTGTCGTGCGTGTATGTATGTATGTATGTATGTGTGGTGGATTTCCTGCTGTTGTCATTTAATTGCAAAGCCAAAACAGCTGTCTGTCATTCTAGCATCACGACCCCACCACACCACACCACCCCTCTCTCGCTCTGGCTCTCACGAATATCTATAGGAGGTGGACTAATCAAAATGTCAACAATAAGAGGAAAAAAAATTCCCCACACAACAATTGGCAGGCAAGCCAAAAGGCAAAGCGAAGGAGAGGAGCTCTCTCTCTGTGGCATAGAGGAAACCCGTATGCGTGCACATACATACGACATGCCCATGTACGTACGTATGTACATACATACGTCAACAAGCACGCGCGGCTGCTGTGGCAAAAGTTTTTTTCCTACGAAATAAACAAGAATAAAAGCTGTGCATATGTATGGCGTTTATTTATTTTGTTTTGTGCTCGCCTCCTCCCCCGTCTACCTCGCGCGACAGCCAACTCTATGCTATCCGACGACCTCTGCTATTTTTAAGCGAATTCGTTTTGTTATCTGGCGGGCGTGTGTTTTTCTACGCTAAAGTGTTGGCCATTAAAGCAAATAGGAAATCATATGATTCTTTCAAGCCAACTCAATGACGACATCAGCGCGTGACGTCATAAACGCTTCCCTCCTCTCTACCTCGTTTCTTGATTTCCGCTGCTTTCTTGCTTTCCGCTGCCCATTGTAGCTTTGTTCATTCGGTTCTTGGGCTTTTGTAGGCAAAATGCGCATTTTGTTGCACTAGTTGCATAAGCTCAAACATAGCAACAACAGAAAAATTAAAAAGACAGAAAAAGAGGGAAACACAAAATGGCAAAATGCAAGTGCTAAGTGCGAAACAATTAGCAACAAAGAAATAAAATTGGCGCGTGGTTGCCATTGCAAAAAGGCATTATTATGCAAGTCTAGGGCGATAACAGGCCCGCAATCAGTCCAAATGAAATTCCGTGGTATTATGCATATTTATTGAACAACTTGTCTGGGCCAACACTCGAAGAAACCGCCATAAGGAAGTAGGTTTGTCATATATAATATTTTTAATAATTCCTTCGAGGTTCTCAAGCGGGTCTATAATTTATTTGCCTTATTGGATATTTTAATAAATTCATTCAAACACAAACCTAAGCAGCTTCCTAACCTAAACTAAGATAACCTACAAAGATCAAAGTTAGAAATACGGATTCCTAAAGAAACCAAAGAGTATAAAAATAAACAAAAAAAAAACATTAAAAATCATGTAAATAATTGTAAATATCCAAAAAATCCACCAATATAAAAAAAAATTATACATGTTATAAGTAATTAGGTTCCATTTATTATAAATAAATACACATATGCATGGCATAATGACACAGTATACCCGTATACCCTAGAAACTAAATTAGACAAGGGGTGAGGATTCTTGATATAGTCCCAATACTCCCCCCGATTGTTTTCCGTGTATTTCGCTGCCATAAACTTGCCTGCCTGACAGATCACAAGCCATATGAATAAATGTGGGGCGTGTGAAGGTATCGGAAAGTCGACTTCCATTCACTTTCCGGCGGTTACAACAAACACACTGATATCAAAACTGATAAAAACGGACATCGGGGCAATGCAGTAAACAAATTACAAACCGACACACTCACACACACACACACAGAAACACACACACAGGTTAATGTGCTGTTGACCTGCATTCAAATACTGAATTTTACAACAGGAAAGGCAGGCCCGAAACGGAGGAGATGGAGATGGAGAGATGATGACGATGACGATGGGTAGCATAAAAGGCAGCAAAGGTAAAAACTACAACAAAGATGAGAACTCACGCAGCAACAAACACAAGAGTAATAACAGCAACAGCAGCAACAACAACCACAACAAACAAACCGCTCTGACTCACATTTGCATATTAATGAGCGAGCGCGATTGAAGCGGACAGACAGACGACGGGGACAGCAGACGATAAAGGAACAAGCAGAACGACAAGCAACATATGCTGATGAAATGCAACAAAGAGACAACATCAGCTGCCCGACGGCGCGCATTCAATTATTAAAGTTTATTAAAATGTGCGCAAAAGGAGCAGAGCGGGAGCGGGCACAGCTCGGCTCCCGAAGCCAAGATGGCTGCTGCTCGGCTCAATTTAGACTCGTCTTGAGCCGGGCTCAAGTTAAAGCTCCGAGACAGCGGCGTCGTTGTTCTTGTTCTTCTTGCTGTTGCTGTTGTTGCCCCAAGAATGCGCCGAGCTTCCGGCCAGAAAGCCTTAACCCTCTGCCATCCGCTCTCACAAATCAACCCCAACCCAAGTCTTTAGTTAAATTTATAGAAAATCATGTTAGACATTTTTTTAAAAACAAGAATACTCAAAATATTTTATCAGAAAAATAAAAAATATATATTTAATATATGAATAAAAACAAATCGGTTGAAATCATATAATTTAAATTTTATGCCAAGTTTTTTTTTGTGTTTTATGAAAAATATTTATATAAATGTGTATAATCAGGTGTTGCACTTGTTAAAAAGCAACAAAACCCAATATAATATGTTAGTTTTCATCCATAAACAAAAATTAAAAAAAATAAATGAAATATTTGAATATATATAAGGCAAAACTATACATAATGTCAAAATCTGTTAGAATTATATCATTTGACGTTTCGAGAAATAAGTTAATAATTTAATCAAGATTGTAATCAATTTGTACTGACATATAATAATCAGTAGAAGAAAAAATTAAGATCGCCTCCGAATACTATTAGCAATCTCTTGAATTCTAGTTTCCTACACCAATTAATGCTCCAAGAGGCACAGAATACAAGATGTACATAGATACAAGATACACAAACTTGGAGCGTGCCAATGGAATGGGTCTAAAATTAGAGTTAAGGCGAAAAAAAAAATCAACCTAACGGCACTATGCGGAGAAGAAGATGAAGTGGAAGTAGAGGATGAAGCTGAAGAGGAGGCAAGGAGCGACGGGCGGAGCCGCCCATCATTAATCAAAATAAATTACAAACTATGAACGGGCGAGAAATCATATGACGACTACATTTGAGCAGAACTCTCGGACCCAGTCGAGTCGGGGCCGTGGAGTGTTATTTTCCGTATAATAAATGATCCCGCAGTCCAGACCCGACTGTGGCCTCGTATTTCCGGCGATTTGGTTGCAAAAATTATTAAAACCTGAACAGCAACGCCCCCCAAAAGTGGGGAACAGCAAAAAAAAAAAAATACATCGGCTTAAAAATGATGTGAAATAAAAGGCTGATCCCAGACATCGGGGCAGGGTCGGGCTGGGCTAGGATTAAAGTGTGCGGCGGTCCCGGTGGTGTTTGTGTGTACAGCCGACAAACAAAACCGCAACCTGGAACCCGAAAAAAATAAAAAACAAGCAACACAAATCGAATCCAACGCTGGGAAACACCTGTTCAAAATTACACAGCGAGCGAAGAGCGAAGAGCGATGGTGTGCGATAGGTCAAAAAACTCGGCACTCGGCATGCACATGCCCGCCTGGTCGAGATGTGGATGTGAGTACAAGTTCACAAGCAGGAGGGTTGCAAGCCAACCTCTATTGATTTGTTTGTTTTCCCAGTCGCCGCAGAGGGCCAAGAGGAGGGTAGGGTAACAACTGGACGGGTCACCTTCTACAAACGTTTGGTATATCTATATTTTTAACAGCAAGGCGGTTCTAAATTCAGGTTCAACTTCAGCCTGATCGCCTGCGTGACAGGATTCAACCGGAGACGTCAACAACCCCGCGGACTTGAACTGATTTCACCTTGAACCCAAGGCAGGAGATGAGGCGGAGGAGCAGAAAACACAAACAAACCGAGGACTGTCACAGGGTCCACAATAATCGAAACTTATCGAAAGGACTTCTGCGTATTTGCCTATCGGATTGAGTCTTTGTTATGGAAGTTCACCTTGAACCCCAAGGCAGGAGATGAGGCGAGGGAGCTGAAGACTGTCATAGGGTCGACAATCATCGAAAGATATCGAAAAGACTGATGCTGCGTATTTACCTATCGGATTGAGCCTTTGTTGTGGACGAAGTCGGAGACAAAGAAACAGCCCGCTCATTAAACGCTGAGGAATACAGTCGGAATTTGGACCCAAAAAAGCAGGTATTGGCGTTGTGCATTGGCGTTGTGTTAACTTGCTCGATTGTTAGACGTTTGGCTAACGCTAGCAGCTGACCTTGGCCAGCATTCGCTGCAAGTTCTAGGGACACATTGCAATGGTTTGCACGAGAGCGACTCATTAATTAACATGCAGTCAGCAGAATTGCATTTTACCAGAACGAACCCGTTTGGGCCTCAGCTCTAGTGGTAAAGGAGAGTAGGTATAAATTCATTTATAAGAATTTACGAGCTTCAATAATTCAACCAACACACACACACACGCATGGCAAGCCATTTTTTATGAATTATGTGCAAGCAACGGCTGGCAAAGGCCATAAAAGTAAAAATAAAAGGAGCAGGCGTTGGCCCGAAAAGCTCAACAGCGAGAACGAGAGAAGAACACCAAAGGAGTAGGGAAGGAGGAGTAGCAGCAGGAGAAGAATTGGTGGTAGAATGGGGCCCCAAAAGAAGTGTGCAAAACTCCACTCGGGCCAATAGCGAAAGTCACCACAACTTTTGCTCTCTTCGCTTCCTTTCTGCGGCTCCTCCTCTACCTCTGCCTCGGCCTGCGTCACTCACTTCCTTCTTCTTTCCTCTGCCTGTGCTACAGGTCACAAAGCAAGAAAATACAACAACAAAAGAGGACGAAAAGAAAACAAATAGCAAGGTGTGCAGTTACAATGCCTGTCACTCAGTCTCATACGCACACACACACATTTGTACATGTGTCTGAGCGAGTGCCCCCCACCCCGCTCTGCCCTTAAATTGTTATAAAGTAGTTTTTTTCCTTACTTCAGTCTACACACTTGAAGATTAATGAAAATCGCATGGGAAAATGAAATATGAAACGCTCCAGAAGAGCGACGAGTCCCCGTCTACATGAGTAGCTCCTCTTGCCTTAATCTCTGGCCTGGTGATTGCATCCCCAGTGGAGTGCACTGAGAGAAATGCTTGAAATTGCCGTTGAAAAGTCAAAGGAGATCTAATGGAAAAACAAGCAGCGGAACCATATCAAATGAAGGAAGCATTTTGGACTCCGACTATATAAATCAGCACAGATTTAGGGAGCCAAATAAGCTATGGAGTGCCCACCGCTGGTATAAATATTCCCAAGTCATTTAAATGTGTCCATATGCTTGTCCGTAAGGTAAACTAGATGACTTCAAATGGGAAGACCACTCAGAACCGTGTATTTATAGTCGGGACACTCCGTTCCTTGTTGTTCTTTTTAGGCAACCGCGACAATTCCAAAAGGCAGAGGCAGCCAAGCAACCCAACCAACCACCGCATCGATGATCGTCATATGGGGCAACTTGTCAACTCGGCAGGGGACCTCCTCAAAGTGCCAGGGATGGTGGGCGGGGGGAAAATGAGAAGAAAATGCAGCAGCAACTGCAGAGAAGGAAGCCGAGGGTGAAGCCAACATGGCAGTGTATATTAGCCAACGTGTGAAGCGGAACTAATTGGCAAATTGATATTGCAATCGCACCAGCGGAATTACAGTGGGATGTGGGCTATGGCTACCAACAATTTTGTGATTTGGGATTTCCTTCAAATGTATTTGATAAGCAATTAAAAGGAAATATCGTTCAAGGCACACCAACCATTTCAAAAGAAACGGAAAATTGATAAAAGCATGTTTCCCTTGAGCAAGAAAACTCGAAACAGCAAGATATAATTGGTGCTTTCATGGGCAAACTTGGGTGGAATTCATATTTCTGTCAATTGCTTTGAATGTCAATCTATTGTTCCATCAATTACGGCTTTCAGTGTGAAAATGCGGGCTAAAATCCATAGGGGAAATGCTTCAGCAGCAGCAGCAGAAGCAGCTGTTGTGCAAGCAGTGAGAATTTGTGACGAAACAAATGAGTGAATTAGTAAACAAAACCTGAACTCGGAGTGTGTGTTGCTCACTGTACCTCGACGTCGCGGTTTTATGGGCTAATCAAATCACTGAAGCAGACACCAGCCAAGCCAGCAAGCCAACAGCCAAGCAGTATAGTACTTGGAACCTCGCCGGAGTAAGGCTGAGCTGAGCAAAGTGAAGTTCGTAGCTCCGGTGTTATGGCCGCAATTCAACAACAATCCACAATCCGCACACACAGGGCCGAAAGCCGAAAAGAAACCAGTTTTATAGAATTCACAAAAAGTAAGTGCACAAAGGAGCAAAACAAACGAAATACACAAAAAAAACCAGAAGGAAGGAAGGTATCCGAGAGATATCCGAGACAAAGAAGAAGTGCTTAACCGATGGAAAAAGAGATCTGTGGCCTTATACGTACAGTGGGTCTCAGCTGAAATGGTACAGGTTCATTTAAAGCGCGTAATAAACTTGGTTTTTTAAACCGAATTCAAAGGTTGACTCCGTTGATTAGCCCTTTAAGCATTCACATTGAAAGAAATTATCTAAAATGTGATCCTTCGCCTATAAACGCCTGGAAAGTTTTTAATTTTTTCGAATAACCTTACAATTTTTGTAATAAAAACCCTGTTTGACAATCTGGCATTTAAATTTTAGTGTTATCTTTAGTATTTCTCGAGATATATTGTTTTGAAATCTCCCCCATGCTTATAAGCTGAGACCCACTGTAAGTTTGTGTGTAGAGGAGCCACCGAAGGCCGTTCAAAGACTTTGCTTTTATTTCTTTAGCTTTGGAAATCTGCTCGACTCGGCTCACAAGTGTGGTCATTTGAATGGCTGGCTGGCTATCTGTCTGACTGACTGACAGACTGACGGAAAATGCGAAAACAAAAGCAAAACAATGACAGATGCGGAAGCCTTGAGTCATGGATGCAGGGATGGCAACAAGCTAGTTAAAAAATACAGTGAAACTTGCCAACTGTAACCACATTAAAAACCCCTTATCGTTATAGTTTTTTCGATTTATCTGGCATCCAACCTAGGCGTATTTGACTGTAATCCGAGGAGTATGAGCTTACTGTTTTAACTGCCATTTTGTGCTATTGAACTTTGCCGTTGGCGCTTGAACTTTGCCAGTGGAACTGACGGAGAGAGAACATTTCGCGATGGCACAGCTGAGTCAGAGCCAAGTCAAGCTGATGACTTTTGCTTTGGGCGGTGGCGATGGCGGTGGCGTTTCAGTTTGCTTTTCTCGTTCAAATTTAATACGCAGTGCATCGCTGGGCTTTTATTGATTTATGCATTACAAGCTCGCAAGATGATGCTGTTGCTGCTGCTGCTGCTGCTGCTTTCCTTTCTTGTGCCTGGAAAGGCAATGAACCGCAGGTCCAAGACAAGATGCGGAGACAAAGAAGCCAACGAACAGGGCGAGGCAGGGCAGCCAAGGAAGCAAAGGAAGCGCGCACAAAAGAAAAGGCTGGGCCAGGCAAAAGTTTCGCTTTTCATTTTGTCTGGCTAACGGTTGTGGGCGGTCGGTCGGTCCTCGATTCGTGGGTGAGCGGGGTAGTCGGTCGTGGGGGGGAGGGCCGCGAGTTAACGGTCGCCATGGTTGCCAGATGTGGTGAATATGCGCGCCACAGGCAGACGCCTTGCCTTCGCTTGTGTTTTTGGGGGTTTAAGAAAATATTAAAGTAAAGTCACACTAAGAAAAAAACGTTATAAACTAGCCAAAAAGGCACTTTCTTTTTTTTCGCCCTGTGCAGTTGATTAAAGTTTATTTTTTTTTAGTCGGACACAACTTTAATTTGTGTTAGAGGTGTGAGGGGCTACCCAATCGGGGGTCGAAATCGATTTCCATTGGAGAAAATTGAAAATTCAAAAAAATTGAAACCCCGAAGTAACCGATAACAGGCCAACCAGACGGGAAGGGGGAACAAAGAAAGGTTAGAGGCGGACATAGCAATGGGAAAATCGATGTTGGAAAGAAAATTTGTGGCTCGACCACAAGGTGAACCAGTTGGTGGCTTTTATTTGTTGTTGTCGCTTCTCTTGTGGTTCGATTTTACGTAGTTTTTTTTTTTTGTTTTTTTTATGATTATTATTTCTTGTTTATTCGTTTTTGCGGTTTCCTCATACACCACACACAAGCCAGGAAATTAAAAAGGCATTAAATCGGAACATTTTTGCTGAACAAGTGGGGTATACAGCTCAGAAGGACACCGCCAAGGACATACACTCACTTTGCAATATATACGATAGGGAAATGCTCAAAACCCGGGGGATTATTTATGCCTTTGACCCAAATATATTCACGGATTTTATGTATTTGGCTGCCAGACAAAACAGAAGACAAACAAATACGCAAATGGGAGAAAGATTTATACATAGAAGACTTTTTTGTAGCATTAAATTGGGGAAAATTCGGATAATTCCGAGGGATAAAATATGCAGCATCAGCACTTGATTGATTGATGATTGATCCCATTTGAGCAAGGCCATTGATTTGCATTTTTTACTGGGATCGTGATAGCTACTCTGATACGAATTGATATGTGCATCTCTAATGGCTGCCTAGCATTCTCATGGGTTTCGGTTTTGGGTTTGGGCTCCGAGGTACAGTCTGTCCCCGGCACACACTCGTGGGCATGTATTAATGGAGCTTCGCTGGCACGAACAACAACAAAAAATTGCATAACTTAAAAACAAAAAAGTAGCAAGACAGGGACAGGGACAGAAACAGAGAGAGATAGAAAGAGAGAGAGAGAGAAAGAGCGAGAGAAGAGAAAAAGAAGATCAAGTATAGAGGATTAGAGTACTAAAAATAGCGCTCTGCTCCACACAAAACATTTCGAAAACGGCAACAAAAGATAATGAAAAAGCCCCGAAAAGCCCGAACACGAACACGGGCCCGCAAAGCCGAAGCCTCGATCGTTTACCGATCGTGTGGCCATATGTTGCAGGGGGGGAAGGGGGAGTGCCTGGGGGAGTGGGTGGGTGGCGGTGGTGGTGGGGGCATCCATTTACACGCGACCTATAAACAAAAAACGAAACAGGCAGCGGAAAATGAGGCCGCGGCCGTTCACGCGTCCAGCGTCAGACGACGACGACGGCGACGATGACTTCCCATACGCCGCCGCCCGCCGCTTATCAGTTTCAGTTGTTTATATAAAAGCATTGAGGGAAAATAAAGCGTAGACGGCGACTGAAATAAAAGGCGTAACACTAACGTGTCAAATACAGCTGCGGGCACACCACTAGCATGCATTTTGCTTTATAAATCATTACATGTGAGCTCACCGCAACTGTACGTCAATTTGTTTGTTTTTATGTTTATTGACTTGGATCGGTTTCCCGAGCTCCATCGTCATCAAAACAAAAAACAAATTTTTCTAACGACAAAAACTTGTTTGAACGTGTGCTGGTGTGCTTGTGTGTGTGTGCGCTGGTGTTTTTGCCAGATCTCAGGTTTTTATAATTTTAGAAATTAGCGACAACGACACGTGTTGTTGTTTGTGACTTGCCAAGAATTTTTAAGAGCCATCGGGATTACTCACAAAGCATTCGGGAAGGTTCTGCTACCCCCTCCCAGTCATTCATGACAAACAATTTCCTACACTTGTCTATACAATATAATAAAATATAATATAAGATTATCTAGCCTGTCCGCCCGGGGGCGACGAGCAAGCATCAATTGCCAATTTCAGAGATTGCTGCCTTGAAATTTATTCAAGTGTTTCCTACTATTTGGCTTTCTGATTCACTCGAAAACATGTTTGTTTGCCTGAGCAATCGAAAACAATTAGCGCTCAAATCGCAGCCCTCGCGCTCTCCACAAATTCAAATGAAAATGGCGAAATAGCTGAGGAAATTTCAAGAAGCCTTGCGAGTATGACCGCAAGTGTGCCAAAAAAAAAAAAGAAGTACGGACACGTGTGGGCCCAGAGCAAATATTATTTTGGTTACAAGGTGAGCTGGAGTTGGCTGAGCAAAAACAACAAAAATTCCCCCATGACTCACCCAGAAAGAAAATGCAAGCGCAAAAGGAGCAGAAAAAAAAAATCAGCTGAGCGGCCCTCATTTTTTTTTTGTTCTGCCTGCAGCGTTGCCACCCTACCCTACCTGCGCCCCTATGCAGCTGCTGATAAGAATCTCCGTAGATAATTCAAATTGAAATCGCTATGCGCTCGCATGTAATACATAGGGGTCGGGAGATGAGTCATGGGAGCAGTGAGTGAGCGAAAAATTCCCGTCACGCACTGCAGGCAAATATAGTAAAATGCCGTGGAGTGCAGATAAAGAAATAATTTCGGGCAGTGCCAGTGCGATAATGCGGAAAATGTTATTTAAATTGAGCGATAGCCGAACTATCTGCGTGTGTGTGTGTGTGTGTGTGCTCGGACTATCAGCCGTTTGTTTGCCACTTATCAGCAGGAACGTCCTTCGCTGCAAAGGCAGAAATCTTCTACCTTTATCAGACTTAAAACGCTCTCTTTAACTCTTCATTGACTTGATTTTTATATAAATTTAAGTTTGTCCCTGTCACCTTCTGCCTAAGGCTATTTATTTGTTTTTCTCTTGTTTTTTCGTACTTTGCACGACCTGGCAACGCTTGCTGGCGAACACACACACACGCACATGTGACATAGGCACACACGCTAGCGTGTATGGGTGGCCCGTGGTGAGGAGAGCCACGGGCCACTGTGGGGAGTTGTTTGCTCCGCGGTGGTGAGTAAGCAACGTAGAGGAAAATCAAATAATTTACAATTTTCTTTTTCAACCTTTTTTTTTGTTCGAAATGCACTTACTTTTCTTCAGTTTTTTCCGCTGGAAATTACACTCGGGGTCGGGAAACAAAAACTCAGAGTTTCGTTGGGATCACAGTTGTTGCATAAATTTATCGAGAAACTCGAATTGGTTGCTCTTTCTTTTATTTTATTTTTTTATATTTTTTTTAGATCTTTTTTTTTTTGTTACAGAGAATTGCACAGGGTGTGGAGGTTGAGGGGCAAACAATATATCACAAAATGGTGCACGACGCAGTTTTCCCCCGGAAGGCTTTTCTTTCTTGGAGAGATTTCCACACACGCGACGCGCGCTGCAGGAGCTGCGATGTCCTGCGAACTTGAAGGCCCCGAAAAAAACGGTTAAACGGTTAAAATCGCAGCGATTCTTTTTTTTTTATGCGAAAGCTTTTGCAGCGACCGCGAACGCACCAGCGAACGAACGAACGAACGAGAGAGAGAGAGATGGAGAGAGAGAGAGGAGGGGAGCGCGAGTCAACTACTCTTTTCCCTTTTTGCCTTTTCCTCGCTTTTCTTGTATTTTCTATTATTTTATTTCGATTTTTGTTCTTTACGGTGACGGGACAATTACTGAGTGGGCAACTGAGCCAACGTGGATCTGATCCTCCAATCGCGAAGTGAAGTCTCCAAGCACTGAAAATTAAATGTCGAGCTGCCGAGAAAAGCAAACCAAGCGACTGGCCTGTCAAACTGAAGTCACACAGTGAGCGGGAGAGCAGCTGGCTCTCTGCCTCTGTTAGTCAGGGAGTGTGTGGTGAAATTGGCTAGCACACAAAAAGAAATCGTCTGGTGAGGGGGGGAGAGAGAGCGAGAGAGAGAGAGTGAGAGCCAAGTAGGAAATAAAATGCAAAGAAAATGCGTATTTCCAACGAAAAATGTTAAATAACAGAAGCAAAGAACACAGTGCAAAGTGCACACAATAAGAGAAGAGCGGGGGGATGGGGCAATCGGGGGAGGGGGCAATAAGACCCATGCAGTGCCACAGAGTGCAGGGGGCCCCGAGCCGCAATCAATCATTCCAGCTGCCTCTCCGCTCCTAATAACATCTTTATGCTTTTTCGTATTCGTATCATTTTAAATAAGGCAACGACACACATTTCGACGACAAAAATGGCGTCGGAGCGTCGAGAGCAATGTCTTAGCAGAGAGGCGAGAGCGAGAGGGCAGCATTAACAGCGCCAGAGAGCGCTGCGTCATCAATGCAAACTGCGCACTTTTTAATAAATCGCAAAAAATCCATATTCATTTGCATTCCAGCCTGAGCTGCTATGCAGAAATCGACGAACAACAGCTTTTACGCATCTGCCAAACTCTTTGTTTTCCATAACTACGTTTTTCCACAACAGCAGCGCATATTGTGAAATTGCTGTGGTAAGTGGACGTGGTGAGTTTCTGGCAGGTTAACAGGCCTGCAATTTGTCTCTCTCTAAGTGCCCTTTGTTCGGGTATTGACATTTTGTTAGACAGGGGGTTTCTTTTTTTTTTGTCGAATAGGGTATCTTATACTCATGAAAACATTTAAAAATTTAATTTCATAAATAAGAAATTTTAAATATATTTAATTTGGCATGTAACCACTTTTATTGATTTATTTAATGCAGTTTAAAAATCTTTTAAAGTCTAACCTAGAATGAGAAATCTATTTAATAGTCAATGAAGGTTAAATTTTTTATTTTTATACAAAGTTTTATTGCCCTCCACCTTGATTATTAAGATGAAAAACAATTTTAATGCCCGCTTTTAACTTGAGTAGGGTAAAATTTGCTGAGGTCAATGAAATAATTTCTGGACAATACAACATTCAAGGTGCTCGCTCGAGCTTTGTCATATATTTTTTTTACTGATTTGCCTATAAATGTTGACTTTTCTCCCGATCACTCGGCAAGCAAATGCAAAAGCAGCGACAAGTTCAATTAATTAAAGGTCATAGACTCCCAGTGGCCGCCCCGTGTATAATGCATAAATTTGTCAATCACATAAAATATGACCGACCTATGAGTCGTACAATGAAATCCAGTTAACAAGGAATGCCCGATAAACGTTTCAAATTCGCCTATATGTTAGTTTAATGTTCCCCTATGTTGGAATTTGGCTCTGATATGACCTTGCCGCCTCCTACTTGCGCTGATAAAAAAAAATATTAACAATTTTTGAATGCCAGCCACAAAAGAACCGCAATGTTAACGAACTTTGTAAACTTAAGGCAAGGTTACAGCAACCAGAAAAGCTTCGAAATTATATGAGACGTAAAAATGGCAAACTTAATGCGACGTAGGTACACAGAGTGTGTGTACACGATGTGTATTTGTAGTATAAAGTCGCAGAGCGTTAAAAATAAAATACCAGACACGCAACGGCTGTCGGTCGGGCAGTGTTTTCTATAGAAAACGAAAATTATTTCCTGTTTTTCGGCAATCGCAGGCAAGTGGAAGACACACACATCGCTCTGTGGGCCGATAACAGAATGCGTTGGCCTAAGGCAGCAGGGTGGTTTCAGTCGAACCCAATCACCGGTGGCGTATTTGATAAACGTGGAATACTCGTACATGTTTCTTTGATATTTTGAAACGCAGATTACGCTCGAATGGAGATAATAATAATCCCCTGTTAAGGGCATGTTACGCCCCTGGGATCGGCGGCTAACAGATTGTGGTGAATTTTGATTAGGCTGCATTTGTTTACCGTTACCCCCTTGCAAATGAAACGGCGCAGTTGACGAAGAAGAGGTGCATGGCTAGGGGAAGAGAACAACAAACGCTAAACAATGCGTAAAAAGGTGATTGATAGCCAGGAGTGCCCTGCACAAATTCCTTGAAGTACATGCCTCTTAAAACTTGCTACTAAATCTAATCTATGCATTTCGATGCAATAAAAGTGTAACTAAACTGCGAACAAAAGCTTTGTGTAAGGTGCAAGTCATGCGGTTTTCTCCAGCTGTTTATAATCCAGAGGGGTGAATGTATCGTATGTAATGTATTTGTATTTATGTATGTACATATCTGAAAGATCTTGTGTGCAGAGAGATGAACAGTGGGCCACAGCTCATGGAATTGGTTTTCATAGCAATTTATTACCTATTTTCACATTACATAAAATGTAATACCATTTTTAATTAGCTACCAATTTATTATCGGTGATAAAAATGTCCCGAAACACAATTTTGCTGATAAATTTTGGAAGCTGAAGTTGGAAGTTTGAATATTTGATTAAAATATTTTGGGTAAAAACTTTTGGGTAAGCCCCTATGTTGAACTTAAAAAAGAATAGAAAGATAACTTCTAAACTGCAAATTTAATTGGAAGCGAAACAGAATGAAACACATAAAAATTAATAATTTCTGGGATTATATTTTTTTTGTTTTTGGGAGCACTGGGAGCCGAAAGAGCCAAGGGCTGTCCATGGCTGGTTGGTACAATTGTTAGCTTATAGTTAAAACTAAAGTAACAGAATATATTTCTCTAGATACTGGGGCTTTAAGCCTGTTCTAATAAAACAAAAATAAAACTATAATACTGAAAATGGAACTAACAAAATTTTTAATTACCAACAATAAATTTATGGAAGATTTAAAGATTTATACCTCTATTTATACCTAAAGATTTATGTACATTGATCCAGGTCTCGGAAAATTCCACCCAGCGCACGTTTTGAGTTGCTATTCGTATTTAATAAACAAAAACTTAACAAAATACAAATTAAATGCTCTTAAAAACGATACAAAACAAATATTTTGATAATAAATAAATAAGATACAAGAGGATACAAAAATAACATAAAAAACACCTATGTATGCCTTGACCGGGTACTTCATGCAACGAAGAGCCGCAAGGTTAGGTGATCACTCCTGGGGCCTGGACATGTCCTTCAAGTTATCGAAGAACCGCAGGCTAAAGTGGTAGATCATTTCGATCAGGCTGAGGATGGAGAAGCCCATGAACAGGCCAAAGATGCCACCGCAATTGGCCAAAAACTCGGTGACGCCGTACAGCTCCGATCGCTTGGAGGTGATGAACTGGCTCTCCTTGAAGTATATGGACAGTCGGGACATCTGCGACCCGGGATACTCTTCCATAAAGTCGGTATCGCCCTCGGCCAGCAGCATCTCCTCCAGGTCAAAGTTGGCCTGCGATATCTCCGTGTTGTAGACCAGGGAGGTGCAGGCTGGCATGCAATTGCAGGCCGACTCCACGCCTTGCGATCCCTCGCCGGCGGCATCCAAAGCCCTCACTCGCTTGAATTCCCTCACCAGGAGCTGGCGCTCGGCGCGATCGTAGCAGTGGATCTTGTCCTCGCCGCACACCGGCATGTCCATGTTGCGCGGCATCGAGAACTTGACGCATCCGCACTTGGTTAGCGTGAAGTTGGCCAGGCACTCCAGCTGGCAGTTGGACTCGGTGTAGACCTTGAAGAAGCGCAGCGATCGCTCGTGGCTCAGGAAGCACTGCCTGCGCTGCGGATGGTACTCGGCGATGCCCGAGGACATGGTGATCATGCTTGGCTTTACGGCGATCAGCACCTCCTTGCCCATCGGGATGCGCACAAACTGCTTGGACACCTGCGGCACGTCGTCGGGGGCGTGCAGGATTACCTAAACCACAAAAAACCTTCCTGTAGTGCGATTCTATTTATCTTCTTGCTACTGCTCACCTTGAATCCCTGCACGGGCCCCCGGCAGGCGTAGTCCACCTCCTGCTTGAAGCTCTGCAGGGCCAGAAAGATGCCCGACCTGGCCCCAGCGCTGAGCACCCTGGCCGGAAAGGTTTCCACGTCGCTGCTGTGGGAATAGCCCGCCTCCAGGGTCCAGGGCAGGTGGCGTGCACTGATGTTCTCCATTTCCAGGGGCTCGCCGCTGTGCTGGTACTGGTAGGTGTTCTCCCGGTATATCTGGTTGGCCCGCAGCCCGTTGAAGGTGTAGCAGATGCCCTCCTCGGTGAGCGTTTTCCGGAAGAACTTGTCGCACTCCCCGAAGCGACTCAGCCAGCGGCAGTAGAAGAAGTAGCGGTCGAACTGCGGCAGCATCCGCATCAACACATCATAGTAGTCCAGATCGTCGCCAGCGATTAGTGTCATGTCCTCATCGATGATCTGCGTGTTGCATACGTGCAGCAGAGTGCGAAACTCCTCCATTTCCAGGACGCTCACGTTCTCTGGCTTAAAGATCCGCGAGGAACGCATCTCCTCGCTGAACCGGCTGTACAGATCGGCGTAGAAGGACTCCTTTCCTTGTTTTAAAAATTAAATTGCCTTAGGCTTAGACTAATCAGTGTTGAACCCATAAGGTACTAACCTTTCTTCTTCAGCACTCGCTTGGTTTCCGAGCAGACGGTGACGGCCGGAAAGGGAATGTTCCAAACGGGCATAGACTTTTCCGCAAAACTCACAATCACAGGCTGTTGAAAGAGGTCCAAAGTATTACTTATATCGACTATAAACACCCGGTTCTCAGGTAAAAATGACTCCAAAGGACGGTTTAGGCTAAACATAACTTTCAGCTTGGAACCAACGAATTTAAGGCATAGTAGAATAAAATGGCAATTAAGATTCGGGGGATCCAAGTTGTGCCCACAATCTTAACACTAGAAGTACGGGAAAAGCAAGTCTTAGACATCGGACTACCTACTGAGAACCGGGTATTTATAGTGCGAACACTGTACCTTGGTCTATGGTGCTTATTTTACGAATACAACGAACTACTTTTGGCGGCTATTTACTAGGTACTCTTTACTGGAAATACGATAAAAGTATGCCTTAGTCATGGAGCTGAAAATCGGGTTTTAGGTCGGAAATCTTCACTATAGCTTATAGTGCTGGTTTCAATAGGAACAACGTTCTTCTAGTGCCTATTTACTAGGTACTCTTCAATTTAACACTAAGAGTACTATATGCCTTGGGCATGGAGTTACCCACTGATGAGTGGATATTTAATGCATCTTTTATAGCTTGTTTTAAAGGGAACCCAGTACTTTGAGCACCTATTTCCTAGGTAATCTTCGAAATACAAAAGCTGTTGCGCCGAAAAATTGTAACACTAGGAATACGTAAAGAGTATGCCTGATAGGGCTTGTGTCAACGGGAACCAACTACTTTTATCGCCCAATTGCTGGGTATTAGTCCTCACCGTTTCGGTCCATTTGGTGTAGGCACTGGCGATGAGGGTGGAGCACCCGTAGATGGAGACGAGGAAGGCGCAGAGCCAGAAGATGCGCTCCCGGAGCGGCCGCTCCCGCTCGCCCAAGTACTGAATGCCATGGATGGAGGTGCGGGCGCAGTACTCGTGATAGGTGGTAAGGAGGCCGTTGCAAGGCCCGGGGGCCTTTCTGTTCCGGGTCGGGTGCTGTTTCTCGCCCAGATCGATGGCCCCACTGCCCTCCAAGTCCTCCTCCGAACCCGCTTTACTCTTCGGAAACATGAGCATGACGGAATTACGATCTTAAAACAAATTGAATAGCGAATGGGCGGGGAATGCGACAGACGATTGAATCCCGTTAGCCAACAAAGTTCCCAGATTTTTGGCGGTTTCGGGATTTTTAAGCACATTTTGCATTTCATGTGATTTTTTCATTACATTCTTTTCTGTTTTGATCTATATTTGAAAATTGTTGGAAATATAAATAATTGTGTATAACAAGAGTATATTAAAGATCGTCAGTACTTCGAAATAAACTAACCGCAAATCGAATCTTTTGGTATAATCTTCAAATGTTGCTATTGTGCATTTGAAAGGTATTTCTGTTTGCCAAGAGTTACACTCTGGCTAAAACAAGGGTTGCATATTAACTAAATGTAATTTTTTAAAATTATATTTCGTTAAAAAATACCTGCATTTGTGGTTCGTGTCCCAACTAAGAATATAGCTGAAGATAACATACTCAAAAATAATACTAAAATAGGCAACAGATCCTGTGTGTCTAGAGCTGGGAATCTTACTTTAGGGCACACAAAACCGCACTCTTTTTATCTTTTTACTTCTTTTTACAATAATGCAAAATACTTGCGACGCGTCTTGTCTTAATCCCGCGGCAATAGGTCGTGTATTACACATTGCTCATCTCTAAAAGCAGCGCCAGAATCTACCAAATAAAAACAATAACAATAGGGTAGGGGTCACCATTCCCTCTAAGACAACCGGGAGCGTGCTTGTTACGCTTTTCAAAGAGTTTTAAGCGGGATTCGATTTCCTTAAAAAAATACTAGTTTTCGCGCCTTCGCCAGACTCCCGCGTGATTGGTTCGAGTATTGGCTAAAGGACACCCATCACTAAAAGCAACGCTAGAAATCACCAAAAACCGAACAATAACAAAACGACAATGGTGACCCGATCCTGCGTGTACAAGGACTGCGACTATTACTATTCGCTTCACAGCACCCGGGATCGCACCCTCTTCGCCTTCCCGAAGAATGCGGAGCGGGCCCGCATTTGGCGGGAGCACGGAAAGGTGCATCCGAAGATTCCCGCCCAGCAGCTGTTCATGTGCTCCGAGCACTTCGATCCCTGCTTCTTCTCCACCTCCCGGCAGCGGATGGTCCTGGTGGGCGAGGCCATCCCATATGAGTACGATGATAAGAAGTCTATGGTGCTCCGGGAGCAGGAGCAGGAACAGGAGCAGGACCGGGAGCAGGAGCAGGATATGGTGGAAGACATCCTTCCGGCACCCTCCGCCCCCCATTCCTCGCAGCAGAATTACCTCATCAACTTGCACGACAACGAGCTGAGCATCAACACAGTGGAGTCCACCACAAAGGGCAGGGCCACGGAAGGTGCGTAGGATACTTTGATCCAGTTTCCTCTGCAATGTCTTATTGCAATTCCTTTAATTTCTTATGTTTTACTGGTTCTGGAATCTTTAAATGTTAAAGATCTATAGCAAGTCCTTAAGTTTTGTTGGGTTTAGGTTCTTTAAAGACCCAACATCTTGAAAATATCTATAATTCATTTAAGATACATTAAGTTTCCTCTGCAATGTCTTATTGAAATTCCCAAAGTTGCATTGGGTCTTGGTGCTTTAAATGCCAAAGATCTGGGTTCTTGAAAGTCCTTAAGCTGTGTTCTTTAAAAGCCAAAGGTCTTTCAAAGATCTAGTTCCTTGAATAATGATATTTAATGAGTTTGGGCAAAGTCCTATAGCAAATCCTTAAGTTTTACAGGTTCTAGGTTCTTTTAAAGTTAAAGATCTATTGCAAGTCCTAAAGTTTTGTTGGGTTTTACGTTCTTTAAGGGCCCAAGATCTGGAAAATATCAATAATTAATCTAAGATACAATAATTAAGTTTTCCCTGAAATGTCTTATTGCAATTCCTAAAATTGCATTTGGTCTTGGTGCTTCAAATGCCAAAGATCTGGGGTCTTTAAAGTCCTTAAGTTGTGTTCTTTAAAAACCAAAGATCTTTCAAAGATCTAGATTCTAAAATAAGGCGGGAGTTGTAAAAGGAGTTGCAATTCCTTGAGTTTCATTGGTTTTAGATTCTCTAAATGTTAATGATCTAGTGCCAGACCTTTAGGTTCTTCAAATGCCCTACTACCATTGCTAGTTCTTAAATTGCCAAAGCACTGGAAAATATCTATGATTAATACCTTGATCCGTAAGATACAATACATTGATCAAGTTTGCTCTGTAGTTTTGTTGGCAGTCCATAACATTATTGGGTCTATGTTCTTTAAATTTTTTAAAGATCCTTTACCAGGTATTATGTTGTATTGGGTTCATGATCATTATTTGCCAAAGATCTATTGCAAGTCCTTAAGTTCTATTGAGTTTATATTCTTTAAAGTATAAACTTCAATGTTTAAACCATTGTAGAACCAACTATTTAGCCCTGTATGAACCGTTTTGGATGATTTGTGCTATAATGAACTCTTTGGTGTTACTTCTAAATCTAATTATTATATTCTTAGATCTTAGAGCTCTTTAACTCTTATGCCAACAAGTTTAATTTCTTTGGATCTTGCCATTTAATACGATGCATTAATAAAAGTTAATTTTGCAGTTGACATCAGCGTCAAGCCAACGACCTCCAAGAGGGCGAAGATATCAACCATCGTGCCCTCGCCCTCGGAATCGGCCTCGTCGGACTCCAATCCTGACAACGCGGAGGCCATCGACGGCTCCGAGGTGTCCGTGTTCAACTTCAAGGGCGAGGAGTACGTGCAAATGTCCCTGGCATTCTATTTGAGGGAGAAACGCGAGATGGCGGACCGCTTGCAGGAGTACAAGAAGACGCTGAGGAGTATAAGGGCGCAGGTGTCCAAATTGGACCTGTGACAGAAGTTCAACCCGTTGCTGTATATTACTTGTAATTTTAGGCTCTAAGAAGAAAGTAAACAGGTTACTAAGCTTTTCAATTTATTTGCCATCATGTAAATCATGCAAATTGGGGAGCACAAGTCAGTCGCTCAGCTCGTGCACTTCCTCATCGCTGTCCACGTCGGGCCCCTCGCTGAGATCCTCATCGTCCTCCTCCTCCTCGTCCAGCAGCTCCTCCGGCAGCCCCAACAGCAGGCGCTTCCTCTGCAACAAGGCCGCCCAGCTGAGCTGTGTTTCGCAGAGCGGACACTCGCCCCCGATGGGAATGTAGTGCCCAGGCTGGTCGCCCAGGAGATAGCTGGCCAGGCAGAGCATGTGGCAGGTGAGGCGGCAGGTGACGTTGGTGCAGCCGAGCCGGGAGCGCTCCGGCTGATCGATGCGCTGCATGCAAAGGTGGCATTCGGCAGCCCGGGCCACGGGCAACGCTCCCACTCCGTTGTCCGCTTTTCGTCGCTGACTGGAACTTACAGAGACCTTGCCACTGACAATCTCCATGTGCGTGGGCAGGGACACTGGGAAACCGCGCTCGTAGTCGCTTTCCAACCAGCGCACGGTCAGGGCCAACCTGTTCCAGGGGCCCACTCCCAGCATCCGATTGAGAATCCGAAAGTTGTAGTCGAAGTGCGTCTCCCGGGGATTACGGCGCTTCAGCTCGGGAAAGATCTTGAGCCGAGTGGAGAGCGAGGGCTGTTGCCAGGCCCACTCGAACTGCAGGGCGACTATGTTGTTGGGGAATCCATGCACTATCATCACCATCTGCCAGGGTCCCTTGCAGCTGGTTTTCTTGGCGCCTCCAAAGTCACAGCCGCGATTGTGCTGTCGGATCCGGCGCTTCGGATTCACAGTGAAGCCCACGTAGCACTTTCCCCGGTACCGGGCATCCAGGCTCTGACTGCAGAGCAGATACACGCCGTAAAAGTGCCCCTTTTGGGCAATGGTCTCGCTCTGGTCCGAGACATCCTTTGCGGGGGCTGTGAATTTCGGAAAAGCGGGTTTAATCAAAGAATCTCTAAACAATGAAATAACCAACACAGAAAAGCAACAGCCCAGAATGTCAGTAGAAAACGTGGTTAAACACGCAGAGTTTTGGTGAAATGGGTGTAGGAATAAGACCTTTTTAGACTAACCAATCACATACAACAGGAATGTAGAAAAACACGCTTACAAATTGCACTTTAGAACAGCGGCGGGTACATATTTTAAACTTGGGAACCGGCCAAAATTCCGAACACTTGCACATGTCGATTCCCTTTTGCTTGAGACCTTCGGTTCCGAATTCCTTTTTCACCGTCAAATTCCGAACTTTTCAGTGGGAGCTAAAAGAGCTATGGGGTGCCCACCGCTGCTTGAGAACGATGATCTAGCTTTAAATATCTGTGAATTTCGGTGAATTAAGTTTAGTAATAGGACCTTTTTATACTAACCAATCACATAGAACAGCAATAGAACACCGAATATCAGATGATATATTCTTCTTCAGGCGATGTCATTGCTGTGAACTCAAGTTAAAATGGATTAGTAAAAGTATATCTTTGGTATAACCAACAATTCAGAAAACAACCAGTCCAAAATGTCAGTAGAAAACGTTTTTTAAAATTTCTAGGGTGTCGGAACTTTAGTGTTCAAATGGGTTTAATAATATCACCTTTTAGGATAACCAAATTTCCCTTTGCGGCGTAGAGCTTACTGTGAATTTAGTTAAATAAGATTAGTAAAAGTACATCTTGAGAATAACCAAACACTTAAGAAAAGCGAGAGCCCAGAAAAACGCCGTTTTCTCTTCGTTCTTAGGACTAATTTATTGGTGAACTTTCAGTTGCGGGCGCTAGTTTAATTCTAGTTTGATGTTGGTCCCCGTGGCCATTCCGTTGATTTGCTGCTGCTGCGGCTGCTGCTGGGCATTCGCCTGGACAGCCTGCAATACACCGCTAGCAGATTGCCCCTCGCCAGGGCCGGCCGCATTTCCGTTTCCATTGCCATTGCCATTGGGCGTGGCCGCCGTGGCCTCAGCGCCCGTTGCCGCCTCAGAGCCGTTGCTCTGTTGCTGCAGCTGCTGTTGCAGTTGCTGCTGCTGCTGCTGCGCGGCCGTGACGTTCTCGAGCAGTTTGATGCGCTTGCGCGTGTAGTGCTGCCACTGGAGTATCGCCTGGTCGTCTATGAACTTGCAGCACTGCGAGTTTACGATCTCGCGACGGAAGTGCTCGTACTGCAGCAGATCGAGAAAGTAGAGGCACATTGGGTACATGAGGTACTTGGCGTAGTCCGGCTCCTTCCAGTACTGCAGATACTTCAGGTAGTTGATGAACGATTGGTCCTTGAAGAAACCGCGCTGCGCGAGGACTGCAATAACACGGGTTAGCATGCGCTTTCTTATGGGGGGTTTCCTTTTTGAGCGGGTCAACAAAATAGCTTCTTTAGTCCTAATTAATTGTCAAGCTATCTAGGAACATTCCCTCAATTTTTCAAGTCGATACGTGGATATTTTACGATGTTGGTCTTTGAAGCGGACAGGTCCGGGTCATTTCTTGGGGTCACCTAAAACTTTGAAGAAGTTTTTTCTCGAAATACCATTTTCCCATTTTGTAAACACGACTCATTAAAAAAAAAAAAAATAGTATTCCAACATCTACGAAGTCAAATAATTAAATACATAAATGGAATTTTTAGTTTTGCGTTCTATTTTTTCGTATTTTAACGTCAATATTTATATAAAAGAAAAAGTATGCCAGTTCTAGTTGAACTAGTAACATTGAATAGTAAAAACGAAGTAAAACAATTAAATACATAAATGAAATATTTTTTTAGTTTTGCTTCCATATTTTTTTTGTATTTTAAAGTCAATATTAAAAAAATAAAATGAAAAAAAGTATTCGAGTTCTAGTCGAGTTAGAAACAGCTATCGACCAGGAAAAAGAAAGAAAATAATTAAATACATTAATGGAATTTTTTTTTTAAATTTTGTTTCCATCAATGTCAATATTTATAAAATAAAAAAAAAAAATTTTCAGTAAAAATTTTTAAAAAAATTTCGGCCCAAAAAAAAAAAAAACCAAAACAAAAATAAATAAATAAATTAAATAAAAACTTTTTAATCTTAAACTATGTAAGCACATGAAATTTTGGCTTAAAAGAAAAAAAATGAGTGTTGCATAGAAAATAGTACTTAATAATGCTGTAATGTTGCCCGCATAGGCAAAAAAAATATATGAGGCTAGTATTATGAACTTTAAAACAAATGCAATTTTTCTAGTTTGGGTCCAAAATTAGGGAAGCACAGCCATAAGCAATAGCAAATATCTACACTATTTTGTATTATGAAATATTTTATCAAGCTGTCTTAAAAGTGTCAAAGCGATTAATTTTTAAATAGCCGAGAAAGCACTTCTTAAAAATATGCAAATGCAATTTTTGTTGTTTGGGAACCAAAATTAGAGACGCCCAAAGTATAAGAAGGGCAAGGGTAAATATCCACACTATTTTGTGTTATGAAATATTATATCAAGCTGTCTTAAAAGTTTCAAAGCGATTAATTTATATATACCCGAGAAAACCTTTCTTAAAAATAACCAAATGCAATTTTTGTTGCTTGGGAACCAAAATTAGCCCAAAGTATAAGAAGGGCAATGGTAAATATGCACACTATTTAGTGTTATGAAATATTATATCAAGCTGTCTTAAACGTTTCAAAGCGATTCATTTATATATACCCGAGAAACCCTTTCTTAAAAATAAGCAAATGCAATTTTTGTTGTTTGGGAACCAAAATTAGAGACGCCCAAAGTATAAAAAGGGGAAGGGTAAATATCCACACTATTTTGTGTTATGAAATATTATATAAAGCTGTCTTGAATGTTTCAAAGCGATTCATTTTTATATACCCGAGAAAACCTTTCTTAAAAATAACCAAATGCAATTTTTGTTGTTTGGAAACCAAAATTAGAGACGCCCAAAGTATAAAAAGGGGAAGGGTAAATATCCACACTATTTTGTGTTATGAAATATTATATCAAGCTGTCTTAAAAAAAGTTTCAAAGCGATTCATATCTGTATACCCGAGAAAACAGTTCTTTAAAATATCGAATTTTTCGACCGCCTAAAGGAGGGAACCCCCGTGAGAGAGAGTTTCCAAGAGGGGGGGATACGCACAGTTGAGATAGTTCGGGTTGGAGAGGCACTGGACGAACTCGAGCTCGATCTGCCAGCGGCGTCGCTGCTGCTCCTCCGACTCGATCGCAGCTACAATGGGGAGAAAAAGCAGAGAAGATTAGCGGGGGATCTGGAGAGGATTAGACGAGTTCTTAGCATGCCAAGCGGGAGGGGAGGTGGGTCGAATGTTAGATTGCGATTAGTGTGGTGGGAGCGTGTCATTTGGCGGGTACTTACTCTTACCCTTTCCGTACATTTTGGCCATTTTGGGCTTGTTTTTGGAAAGGGTCTCGCGGGCCACGGACTTTCGGCTACTCAGTTTCGGGCTCGTGTCGGGTCTGGTTTCGTTCAGTGTACTGGTGGTATGTGGATGATTTTGATTCTGTTTTGGTTTCTGTTTCTGTGTGTTCTGTGTGCACCATCAAGGGGGGGGATACCGATGTAGGTGGATAAATAAAACACACACACACAGAGAGAGAGAGGCACACGCAACACACAAAATAAAAAGCGAGAAATACACGAAAAAGGAAAACGGTAACAAATCAAATATGCAACAACAAAACGTATGGGACGCGCGGCAAGGGGCGCAAACGAAAAACGACGCCACAAGAAAAGCGAAAAATCTGTGCGACCAGGCCGGGGTGTCCAAGCGGCCGGGCGGCGGGCTGTTGGGCCTTTTGTGTTGGTGATTTCTAGTGGAAAGCTGGGAAATTCAATAGTTTCTATCTGTCTACAAACCGTAGGAGTTCATTTGGATTCTGTTCGCCGGCGACAACCCTGTGCTTGCGACAGCCAGGGCTACCCAACCACACGGCACTAGGGATGCAAGCTGCAGCGGCATCGGCAGCGTTATCGATAGAGAGCGCGGTGACACGGCACTATCGTTTTACAAAATACCAGTTTAAATACCATGCCAGTATTTGTGCTGCCTGCCTGAATAATATTTTTAAATTAATTAGGCATTCCTTTTGTTTTAAGTTTCTTCACCTCTCTATACATTCACAAATAAAGAATAAAGTGGGTGCAGCCTATCCCGAGTTTCAGTAGGGCTAACTATCAGCAATTAATTTATTAGAGTATATTCAGCATTTTATGTTTTCACTAGTTTGATATTATATGTGTTATATTCAACAATTAACATTTAGTAAGTACTGGTAACGCAAAGGTATTATAAAATTATGATTAAATAATTATAAGACACTACATAATATAAACCTTAAATCATATTGCTACATATTTCGAGAGAATGATTTTCTAGTGACGTTAAGCTATCGGTAATACGAAATATAATTTATTTTGTGATATCAAAATTATCCTAAAATATAGTTGAATTTTAATCAGACCCAATAGTTGGAATTTTCAGGTTTTTTAATGGTAAAGATAAAAAAACCATCTCGAAGTGCTTATATAAAATTATTTAAAATTAACTTGATTATTTATTACCTCCCACACATTTTGCAGAATTTTTTTTTTAGCATTTTTTATTGGGCCGTGAAAAATAAATTCTGATTATGATTTTTTATTAATTAATCAGATCTTAATATTAAGATTAATCACGCATATCGATATATCGATATTCACACAGCACTCTCTATCGATGCTTCTCCAGATCTTTCTGTATCTGCGTTAATTCTGTCAGACTGCTACGAAAAACTGAATTTACTCAGCTGGGACATATCAGATTGAAACAAAATCATCAAAGTCAGAATATTCCAACAACAAATCAAGGCCTGCAATCGCATCTTCGCGGAAGTGTGCCTGCAAATCCACCAAAAAGGAAGACAACAAGAAGCGTCCCCTCCAAGAAAAAAAGAACAAAAAGAGACGCTGCAGCTTGGAAGGCGTCCCAAAAAGTGAGTATAAATGAAAATTAGACTTGCTTTATGTAATTTGAGGGCATATAAATAAGTATGGCCCCGTTTGTGGAGCATGATTCAGCTTCCCGCCGAGGCAATTTCATTTGTTATGGCAGCTAAAATTAGAATACAGTGGGATGTGCCTAAGTGTGACCCCCCCTACACCCCGAAAATGCCATCCCATTGCATTTTCACACGAAAAAAAAAACAATGTTTTGTTGTTTTTGCATTGTTACTATGGATATGGCAATACCAAACATTTCCATTTTTCTTCAAGAAAATTCTAAAATACTCCGAATACTTTTATTTATTTATTAAACTTCCAAAAATATGGAAAAATATTGAAATGCTTACATTCTATGGGTTATAGGTAATAAATAGCAACACAAATGGCCATAAATATCGTAATACCAAACAAAGAATTTCCATTTTTCTCCATGAAAAACACCAAAATACTCCGAATACTTGTATTTATTTATTAAACTTCCATTCTATGGGTAGAAAATGCTTATAGGTCATAAATAGAAACACAAATGGTCATAAATATCGTAATACCAAACAGCATTTGCTTTTTTTCGGGTTAATTTTATTTATTTCATTTAAAATCCAAAAGATATGAGCAGTTCCAAGCTGTTAATGTAATTTTTAATCATTATGGGCTAGCTATGTTTTCGATTCTTTACTGCAAATACAAATTTCTATAAATAGTGCACTATTAATAGTGCAACACAGATACTTTTGACTCAGAATACATGTATTTATTGCATTTCAAACCCAAAAATAAGCAATGTTTCGGTGTTTTGGTGATATAAAATAATTATGGGCTAGAAATTTTTACAATTGATCAATAAAAATGGAAATTACCATAAATAGTTCAATATAATAAACTGAAATTGCATTTACCTCAAAGATAAATCCTTCCAACTCTGAAATCTTATAGTTATTTAATATAAATTCGAAGAAAATGACCAATGTTAGGCTCTTAATATATTTTAAAAGCATTATAGGATAGAAATCTTTCAATTCAATAACGAGAAATACAAAATTCCATAGATAATTCAATACCGAAAGGTATAATTGCCTTTTTATCCAAGGCAAGCCCACCTAACTTGGAATATTTACTTTAATTTATTTTTCAATTCGAAAAATATGAGCAATGTTTAGTTATTGTGATATAAAATCGAAAATTTCAGTTTTCTGCCAGCCAAACCCTTTAAACGCAGAATAGGCTGGAGATACTTGTATATTGTTTATGGAGTTTACTCCTAAACGGGTGTCGCCTTACAAGGGTGGCTAGTTAAGGGTGGGAGGCCTTTAGGCAGGCTCTACTGTCAGGTTTTCCACGGCTCAATTGCTTGCATTTCCCTGAGCCGTTAGCAGCTGCAGATTTATTGATGGATTTTGGAAACGGTTGCGTGAGCTTAGAGCGTTTATGGCCGCCAGCTGACGGTGCCTGTCCTTGGGCTACCTGTCCCCATGTCATATCACAGCCCCTGCCCTTCCTCCTGCTACCTGATCGCCTTTAAAACTGTTCGCATTTCCTCTTGTCTTTCAGTTGCAATCCCGGTTCAGTCCAGCCCAGTTATTCCAACAGTCCAACTGTCGGAAAGCACGGAAAGCAGCAGCAAAGTAAACCGAGTTTACAGGATCGATTGATTGCATACAAAAAGAGTGGTTAAGCAAAACCATGGTGGCCACAACCATGTCCCTCAACGAACGCTTCACCCAGATGCAGTCCAAGCAGCAGGGAGCCGGCCGCAGCCGTTCCCGCAGCCGGAGCCGCCGCATTGTGAACGATAACGTGGCTAGCCCGTCGGTATCGGCGGCCAACACACGCCTGCTGCAGGAGTTCAAGCGCCGTCACACCGTCCAGACGGCCCTCAAGCTGAAGCGCGTATGTGTCCCCCATAACAAACGATCCCAAAAACTGAACAAACAGACACGCGCACAGATCACAACAGATCGCAGTTGGGCGGCAGTGGCTTGGATAAACACGAAGGAGCAGAAGGAGCAGGAGCAGGAGACGGTGATGGAGTTGGAGATGGACAATGCTGTAGAGATTGTTGCGCCTTCTGCGTGGTCCTTAGACCTTCCTCCAGACTCTCACGCTCTTTCTCTCTCCTTTTGAACAATGAACTTGAACTTGAACTTGAACTGCGACACTGAGTCGAGTGTATTGAAAGCACTGAAATGAAAATACCATCCACAACCTATTGCCTCCTTACAGAGAAGCTTACGGAACACTAACGGACGTGGACCACGCGTCGGCGGCGTCAAGTCAGTGCGCCTGGCGCCGAACGGAAAGCCCGTGCGGTCGAATAACGTGACCCGGCTAGCAACGTAAGCATCCCGTGTCAAGCATTCTACTGCCACTTTCTCAAGTCTCCGTTCGTTCATCCCTCACGCGCAGGATGCGTGCCGATCTCGTGACCAGCACTCGGCGCAGCGGCAGCAGCGTGCGTCGCTTTGCGAACGCTCCGGTGGCCGGACTTCGCCAGCGCCTGGGCCGCCCCTCTTTGGGCGGTGCCGCTGAGCGTGTGGAGCGCCGCCAGCGCTTACAGCAGCAGCAAAAGCAGCAGCAGCCCCTACAAAGGTCTCGTTCGCGCTCCCGTTCGCGTTCAAGAGCGCCGCCGGTGCAGCGCCAGGAAAGGGGCCGCTCTCTGAGCCGGGGACGCTCTATGAGCCGGGGACGCAGCGTTGGGCGATCCCAGAGCCGTAATCGCGGTCGCGATCGCACCCCGCAGGCGCGTCTGCCGGTGAAGCAGCGCCTCTCGGTCAAGCACCGTCTGGGCGTGCGTCCCGGCCAGGGCAACCAGGGAAATCCCACCAAAAAGCAGAACCAGAGGCAGCAACGGGCCCAGAGCCAGCTGCGTGGCGTAGCCGGCGGGCGGGTGGAGAAGCGGCGCAACAATAGAAACCATAAAAATATCCAGAACAAGGGAGTCTCCGCTGCGCTTGCCGGACGCAAGGGAAGGCCTCGTGGAAGGTGAGTTACACACAGCGCACACAAAGCATAGAACGTATATTCAATGGTTTAATATTTGCAGATCTGCTGTTAGGGCCAATGCTGTTGCTGCGGGTGCAAATGCTGCTGCTGGGCCAGGACCTGCGCGTCGCTCGCGCTCTCGCAATCGCGCTGCTGCCGCTGTCGCTACTACCGCACAGGGTCGGGCACCTTCGCGCCAGCGACGTGGACGCAGTGCAGGCGCCGTTAAGGGAAACAATGCTAACAAAAATGGTAACATCCAGAAGGCCAAGGGCAAGCCAAAGAACGGTGGCAAACAAGGGCCGGGACAGCAGCAACAGGCTCGTCNGTCGCGATCGCACCCCGCAGGCGCGTCTGCCGGTGAAGCAGCGCCTCTCGGTCAAGCACCGTCTGGGCGTGCGTCCCGGCCAGGGCAACCAGGGAAATCCCACCAAAAAGCAGAACCAGAGGCAGCAACGGGCCCAGAGCCAGCTGCGTGGCGTAGCCGGCGGGCGGGTGGAGAAGCGGCGCAACAATAGAAACCATAAAAATATCCAGAACAAGGGAGTCTCCGCTGCGCTTGCCGGACGCAAGGGAAGGCCTCGTGGAAGGTGAGTTACACACAGCGCACACAAAGCATAGAACATATATTCAATGGTTTATTATTTGCAGATCTGCTGTTAGGGCCAATGCTGTTGCTGCGGGTGCAAATGCTGCTGCTGGGCCAGGACCTGCGCGTCGCTCGCGCTCTCGCAATCGCGCTGCTGCCGCTGTCGCTACTACCGCACAGGGTCGGGCACCTTCGCGCCAGCGACGTGGACGCAGTGCAGGCGCCGTAAAGGGAAACAATGCTAACAAAAATGGTAACATCCAGAAGGCCAAGGGCAAGCCAAAGAACGGTGGCAAACAAGGGCCGGGACAGCAGCAACAGGCTCGTCTGGGACGCAGTCGTACTCGTACCGGTCGCAAGGCTGCAGGTAAAAGCGCGACAAGTGGCCAGGACAGCAACCGGACCGGGATCTGGAAAGCGGCACTTGAAGCACAACTATTCATTTGATTAATTACCTTGAATTTTCCCCCCGAAATGGCACTAATCCTATGGTACGTTTCTTTTTCTCAGGCAAAAATCTGCGGGTGGAAGTGAAGCGCGAGGACCTGGACCAGGAGCTGGATCAGTACATGTCAACCACCAAGTCGGAGATGGACTACCTACTGAAGTAGAGCCAATGCTAGTCCGATTTAGGGAAATGTGAAGCAAATGAGCGCTCAACCACCGGTTATAGACAGACTTTGTTTCTCTTAAGACACTAATGTGTCGCATAGTTACTAGTTATCACTAAGAGTTTACCATCTTAATGTAAAGAAAAACCAAAACCAACGGGCGAAAAATCTAACATCAAGTTACCATGTATATATGTCTAGCTTTTAGCGTTAAGTAAAGTTTATCAAAACCTCTTGATGTTACGTTCATTGCCGCAATAAAATTAATCTCTGCTCAAAAAGAAAACCAATCTAATCGATGAGTTCTCGGCGGGTGTTTCTGATTGACTTCGACGTTATGCGGCTGCTGGATTCGGTCCATTGTAGTTGTCACTACCAAGCAATAGAACAAAGGAAAATCCTTTCTTTTCCTCTCGTGCCGGAAATTGACAATCACAAACGGTTGGCAAATGAAATGTTTCTGCGAGGCGAACAGCCGCAATCCATTTCCCCCTTGCGAGTCTATCTTTTGAAGTCACTTTTATGGATGAGTTAGATTTTCTCTTCTTTCATAACCAATCGAATTTTTTCCTGCGGAATGTCAACAAGAGGAGACATTTTCAATTGGAATTTCCCAAGCAAACTTCAATAATCCCATCGAGCACACAATTTTCAACTCGCAAACTTTTCCCCATTCAATTTCAAATTTGTTTGTCTTTGCTTTCGCGTTCCCATTGATTATTTTTAATTTCTTTGATTGATTGCAGTTTTAGGTGTTGTCCTGCCCAGAAGAGAGATTGAAGCTGGCTTTGTCAGTTAATTAAATCCGCAGAAATCCGTTTAGTTGGCCTGCCCGGCACTAACTCAATCCTAATCAGGTCCCTGTGGCTGTACACGAATTGCCAATCGGCCAATGCGATTAGTTGTCACTGTTAATCAACCGCAACAGAGCAAACCAATCCGTCCACAGTCGTCGGTGCGGCAAACAGAAACCACCCACCCAATCACCCAACCACCAGAAAACGGAAGGCAATCCGCTAATTAACACAAAATGGTCATTTGTTTCGCCTGCTAATTGCCCTGCCAGGTCGAAGGACGGGTGTGCATACATCTCTGCGCTTCCCTCTTGGGACTCTGGCGGTCGTCATTAACCCTTTGTCGCCTGTCAGCTGTTTGAAAGCATTTAACAATTTATAAGCAATTAGCCAATGATGCTGGGCCCGCCTAATTGGAGAATTCAATCCAAACTCAAGCGAAAATTATGGGAAACCCTTGGCATTTTTTTTCCATTTATTTGCGGTTCACACTTCTAAGACATATTTGTGTAAAATGCAAAACCATTTGGTAGACGCATGAATCTTGGGAACATTAAGATTATCCTTTTTTAGGCATTGGTATTCAAGCTTTTGAATTGAAACCAAATAAAAAACAATCTTGGAGTTACAAACCTTGGAGTTATATATGTTGATAGGTTATAGTCAACATGTTGCATTCAAAATATCTTTCACTGTGCCTCATGTTGCCCGAAGTTGGGGTCCGTTTCGGTCTGCCTTTGTTGCCATCAACGCGAAGCCCTCAATTTGTCAGCCTTGGCAGCTGAGAATGCCTCTCGGGCTCGAAAAGTAAATAACTTGGCCATCAGCGGCCAACTTGAGCCTGTCGCGGAGTTAAACCCGGGATAAAGTGCCGGGCGGGTGTGAAGAAAGGCCCTAACCTAGTGACGGCTCCTGTGAAAACCAATTTGACTAATCTGTGCGGAGCATACAAAAAGGTGGCATCTCCTGGCCTAGAGTGGGCACCTTCTTGAGCTTTGCTTTCCTTCCACTTTTGGGCGGATTACAAGCCCACGAAAACCATTTTGTGGTAGTTAATTTGCTTGCCGGATTGCCGTGTTCAAAACTACACGGGAAATACACTACAAGGCTAAACTTATGCCAAAACATTTCTCTCTAGATGGAAATTTAATATAATAAAAACAAAAAAATAAATAAAGGTCTATTCGATTGTCTTGAATATAAATAACCGATTTTTGTTTAAAAACATTTAAGATAAAATATCATACAATACGTATACGTACAGTGGTCAAGGCTTAGAGCGGAAATGCTTTTCCAAATAATCCAATCCCAATATTAAGATTATAGTTCTTATTTTGATAATCTATTATACACATTATTATATAAAATTATCTTATTATTGCAACAAAAATAGACGGGAATCTGGAGTCGACAGGGCGCAATCTTGAAACAATCTTGATCTGAACTGGTATAACATAAAACTCTACTTTCATTGTTGATACTCCTTGAAAGTAGGTAACAGTTTATTATTTAATCCATACGTGAAATTTTTCTTGGTGCACTTGTCCAGCTCCTAGCTTGGACATAAATTCCTATCTAGATTTCTTTTGCTTAGCATAAACTTGCCCTTCTAATGATTCGAGGTGTACGCCAAAAAGGCTTATTCGGGCACCGTAAATTGTGGGCAACACAAATGCTTTTATCAATTACATACATGTGCGGGAGAGCGGAGGCGGGGAGCCTAATGGCACGTGCGCTGACAGCAAAGAACAAACAATGAGTGCAAGAAAAACAAACACAAGGAGCGTGCCAAAATCAACAACATCCAAGTCAGGCAGCTGCCCATCACACATACGACCCGTTGCCACTGTTGCTTCTGATGGTAACTTTGCTGTTTGCAGTTCAGTTTGCTAGTTGCCAATCACTTTGAAGTCACCCATTTGCTCACTTGGCGTCCGAAAAAGTGAGAACCATTCGTTTAGCGATGAATCAATAGATGTTGCTTCAAAAATTGCGGAAATGGCCGCTCAAAATGGCCTCTACTTTTCCTGTCCGAGAAGCTTAAAGGAGAAGCTACAAGCTACAAAGCAGAACATGATCCTTGAGCGTTGGGCAACTAACTTGATTTGCCAGCTTTCGCCGAAGCATGCGTTATTGGATGTCGAGTGACGTGTCCTTCTCGTCTGGCACACATAATCAAGCATTTTCCCCATGACATTTCTATTGAAGTCGATGGGTTTGAGGTACTTCGCTGAGGCTAATGATGCGGCAAAGTGTTGAGTGACAGACTGTCTGAGGCAGCATTGGAAACATACATGGGGGCGTCTGTGAGGCATAATTGGTTGAATGCCTTATCAAATGTGCTCCGATGAGCATTTGAACGATCAGCATTTCGCTGTGATTTACTGTGATTCACTGTGCGAATAAGCAAACAAGGCAGAGGAAACATTTTGAATAAATTACATTGGGCGGCGCGAAAGGATTTCCCTATTTTTATGTCTATCCTAGGAAAATGAAAACCGCAAGGGATGTGCAAGCGTAAACAGCAAAATGCCGGCGGTGCAATCAATTTCACGCTGAACTAAGACAGCTTGAAGCCATAAACAACAGTCAGTCTGCGGCAACTTAATTGTTGGCAAACTTTGTGTTGTTGCCGTTGCAGTTTCTTGAAGATTTGCGGCGTCTGGCTTTGGTGTCGCCCAATCGGGTTTCCCGGGCCCCCGGTTCTCTAGCGGCTTTCTTGCTGGTCTCAGTGATTTTTGTTTCATTTCACGGGGAAAGTCAAGCGCGTACAACCCTAGTCCTATAAGTGTGTGATGCAATCGTAGATTAGGTTTAAAATGATGTTACACTAAAGCAATTTCCATGGCATTTATGAGCAGTAAAGAGCGCCGTGCATGCCACTCGAATAATTGGAGTTTCTGACAAAGTTTAATGTGGTTGTCACAGAATTCGTGCTTGTTTTGTTGTCGGATAAGGAGGGAACAGTAGTGTGTGGAAGGGGAGTGTGGGTGGTTAGAGTGATTGGTACACAAAGCACATAAGACCGCCTAACACTCGCATATCTTGATTTGATACGCCCCAGGCCTGACATTTTGTGGTTGCTCTGAACGGCCTGAGCATGTTTTCATCTCGATTGCGGTTGGAGCGGGTGGCTTCCTTAAAATGCATCTATTATCCTTCCCCAACCTTTGGCTCTGAAACGTCAAATGGAGGTTAGCAATTCTGAAAACCTGCATGTTGCTTGGTAATACTCAGAATCGCCCTTGGACATACTCGTAGGTGGCGAAACATTGCCTTGTGAGGCGTAATTCGATTTTAAGGCAGAACAGAGAATTTGCATGATTTTTCGCTTTATTTATTAGATTATTTGTTTGAACAGCTTGCTTATTCGTTATTTACAGACACTTACGGATGAAAATATGTATGTATAGGGAAACTAAAAGAATAGAATTGCTGTCAGGACATTGGAATTAAATCGCTTAGGGCTCTTATGAAATACGTTTGCAACAGATTATATCAATACAACTGAATGCACTTTCAACGACTCTCTCCTACAACTACTCCTAGCTTTAGCTTGCTTTTAAATGTTACACTTAAGTTGCCTTATTTTTAAGAATACAGCATTGACTACAGCTAAAATGTGGGTATGAAAATGAGATACAGGTACAGTCACTTCACCAAGCACTTTCCAAAGATATTCCAAAGCTCTGATTCTATTCAATCACTCCAGGCCTGACGTACAATGATATGATAGGTTCTAAGGTAAGTATTTTGTTTTGGTACAAGTTGTCGTTTTGATTGTGATAAGCTTTTGCTAGGTTCGCTGAAATCGTCCTGTAATTTGCCTGCTCTTTGGGGGCGGGACAATTGTTGGCGCATCGCTCTAAATTCGTATTTTGTCAGGTGATGAAGGGGCGTAGGTGAGAGGGCTTCAGCACTCATCATCGGTGATTGTGTAGCTGGTCCGGAACTCGCTGAGTGGCGTCGCATTCGCCGTGGAGGGGGTCATCAGCGGCGCTCCCTGGAAGGATATGGCCAGCGGAAGGGCAGAGGGCGCGCACAGGCTCAAAGCGCTTCGTCCTTCCGTCACGGAGCGGTAGCGCAGCGGGCGGCCGGAACTGCAATTGGATGGCAATAAGTGTGTTATTGGCATTGCCTTCAAAAGCTTTTTTAAATGAAAAGGATTTTGCAGACAGCGTTCATAAAGCAAGCGCATGATAGTTGGAGCAACATTTTTCCCTTTTCTGCTGATGACATTTTTCATTTATCCGCTTAGCGCATGCTGTGTTTTTATTAAAACGAACTGCCATTTCTTGGAAATTTTATTTACGCCCCGGTTCATAAATATAAAGACCACAAGACGAACACTTTGAACCTTTTTTTGCTGCAATGTATTTAAATTGAAATCCTAGCATTGGTAAATTGCTTTCAAATGTGTATCGCATTTTCCAGTGCCCTTTAAGCTCAACAAAAGTTAACTTTTCTCATTTGAGTGGCGCTGTGTTTCTAATCGCTGGCTATCCATCCACTGGCACTCTACTCACTTCCCCCTCACCGACTTGATTTCATTGCCAAAATACAAATCCCTTAAAATCAATCATACGTCACGTTGCACATCAATTCCCCGCACAATGCACTCTCTGGACCCATTCGTTTTACCCAATTCCCCAATTGCCAATTCCCATTGAACCTTAACTTTCTAACAGCCCGACCCCCCCCCAACACTCACCGCTCGCAGTTGCATTTGAGGAGGCGGATGAAGGCCGCACGGAACGTGCGATTGAAAATGGTATAGATGATTGGATTGATCGTGGAGGAGACGTAGCCCAACCAAAGGCAGGTGTTCACCACGTGTTCGGGCACCTGGCACTCCGGACAGGCGGCAAAAATAATGTTCAATATGAAAAACGGCGACCAGCATAGCACAAAGGTGAAGAACACCAGACCCAGCACCTTGGTGGCCTTTTGTTCGGTGGCCACAGCATTCGCTGATAAGCTGTTCCGTTTGGTGCGATTGTTCAGGAACCTTTAATGAAAGCGATACAAATACATTATAACGATACATATGAGCTCCATTTTCTCGGCGTACTGAGTGCCCTTGATGTTTGTTTAAACAATTAATAATTGCTTTTGCTTTCCACTCACCGCAAATTGAGAGTTGGCGTCGCCACGCGATTTAAAGCGAACTTGAAGGGGCGTAATTTGTGGCGCTGCCGTTCCTCTGATTTTGATGTCGTTGGCCTCACCTGCTCCAGTTGATGGTCGCCAGGAGTAGCCTGATTTTGGGTGAGGTTTTGGCTCTGGATGGTGGCAATGTTCATCATGCCGGAGCCGTTGCCTCCAGGAGATGTGCAGCTCGTTGTCGCAACAGCTGAGCCATTGCCACTGCCTCCACTGCCACCACCACCACCACCCGGGGCTCCACCGCCAGCCCCATTTCCATTACCATTTGTCGGGTAACCCAATTGTGGCTGCGAGATGCTCACACGCACAGAGGCTCGTCGATTCGGGTGGCTGTTGAGGGACGAAGAAAAAAAGTTTTAAGATTTTCACACTTCACAAAATATTGGGTCTAAAATACATAACTAATCTGTACAATATAATCATACAGAATTTGTATACAAGCTTGTAAAGGATCCCCTGACAAGTGGATTGAAACTTGAAGAGTTTTAATCTCAAAGATGGTATACCTATGTATGTGATATATCAGGGATTAATTTAAAACGATTTCTTTGCATGCACGGGCAAAATCTCAAATTGTGATTGTTTTCCTTTTTTCCCCGGCGAGCGTTTGATATTAGATTTGAGTCTTTTGATTGCTGGGACCCTTCCGACCGACTCCGACTCCGACACCAAACTCAACAGTTGATAAAATTGACTTTTAATGTAATGAAGGCGGGCACAAAGTGTGTGGAAGGCGGTAGTCAAACGTAATGACTCTCAGATTCTTGGGGTGCCAGGCCTCCGAACCGAACCGCCTGCTCCAGGATCTGTATGCACATGTACCCCAATTGGGCAGGGGATTTGGCAATTTAGCTAAATGTTTTGTTAGTCAGATGGATGGGGGGGCGAGTGAAAAATCCGAGCGAAAGATGGGTACGCTTTAGCGCCAAATCCACATAATGTATTATGTAATGTGATAGAAGGAGATGATAGTTCGTACCAAGCAAACAATCTCCAGGAAAACTGCTAAATGAATTAAATATATATCCTTAAATTTGAGAATTGCTTAAAAAGGAGGAAGGAACAAAATGGGAAGCCCTTACTTAGAAAGATCCAAAGCCACTGTCGGGGAAAAAGGCTTGCTGAATTCATTCTTTCCATCAATGTCTGGCCCGGCAAAATTTAAGGTTTACACAAGTAATCGCACACTCGAAAAAACATTTACAGATGCTGTTGCAAACGAAACACACGTGCGGGGCGTTTTTTCTGTACATAAATTTGCACAAACTTAATATACTATTTGTACCTTAAGGTACAAGGTATTATAAAGAGGAATCGGAAGCTGATTATGTAGGACGGATCGATTTTATTCGTTACGCAATTTTAAAATAATACAATTAACCGCTACGCAATTTAAAAATAATCAAATTATCCACAGTTAAACCTTTTCTGGGTATAAATTAAGGCAAGTAGCGGGTGTGAAGTACTTATCTGGTTAACTTAAATCTAGGAAAATGTGGAAATTTGAACTCTTCGTCTTCCTGCTTCTGGAAATTTTCGCAGAATCGATCTTGGGTCAGGATTGTACTGCCAATGGAACTCTTGCACGTTGTCCTTCCCCCTGCCCCGATACTTGCACAGCAAAAAGTTTGGTTTGTACAAAGAATTGTGCGGGTCCTTGTGTATGTAAAGTAGGATACCTCATTGACCAAACAATTCCTGCCTGTGTTTTAATGTCCGACTGTCCTAAAGGCTCAGTACAAAAGCAAGTTTTTACTAATGTGGTTCAAAATTTTCCTTGCTTTGGAAATTCTAAAAAATGTAAAAAGTAAGTGTCATAAATAAAAATTATAAATGAGCTGAACGTAGGTGTGTTGTTTAAATTGATCATGCTAGTTTTTTGGTGTGAATAAAGTATGTTCCTATACATTAACCTAAGGCAAAAACTATCTCGGAAGACTATTTGTTCATACATACAGACGCACAAACGGAAAAAAAGACGACCAAGAATATATATACTTTATAGGGTAGGAAACGTTTCCTTCTCCCTGTTACATAGATTTGCACAAACTTAATATACCATGTTTACCTTAAGGTGTATGGCATAAAAAGATGTCTGTAAATTTCTACGCTTTTTAAAAAGGACAATGCCATTCCAAGTCCCCGAACCAGCGTAAAACGACAATAGTGTACACTAGGAAAATACGTTTTGAGAAAATTCTTCGATGGTATGCTTTGTAGTGTTTTGTATACGCATGCCTTTTATATTAAATGAAACGACAATCGAGTTGTAGCTTGCATATACATTCACACGATCTATTGGAATATACTTCCGTTTTTTACAAGAATAGGGTGTAAAATGCACAAGTTTCTATGGCACCTGGGCGGACTTCACCTGGCATCTGAGGGCTTATTAGGAATTCATATATTTATGCAGCAACTGGTTCGTCACACAAAAATTCTGAAGACGGAGCACGGAATCGTGACATTTATGAGGGTGCCTTGCTTAACTCGAGGGTTTATCTGCGCCGTGGCTTTGGTTAAGTGAAATTTCAGCTTGCACCCTAGGACCCAGGAGGTGAGTACTTGCAAATTCCAGTACTATTTTCCCTGCACTTTATGTGCATCAGGGATGCTATTTAGATTTTGTATATCTTTTCCGGGCTGGGGGTTTTTGGCAACAATGTCGGACCGGCGGTAACGACATTTTCTCCCCTTTTGCTGTTTCCCTTTTGGCTCTTTAAGCGCTGCTTATTGCCCCACAACAACAATGTGGCATCAACAGCAGTCGCCCAAGAAATGGTGCGACAAACAGTTTCGTGTTTGCATGTTTTTTGTGTCTGGCTGCACCACATGACGTATGAGTGATTTATGTTTGTGGCAAGGCGTGGAAAATTATGCAAACGCCATGTTGTGCCCCCGTTGTTGATGTGCATTTAATTGCTCGAAGAAGATTCACAAAAAAATGAATAAAAAGTAAACAGGCAATTAATAAACACAAACATTTTTAACTATTGAGGTTTCGACAGGAAAAAAAAAAACAGAACTTCCCTTTCAATATGAATTATTTACATTTTTTGTGTCCCCAAGAAAGCAGTCGGAAAAGTTTCCCTGCAACTAAAACTTTTCCCGGCGGAATGAAAAGTCTCGTAAAACAAATGTAATAAATTTGAAAGCATTGTATGCCCAGAAGATAATCAACATGTTCTTTGCTTTGGGGAATTTGTTTTTACTCAATTGCGATTAGCCGCCCAAAATGTTTGCGGATATTTGGGCGGAGATTTGCATTTGTGGTTGACAAACTTAAGATAGGACAATTTCCCTACTGAAGAAGAGATTTTATCGGCTTGCAATTGTTCTTAGACTGGTGCCAAGAGTAAAATAAAATTAATTAAACTAAAAGAGTACAGGCAAGGCCAGGAAACTGCACTGGCAGCTGCTCAATAGTCTTGGGGTTATTCAAATCAAAGTGTGCATTGGGATGGCTCCTCGCCTCTAATTAGGTTTTCGAGTGTTATCCACTCACCTGTCCATTAGGTTCGGATTGCCGCCGTGTTTGCGCCAGAAGCTCGAGTGCGACTTGTTGGTGGAGTGACTGCTGGCGGCGGGTGTCGACGAGTGGCGCAGGATTCCGCCACCGGCAAAGCGGAAGCTGCTGCGGCCAATCGAGGCGCCTCTGCTTGCCCCGCCGCCACTGCCGTTGGCCACGTTGCGAAAGCTGACCGTCCCCACGCTCCGGTTGCTCGTCGATCTCTGTTGCATCAACGGGCGCTCGGCCGTCTCGACGCTGTTGCCCCTGGAGGACTCGCCATTGCCACCTCCCGGATTGTTGAAATTGCGATTGCTGTCGCTCATGGCCAGGAACTTGTTGTTGCTGGAAAAGCTGCTGTGCATCTGCAACTGTTGCTGGCTGTGCTGCGGCCTTATAGTGAATCGTCCGCCCAGTCTATGGGAATCGAAAAAAACACGTTAATTATAAGTATATTTAGTGTAAAGCCATTGAAAAGTATCTAAGGTATTAGCTAGGAAAACAGTTTTTATTAAAATTTGTACAAATTTTATACTCTGCGCTAAAAGGCCCCGATTTTTGTCAATGTAAAAATGCTTAGCTATATTTGAGCAAATGAGATAGTTGAATAAATTGGTGTCTGATTGAGTTACGGCCAATTTGCCACTTCTGGTGGCGCTTCGATTGCTTTCTGTCAGCCAATTACTTAGAAAGACTATACTGCAATAAATTGGGCATGCAAAGCTTCAAAATAAATATTGCCTTTTAAATGTTGATTAAATGAATACAAAGAAGTTGTTTCCTAGGCTATTAAACTTGTTTTAACAGCTTAAACTACGTGCTTTACTGAAATAAAGGTTTCGTGATCCAGAACTTTGTTGATTGGTTTTTTATGTTGTGCTCACCTTCGGAAGAGTTCGCTTTCTGGATGCTCGGCGGCAAAGCGCGCCTTCTTGCGGAGAAGTGGAATGGTGAGGGCATAGGTTGTGACCATCATTAGCATCGGGATATAGAAGGCAACCAGCGAGCCGAATACAAAGAAGGCGCGATTGTTGATGACGCAGACATTCGGCTCTGGCATTATGTTCTTCTCGTTGACCAAACCTAATCGAACCCATAAACACCCATAAGTAATTGTTGCATTCAAACAACTGCTCGAATACTTACCCAGCACTGTTATGGAGCTGGACACCATCATGGCCATCACCCAGACAATGGCTATCTTGATGCCGGCTAGACGTTTGGTGGAACGATGCCGCGATCCCAGCGGATTCCGTATGCCCAGGTAGCGTCCCAGGCTGATGAAGCACATGTGCAATATACTCGAAGAGCAGGCCAGGACGTCACAGGTCACATAAATGTTGCACCAGGTGAAGCCGAGTGGCCAGTAGCCTGAAAATGAATGTGATATGACAAAGGCTCTTTAATTAAGGCAAACAAAAATGTATACCAGCAGGAAAACTTGTTAAAGAAGATATGAATATCAAAGTGCTATTGTCCTTTGCTCAAAGAGGAATTCAATCTTGAAATCTTATCAAGAACAACGCCTTAAATTCACCAGCAATATTGTGTTTAACTCCTCCATTAAAAGTGTAATTTTGCGAATGTGAGATGTCACTTTAATTCCCATTCGCTTCGCCTGCGGGTCCTTTGCTTGCCACTCGACTGACTCATTCACCTTGACATCGATAGGCGACGGACAATCCGGCGGACTGGAGCACTCGATGGCAGGAGTAAGCTCAGACAACAAAAAACCCAACGGCTGCTGCCCAGCCGGGAGTCGAATTCAGTATTAATTAGTACAAATTGCGCTTAAATGCGTTGGGCGTCGAATGGGGGATAATGGGTGCTGGGCTGGGCTGGGCTGGGATATCCTGGACTGGGGCTGGGTCTGGGGGCGCTTACACGCTATTTGGCCCGAGATAGACGCATGAGGGTCCTTTCCACAAACAAAGCCAGACAAACGTGAGTAAAGTGGACAGAGGGGCGGTGGCCATCATGTCGTATTTAGTTTTATACGCTTGTCACTGACACACACCCGCAGACAGAGGGTAAGAGGGCGTGTGAATGTATTTATTACGCATACGACATGTGGAGACGGGCGTCCTCAAGTGCCACAGGCGGAGGCGGAGGCGGAGGCAGAGGCAAATGCCTGAAACAAATGCCACCACGGACCAGGCGTAGGCAATTCAGGATTTATATAGTACGCATTTATTTGCACTTTGGTTCATGGCTGTGGTAAATTACGTTTTACATTTTTGCATTTTTGCGACTGCCTTTCAAATCCAAACAACTCTTATAATGGCTTTGGCTAATGTGGCGGACTTGGAAGCCAAATTAAAGAGCGCCAAAATGGGGGTAAAAGAATCATAACTTATGTTTATATAATCCAAATCTCCACAAAAGTTTCAGCTTGGACTGGCGCTGTTACCAACTTAATTGTCGGCCCGGGTCCTGGCAGCTGTTTTTGTTATTTTTTGCTGCTGGGGCTAAAACCACACTTAGGGCTTTTAGTTACATTTAGTTTACTGTTGTCGACGGCTTCTCGGCGCGGGAAAAACAAAAATAACACGCCAAAGTGGAATAACAGACTTCGTCCTGAATTCAAAAGCTGCGAATGTGCCTCCAAAGTTCCAAAATAAATGCAAGTTGCATAAAATGCGGCGGGACTAAAGTGCCAACTTAAAATAAACAGCGAAATGCACAAATGCTTTGGGTTTCTACTATAGTTAGTTGATGTTTCTAGCCATTTTCGTAATTTGTTTTAGCTTACTTTTTACCCCTTAATAATTAAAAATGTTCATATTAACTTTTTATGTTTAATTTGCCATGCACAGATTACTTTTTAGCAGGGATTTAGCTTGACTCGCCGTTGAATAAACACAACTGCCCTGGGCCCTGGACCTGTTGCAGATATTGAAGCTACCAAACAAGACACCTTGCCTCAGGGCTCCAGATAATGACCTAAAAGCAGAATTTACATAAATAAAACGTCAGCACGCTGTTGAAAAAACTAATGCGCTCGAACGCAAAATGAGTTTTCCCCAACGTTGTTAATGTGCTTGGACCGGCAGTCAATCCATTTACATGTGGCTACGGTTGCTGGTTGTGGGATCCTGGCAGGACGAGATGAATTTACGCTTAATTTATGCAAACGTTTGATCTGTTTATGCTACGTTGGGCACGCTGTTGCCACGGCGGGAAAAGTTGCGGCGGAGGACGGACTTTGTTTTGAGGTTTTATCTGTGTCATATGCAAATTGGCTGAGTTTGAATATGTTTATCGAACATTTTACATATTTAACAGGCAATGAGCCGGGAGTCCTCTATTCAGTGCAAAAAGATTCCCCCCAGTATATCAAGTGATGTGGAAACAAATTAAAATTGGCCTGTCCTAAGTGATTTCCGCAGACCGCAAAAAAAAAAAAATAAAAAACAGAAAGCGCTCTGCCAGCTTTTACAGCTGCTCTCCAAGAATAAAGCCCGCTAGGGGAACAATGAAGGCGCAAATAAATTCCTAATGCAAACATCAACAAGAAGAGTCACGCGTTTGTCATTCTACAATAGTTTGTGGCCCTCCATCCTCGCTCCCCTGGCCACAGCCATGGTGCTTGCCCCAACGCTTGCTGCTGCTGCAGCTACAACTGCCTTTTGCTGCATTCTGCTGTAAGTGAGCCAAAGCGGAAGCTTCCAACAAGGCTAACAACTCATGACAATGGCGCTGGGGCGGGCCCGGAAGCGGGGTTGTGGGCGTGGCGTTAGTCTGAAGATGAGTCGAGAGCAGAGGAAATGGCGTCGAAATAATTCATGTGCAAATGCATTAGTCGCTGACTTGCATTGCCACTTGATTGCTGAAGTACTACACTCAAAAGAACACTCAAAGAACAAGAGTCTCTTAGGGTCCACATACATTGGAGACGGAGTAAAGGGATTCTGGGAGTCTCAGATGGACTCTATCACTAAAATCTGGCTCTAAAAAAGATTAAATAAAAATCCTTTAGGTATACCAATAACTCTCAGTATTTGAATTAATTTCTATAACGCTTAGACTTACCTAAGAACGCAGGTATGGCGCCCATGGGCATCACAAACAGGCTAACCAGCAGGTCGGCTATCGCCAGGGAGAACAGAAAGTAGTTGGTGACATTCTGGAGCTTCCGGTCCAAGGCGACGGCCAGGCAAACGAGAATGTTGCCCAGCCCACCGGCGAATATGAAAAAGACCACGAACAGAAAGAGCCAGTCATAGCCATGGGGACTGTAGTCCAGAAAGCTTCTGGACACCCCAAGGTCTGACGAGGTGGCTGCGGTCGAGGCGGCTGTTGTGGTGGTCAGTGCCGTGTAGTTTGCAAGAATCATGTCCATGCTGGACTTTGTAGTGTTCATGATGCCAAAGGTGATATTGCCGGTCTCTGTTAGCTCTGTGCTGGCATTTAGGAAGGACCAGAGATTGTCCCCCAGTTCGATTTGATAGTCCCCGCTGGCAAATGAAGCATCCAGCAGACTATCATTGGAGGTGGCATCTAGCAGGTCCTCGTTCATTGTAGCCTCATGCAGGCTGAAAAATTCTTGTTGCAAATGACACACGAATTCCTCGTAGCCCAGGCCAGACGCACATTCCAAAAACCCGGTCCTGTTTTCCTCTCCACAGCCCCAACCATCACCGAGTGTATCACTCGCATTATCACTGAGCACCTCCCTGATTGCCAGTCGAAATTGCTCATACGCCTCGTATGGCACTTGCGACAGTCGGGCCTTCAGCTTCAACGCGCAGGCCTCCGACAATGGGTTGTCCTCGTTGCACGAGTACAATGCATGCCCCGTCTGCTCTGGCCCATCGAATGTTTGCCGAGCACACTGGAATGTGGTGTTGGTGCCGTTGATGAGGCTGCTGGTAGGCAGGATGTCGCTGTTGTTGCCGGCACCGTCACTGCCGTAGTTGGGTTTGGTTGCCGGATACGTCTCGCAGCTAATAGACGGTTGCCAGACCTCAGGCCGAGTCGCCGCTTCCAGGCGGCAACTGAGAGGGCGCTGGGTGGGTATTGGTACTGATGCTGTAAGTGTTGGTCCATGACCAGAGTAGCTTTGCATCTCCATTTCATTCTAAAGCTGTTCGACTCTCTCCACGATAACTACGTCTGTTGGCTGCGCCACAAATGCCTGCAAGCAATAAAATTTAAGTAAACAACCATTTGATATTTGCAACTGAGTTTAGGTTGCAACATCTGAATTTTTGTCTGCAATTTCTGGCACTGTTTTATATAGCAAATATTAATGCTTTGCCAACGTAATTTGCTTATAATTTAAATATGTTTAGGGTGAAATCCCACCCAATAAATATTTTATGTGGTTTTTACACATGTTTTTCATCAACTGTTCAAATTTTAGTTCTGTAATTATTTGATTTAGGTATTTAAAACATAAACAATCAATTGATTCCAATGTTTGATGTATTTATTATTTCTGTAGCTTGCATAACCTAACATAGGTGACAGCCCATTTTATAGTGCTTAAATTATTGTGGGTATAATAAAAAAAATATGTTTCATGGGTAAATCGAAGAGAACGTGCCATAATTGCACATACATTTGTGCAAGTGTATGTAACAGGGAGAAGGAGACATTTCCGTCCCTCCAAAGTATATATATTCTTGATCAGGATCAACAGCCGAGTCGATCTAGATATGTGCGTCATTCTCAGAGATCTGAACACGTCATTCTGCGGAATGATAAGAGATGTTATTCTGTTTGCTTTAGGACCGTTATATGTTTACGTAAATTGAGTTTATTTGAAATTTTTGCCATGCTCCTTGCGGAAAACTATATTTTCATCCACATATTTGACATAATCTACAAAATGGTATGAGCTAGACACACAATTCTTCTTGTTTTAGGTGCGTTTAGTATATATGCAGAATATGTTTATATTGAATGTTAGCCACACTTTCTTCCACACTACTAATATTCATCTGAATATTATATCTGAGATGGTTACAGCATTTTAATTTTATATCTGAGATGGTTACAGCATTTTAATAGTCTGCAGTTCATTGCTAATAAGTTCTTACATCACAGATAAATGGCTTGACATTCAATAGAACACAATTACGTATAGACATAATAATACACAGCGGGGATTCTTTTGAAATTAGGAATTTTCTGTATGCCTGCCACCCATTGAATGACAGCTGAAGAGTTAAGCTCAATGGTGCATCCGACGATGATGGGGATGTCGAAGCGTCTATGACAATGTCAACAAGGGGCTGGGGACTCGATATGAATTCGCTTGAAATGGCGCGACCAAACAAAGGATCCCGCTATCCGGCGTCTCCCTTTGACCTTCAGAGTTCCGTACACGCCGTCCACTCCCACGAGGGCAAGAATGCGGCGCTTTTGTGCTTGTGTCAGAGGCAAATTCACAAATTCACCCGTCAGCTGTCGCTCACCCACGCGCTTTACAATGCGGTTCCCTTTTTTCTCTACCAGTTTTTTGTTCTTGGCCATTTTGCCGTTTCCATTGGCGGCTTTTGCAAATTTGTTGTCGCCACTGATAATGAGACTCTGGCACATGCACGCTCTAACTCGTCGGCCAGGCTGTGAAAAGTTAATTAAAATTGCAGTCGGCCCAAAAGATTTATGCATGCACTGGGTTCGTGCGGTTGCATTTGGTTAACTTTGTGCGCTGCCAACAAATTTAAATTATAGTCCAAACTTTGACGGCAAATTGCTGGTGAATTTTTTTGTCACACCGCGCTTGGTTGCAAGGTCGCAAGGAGGCGGGGATGCGACTGAATGCATGGCAATATTGTTCAATCAAAATATCCTATAGGTTTTTTTCTAAAACTACGTATTTTCGCATGCACAAAGCGAGCGAACGGGCGTCACCCAGGGATCTGGCTTTATGGTTAGGGCCCGCCAAAAACTGCACAAAGCTTGTCGGCAAGTGATTTGGCCAATCAACCGCAACAGTGGCGAGGGACGTGGCTTTTGGGGCTTTTGGCCACAGGCTGCGTTGCACCCACACGCTGCCACCATTTGCAATTTTCGGCGCGTAGAAAAATGAAATTTTTTCTTTGCTTAAAAGCAAAAATGAAAACAAATGGGGAAGCATTCGCTTTGTTTAGCGACCTCGAATGCATGTGCGAATTTTCGGGTAATGTGATTTTCAAGTCAAGTGAAAAATATGAGAATCATTGCTGGAAACCACATAATAGTTGTTTAAGGTACGATTTAAGGGTTTCGAAAACTTTAAGCTGTGAATCTTTAAAGTGAAAACAAAAAAGAGACTATCCGATGATTAGAAACAGTGAAATTACAAGCATTCCTTGGTTTTGGGTAATACAGAATTCATTTTCTTATCATTAAATATGTACCATCCAATCTGTTTATTAGATACATTTAGGGTACTTCATATTCCGCTATACAACTGAGAATATGTTGATTCATGCGATTCCAAGCATTTCATGACAGTAATTTTCAACTTTGGTTTAGATTGCGTGTTGTTTGGGTAAGGCTTTGTCGCTGTGCCGACCGTAAGCAGGATTCTGGCAGAAGTGGGCCAACCACATGCACACAAACCATATGCCATATGGCAGGCATCTGGGCCAGGAGGAAGATTCGGGGCGAGGGCACCGAAATGGAGTCCCTTATGCATATGAAATGCGCTTTGACAGTGCACTTTTGGCGACTTGATTTGAGTGCCGCCATGGCTGCAGAGCCACCCACACGGGCACGTGACTGAGGACTTTAATGACGTCGCTGCAATTTTAAGTCGAGGCCTGCCACTTCAGGGGGAGTCACTTTAATGAGGCGCCTCGCATGGGCAACGCTTTTGTTTCGCAGTGTGTTTGTGGGTGGTGCGCAGAGATACATTTATGCAGCAGAGAGCCGCCCGAGTGCCACAATTAAAGTCTCTGCTTGTTTGTCAATGGGTGTGCAAACAAAATTATGCCGTTCTGTGGCTTCCAAAAAAGATAATTATTCACAGTGGCTGCCAAGCTGCAGAGGACGCCGAATGCGAAAATGTATATAACAAACCACAACCATGTTAGTAACGAGAAGGGATATATATAGACGAGTATCTCGAATGCAAATACCCTTAAATCGGTATGAGCCTAAACTTTGTGAGCTTTGGAGAGGTACCAATCTTACCGATCTTATAATATTATATAGAAATCTCTTGATTATATCGTTCAATTTGCAACTAAGTATGTTGTATCTATTCTACAATGGGTGATTCATATGCCGTTTTGTATGCATTCATGCAGAAGTCTAGTCCACTTTGCAATTTTTGCTGCTACCCATTGCACTTGGTGTTACCTATTTTTCAAATACGCATCACATGTATGATGCGATCCAGATTAAAGAGGGATCTTTGAAAGGGGAAATCAATATTGTTTTCCTCAAAACAAATTCTGGGTACTACAAATTCATTGAAATGCTTTTGTTGACTTATTTTATTCTCAGAATACAGGAACGAGTGTTCACGGAACACACTGCCCCGACCTTGGCATTGTAATGAAACCGAAAGATAACCTTCTAATCATTGCGATCGGCGCAGGTCTTTTTTTCCCAGAATCACAGTTCACCGGTACAAACACCCTTCTATCGCTTTATCTCTCCGAGCCTCGGAGCCGAATGCTAGGAGGGTATAAAACCCAGCGATCCGGCGACGGCATCTATCAGTTGTACGACTACAATCCAATAAATATGTTCTTCGCCAAAATTTTCCTGCTGTGCACCGTGTCCTGTGTGCTGGCGACCAGTGTGCTGGCGATCGGTGAGCCCGTGGTGCTGCATGGCGAGGAGCTGGCCCAGGCCAAATTGTTGCTGGAGAAATGCCTAGCCACCGGGGACGACTACACGTAAGCACTGCTCTAATAGAAGGAAATCACCTCATAATATTTATTTTACAAACTGTGTTGATCCATCAAAATTATTTCAAAGAGGACCTTTTTGGAACAGCTAAATTTAGTCCAGAACAGCGGGGGGCACAGATTTTCACCTTGGGAGCCGGCCAAAAAAGAAAAAAAAAGGGTCTCCGTCCGATTTTTCGGTAATACATATTTTGTTTGTGTAATTTCACCCTTTTCACCGTCAACTTCGGATGACGTGCACATTTCGATTCCCTTTTGATCGAGACCTTAGCCCGTCAAATTCCGAGCACTTGGGGGGCATGTTGATTCCATTTTGTTGGACACATTCACTGCCATTTTGTTTTTGGGGGCACTGGGAGCCAAGTGAGCTAGGTAGTGCCCATGGCTGGTCCAGAATATCCCCGCATAATCCCAGCTTTACAAACTATGCTAAGCCCTTAAATGATTTCAATTTATTTTGCAGCGTCGCGAAGGTTGTGCGGGCCACCCAAGCGGTGGCCAACGGCTTCATATACAATTTCATCGTGGACCTGGTGGACAAGGACGGATACCAGAAGGAGTGCCACGTGGAAATCTGGAAACGAGCCGGGCCCCCAGGGGTTGAGTTCAAGGTCATTTGTCCCAACGAGCCGGAGGTGACCAAGAATCTCGACGCTTAAGGTCAAACCATTGAGATCGGAACAAGAGTGTTTTGCTTTGTATAAGATGGTATTTCCAATTTAATGGGTTCGAAAACATGAAAGCAGAAACGATATTAAAGTGATATATTATTTTAATTTCAAATTCATTGTCTAATTTGATTTGCAATTCGAAAACTTTGCACTTAACAATGATTTTGGGTTTTGCTTCGCAAACGCCTAATCAGTGTGATAAGCTCAGGGTTCATCAGGGTACTATCTAAAGTAGATTTAGAGATCTTGAGATATGGACAAACGGACATATCGACAAAAGAATGGATAGTACATACAACGTGATGGGGTTTTCACTAAGCTAAAAGCAGTATTTATATTGATGATTTGCAGCATATAAAGCAAAGGCATATTGAAATCAGTAAAACCAACGGCTACAACATCGAAAAATATTTCCAGTAGGGAAACCGATATTTCCTAGAAATACAATATTTCTTTTAAGGTTCCTATTGCTATTCTCCGGTCGGCTAAGCAAAGATTAAAATTGAACTACAACATTTCCAACTGATCTGTGACGGAAGGAGGTGCCCCAACTAGTTTGTCTCCACAAGTGGGCGGCCAACTGTATTAACATTGTTTCAACGCTGCAACTATCCACTGTCATCACTCGTGTGTGGCCTAATTTGCGGTTAATTATGTAATTAATTATTAACGACCGTTGCATTTTGCATCGTCCCCTACCACCTCCTTACCTCCAATACATCGGCTTGAGTTTCATTTTATTTATAGACGACTTTAGATGGGTTTGCTTACACGTTACACCATGATACCCTTTTCTGCCCGGCCGAGCTCCAAAGGCCGTATCGCTTGGAGGGACAACAAATTAATTTCAACGTCTTTGTTGGCGCAACCGAAAACCTTAGGCCTTGAAAATATGATCCATGAATATCGTCGCGAATAGCGTCCTAATTGGAATTTGTTTTGCGTTTAGTGATTTGTCAAAAGTGTCACTGCGTGAATCCTGTCTGCCTCCTTGGCCACAATCTCCACCGAAGCCACCCATCCCTCATCATCAATTACCTCATGTCCGACAGTCAAGTGCCCAACATGAAATTGGGCAAGGAAACTTCATTAAGCGGTTCCTTCGGGCCATGTACGCACTTCCCGGGCGCAAATGATGGGAGACGGGATGGGATCGCAAGGAATGGCATGAGGGGCAGATGATTCATCGGCAGGCACTTCCACTAGGGGGCCCCCTTTCCGCTGTTAGTCTCCTTGCCTGGTATGCAGTTAATGAAGAGAAATGGCCAAAAGTGTTTTATAAATGTTTGCCCTTCACATTGCGTTGTCTTGCTTGAGGTATGTTTACAAACTGATGGATTCTGTCTATGTGGATTTTAAAGCTATTTGAGGTCTTTTCATTGGACGCTACCGCACAAAATGGCAAAAAGTGATAACTATGAAAATACTAAATAACAATGAGGTGATACAAATTTTATAAATCGAATAATAGGTCTTAATTTCAGACACATTTTGGAAGCGAAGTGTAAGTTTATTCAACAAACCACAAGAGACCTATAAATAATTGAAATTTCGCGAAGCTATGGCATTTTTTGTAGACCAATTTAACCTACTAAAACTTAGTGTTATAATATTTAATGGGTTTCATTGTTTGAACAGCTGTTTCCACAGATAATCTTTATAATATATCTTCACTGGGTCCTAGTGCAATGGCAATTTTTATGTTTACTTGAAAGAATTTCATTTTGTGTTCATCATAAGAAAATAAAAAGTATACGAGTATATAGTACGTGTGCAAGCATGAAGAGTATCTGAGGAGCCGCCTCGTGGCTTGAATAAATGTTTAATGTTGTTCTTTTGCCAATGCTGGAACGCATAGCTTCCTGCTGCTGCCGTTGCTGCTGTCTAGCCTTTTGCGGTTGTTTGCGGAAGTGCGCATCGATAAATTTTCGTTTTTTACGTTTCGTGTCGGTATTTTCGGTATTTTTCGTTCCAAGCCGCCTCTCACGCATTTTTCTAATAACTTGAACACTTTAACAGCGATGCCAGTGCCAAGATATGAAGCAATGGAAGCGACGGCATTAACTTTTCTGCTCCCCTTCCATTAATATATATATAGGGAAATGTATGCCCGGCCATTAATCTGACTGGTCTGGTGACTCTACGGCACCAAATGTAAATGAACCGAGAGAGTGCACTAAAGTTGAAAAAATGCGATACTTTCGTTAGTTGCCGTCGAAAAATGCCAGGCACGTTGCAAACCGAAACAAATGAACCCAAAACCGAGACAAATAAGCTGGGGCCCAAAAAGCTAAAATGTGCAACGTGCAATGAACTGTGCCTGCCACAGAAGTCGATGGCTTTTCTAGAATGTTTGTTCTTGGATTTGCCTATGTCTGACTGGCAATTGCCTAGGATGGAATGACCTTGAAGCTGTAATTAATTCTCAAAGACCAGTTTTTGAGAGGCCGGGGATCAACTAAGTATTATAATTTATAAATAGCTATAAATAATAAAAGAACCTTAAAGAACCTAAAAACATACTCGTAAACTGAAAGAACCATCAAACAGCATTTAAAACCGATCCAAACGTTTTCAATTTTTGTTGCATTGACGAGGGTCAATCAAAATCAATTCGTATCTTTTTTGCTCAATTGAGAACATGAAAATTGCATTTAAAATACAAACGCCCGGCGCCGTTGACAGCTCTCAGCTAGTTGGCCAGTTTATCCAATAGCTCAATCAAAAACGCATCAGCTTTTGCCGCGTCAATGACTCTGTCATTGGGCGCTAATAGCTGACTGCACTTGACCTCGCAGCCACTTATTTGCGGGGAAGGGGCTGTCGATCAGAGATTCTCGTATGTGTATGCATTTGTACATTTGAGCAATGGGTTTTCGAATGTGTTGTAGTTCTCTTCGTTCCAATCGAATTTGCATAAATAATTGCGAAAACTCTCGGCCTGCCTGAGGCGGGTAACTTAAGTAATTCAGTGAGCAAAATCTAATTTCCCTCATGGAAGCAACTTCTGGCATTTGCCAAGTTTTCTTCCTGCGGCCGGGTTATGTGAGAACATTAGTTGCGCAGATTTATGTGAAACATGTGAACACCTCTGCCAGCGAAAACAACCAAGAAGGAGGTTACTTTTGAATGTGGAATACCCAAAAAGGGCTAAAACACAAACACCGCCCGCAAGAAGTTTTGAAATGATTTAGGGCCTCTCATTGGGTAATGTGTTTTTCGAATGGAAAACCTTCCAGTGGCGGACAGAAAATACCCTGTGAAAGGCAAAGAAAATTAAATTAAATTAAATTAAATTAAGTTAAAACGGTGCAAGTTATAGCTGTCAAGTTTTAATATGACATAACAGCATGCTAAAATTTTATGAAATACTAGTATGCTTTAATTTTACTGGGCTCTTTTGGTGTTCGTGCGACTACTCATAACTTTTGTGAGAGTACTTGGCGAATAAAATCACGTACTATATGCTGTGGAACCCTTAGCCACGTCATCTGCTGAGCGGGTTCCACTAATGCACATTGAGCTAGACATTGTGGCGCTAAGTAGTTCAAGGCAGGCGCTGTTGTTGGTTTTTCTTTCTTTTATCAAAACAGCAACCTGTTCCAGGTCAACACAACCTGCCGCCCCCAGCAACCCAGCAACCTTCTAGCCCACTACTCTCACTCACTCTGGCCACTCAGCAGAATGTTTCCATTTGCAATGCGTCCGCCAGCAGGCCGGCACCAGCGTATGAAAAGTGCAAGCGACACATCGCTCATACGCCCCGTGATGCACGGAAATAGTAGTTGCCCGCAAACACACGATGACAAGCGGAGAACAAAGAAGCGGGGCGAAGGAGCAGCCGGCGCGTGTTTGCTTTTTATTTATGCATGTTTCACTTTCTGGCTTTCATGCTTTTCCTGTTGTCATTCATTTGTTTGATGACTTTTGTTTGCTGGCAATCAGCCAGGGCTAATAAAAGAACGGCCTACGTGGCCGGCAAAAGCTGAATAAAACATTTCAGCCCAGCCCGATGCAACTAATTTCTGTTGAATTAAGCGTCTATTAAATAAATATAAATAATTTCAATCGTGCAAGAATAGTAATTATTATCGCATCTTTATAAGTTGAATATGCTGTTTGGGTGGGTCAAAAAATGTGCCCACCACGCATTGGAAGTGGCATACGTTATTTAATTTGTAGTGCTGCGGCCAGTGTGTTTAGGTAGATCCGATAATGTCGTTTTTAGTGTCACTCATAAGTTTGGGTGTCCTATTGTCATCGGGATTAGGACTCCTCTTCGGCCTGGCTACCTCGGCGGCCTGCTTGGCAAAAATAAAGCGATGATATTGTTTGGCCAATTGGGCGCACTGCAGCGTCTCGCCGGGATGCGTTTGGTAGCAAAGGACAAGCTCCTTTTCAAGATTGTTGATCTCGCCGAGGCAGTCTTTGGCCCAGTGAACCGAGTTGCCAAACATCTCCTGCACTCGCTGCAGCGACTTTCCAAATTGGACCTCCTCGATCTCAGCGGAGCGTTTATTCCAGGCCACAGGATCCTTATGTGACACCGATTGATCCTCCTTCGGTCGGGCGGCCGAAGGTACAGAGACCGAAGGTCGGACAAGGGAAGTGTCATCGAAACTTCCAGCGCTACTCTCCTTCTGACTACACTTCTCGCAGATGGGAGTCCTCTGATCATCCGGACGTCCTGGCAATGTGTTTCCACCTGCACTCCGCTCAATCCGTTCCGCAACATCGCGTGTTATATGAAAGGGAGTTGGATTGACTATCTGCACGGTCTGGGGCTTGCTATTGGTGGCACCCATGGTGGAGCATTTGCTGGGAGTCCAAACGTTTGTATTTTTTGTTTTTATTCGATAGTCGTTTCGGAATGACTGATAATTTTCAATTTGATTTGCTTTTCTCGGAGCTTGTGGGGGTAATGATTCGGGTAAATTCAAGAGAGAGTTCTTATTTTGATAAAACTTTGCAAATACTCTTTACTTTGCAGGTTATATATTAAACCGATAAGAGATTATTATATGGTCTAGGACCATTAATTTGCTGTGTGTTTAGAAGCCTACTAGAAAGCTCCGACTCCTAGTATTTAAAGCTCCAACTCCTTTACTGGAGAAGTTATGTAAATTTAAAGCTGGTCTTACAAAAGCTCAGAGATGCGTTTATGCAATATAATTTTTTGAATTCAGACATAACTAAAACATGAATAATTGTCCAAGTTGGTAACAAATATTTGCAGTCGCCTAGTTTTATGTAAACCCAGAGCAAAACATTTGGTCGCAATCAAGCAGCCATTGTCTCCTGTAACACATGTAAGGTGACGCTTCTCGCTTTGATAGCAACAAAACAAAGCAAATACGAGTAACTTTTGCCACCATATAAGGTTGCAGCAGCAGACACGTGCCCCCTGTCACCCCCTGGCCCCCTCCATCTGCGGGGCAGGTCGACTCCCTCGTTTGCGGCATCTTAATTGTGCTGTCAATCATTTTGCATGTTTGCACAGATCCAGCGAAAAAGAGACAAGTATGCGCGCAAAATGTGTAGAACGTATAAAACGAAATAAATTTTGCGATGGTCAAGTGGCTAGCGGAAACGGCAAATAGCGGTAATGGGAAATGAATTTAAATTTGTGTATGTAAAATAGCCGCATAGACAATGGGAGGCTGAATAAATTCGTTCGGACGAATGACAAATCATGCGAGCGGCTGGCAGAGGTCGCGCTTATTCAATTATATTTATTGATTGCCAATACTCGCTGGCTCGTCAACAATTTATCCAGCAGCCAATTAAATGATAAGCAAACAGGCATCGCCACCTAGGGAGGGAGTGATATGCAAACGCCAGTTTGGCACGAGAATGTTTCAACAATTGCTCAAAGTCAACGCACAAGACGATTAATTGCTGGCATCAGTTCATCGATAGGATAGATAGATAGATGGCAGGCGAAATTGTTGAGCTATTTGGAATCGCAAACTAAACACACAAATTTCTCGCTACACAAAAAATAAAGACTATGAATTCTTATAGAGAAATTTTAATAGAAAATTTCCGTTGTACATGGCCCGTTTATCATCCTTATAAATGCCACAGTTGTTTGTTTAGCTAAATGCATCAAAATTTTGATTGGAGCTACTTCAAAGCTTCATCGGAAAGTTGTTTGGGGCATTAAATTGTGTTGCCGCTTGAAAAAGTCGTAAAATACAGCACTTAACTGGAAGACGATTATATAGTCAGAGCATAAGGTTAAATAATTATATGTAGAGCAAGGGAGGAGGCACCATGGCTGAATGCAGTACACGTTTTAAGGTTCTTCAATAAAAACATATTGGAACGAGTGTCTCGACTTTAAATACCTGGCATTAAAGAATAACCAAGGAATAATTAGGATCTATTCTGTTACATTATCTGAGCTAGTTTTTATATTGAAAGGCCAAAAAAGCCATTCCAATTACATGTAAATATACGATTGTATTATAAACAATCGATTTGATTATCGTATTTCCTGTGGCTATTCCCTTTTGAACGCCTTATATTGGAGAGTATATAAAATGTTTATAATAGTTTTGTAACAAGAGTTTTTCCCACTAACGGGAAACTCTGTCCATTATATTTCCTATTATATGTTTGAAAATGTTTGTTGAGGCTTTTATTACCAAAGTACAGGGTATTTAAACGAGACTCAGATGGAACGCCGTTCCTATTTGTTTTTATTATTTTTTGTTTTCCGCGTTGGCGTCGGTGTTCTTGTTTCTGCCGCACGCCAAGTTGAGCATGAAGATGATGGGATGGTCAAAATATTTAAAATATTTGATTGCCGGATAAAATATGGATTGTGTTGATTGAATTTTGATATATGTAGAGTACGGGCACTGATCAATTGCCATATGAAAGATTCATTTTCCGCCCTCCATATAAAATGTACTCGGTTTTTTTGTGAATGGGCTAGAATGTGAGATAAACATATGTGCCTTAAATAAACTAAATTGGAATAAGTGAATTAAACTGAAATGTATACAAGCAGGGGTGAATGAAAGCACTTGAATGAAGGAAGTAGAAAAAAAAAATAGGAAAATAATCAAATAGATAATTTATCCTTTGTTAAAAATATGTACAAATAAACAGTGTGATGTTAACGTATGTGGTGTATAGGATCTCTTAGTTTTTATGGTCAAGTGCATGGCTTCTTAGTCCTATTTGGAATATTATTTAATTTTAATGTCTAAGTATTTAATCTGACCTTTTTTAATTACAAACATAGTCCCTGCGCTCAGCCAAATTCCATTTCAGAATTATTGTCAAAGTCGGGGCTTTTCTTTACACAACACCCAATGTTTACGGCCAACACTTGAGCAGAAAGTGTCATAACTTCTGCGCCTGTTGCTGACAGACCCTCGAACCGGCTTAAACACCTTAGGAACAGAGGAAAAAATTACCCTCAGGTAATCAGCGGCAGTTTATGTGCATTTGGACCACTAAACTTTTACGGCCTCTCCACTTATCTGGCCGAATTTGTCTAGGGGACCCACCGAAAATGGCTTTCGCTCCATCTTAATGACAGCTGGCTGATAGTAGGATCTGGACCTTAGGCCGGCATAATTTCAGCATGTCCTTTATGTCTCATTAAAACTTTACGCACATCAACAGCAGCGGTGGCAGCCAAAAAGCTTAATAGTTTAATTTCCCGACCAGCCCAAAGGAACCCCGGGAAAATACAAATGGAAAAAGGTTGGTTCGGACCCAAAGGTAAAAACAAAAGGTAACCAAAACAAAGAAAAATGGCAAACATTTGGTTTTCGGTTTCTTGGTAATAAATCTTCTTTTTCTGCTGACATGTGAGTAATCATGTGGAGCTTGGGGTTAGATTGCAGATATGAAAGGCAAACGGAAAGGGAAACAGATTGCGAGACTTAACTTTAAGTTAATTTTTTCCCTGACTTTGATCCTGATGAAAATGAAAACCGACTGGCTTGTGTGAATTTGGATAATCGCTGCAAATTAGGGCAAATATTTCTCGGGTAGTAAAATCGTACCTGACTTTCAGGAAAACGCGAAATTTACTTTTAATTGTGTAACCAATGGTCGGACGGGGGAGTGGTGACTGTGTTTGTTCCTGCTCTGTATGCATTACACGAATCTTCCATTGCTTTGATTTCCGCTGGCATCTTATCCCCGGCGGAACCTATTTACACAGAGCCTCCACTCGCTGGAGCACCTACAAGTGTACAGTGTACACCTCCGTGTGCGTCGTCTACACCAGCATGGGTGTAAAACACTCTGGGATATTTTTTTTAATTAATTTGCATTTGTTGCGTGTTCTGTTTTCTTTGTATTTAACTTATTGTTTCACTTCAGCTTGATTAAATAAGCCGGGCACGTGTTTTCCCTCCTCCCTAAGCTGTTTTAAATGGAGGAAAGTCAAATTGGTTGCAGACCCTTAGGTGCCTTTGCAGGGCACAATTATGTATTATAATTGATGTTGGTTTTTTACGATCAATTATACTTACTTAAAAGAACATGCCGCTTAATTTGAAACTTGTAATCCTGGTAATACTCGAAAATCAAATTTGGTAATACTATTTTAATTGCATTTACAAGTTTTTAGTGCCTTTAATTGCCCGCATGCATTTGACTTTATTAACTTTGACGTGTTTTTCGCATTTTTCAGGTGTTTTAAAACTGCACATGTGATATTTTTTAATTATTTGCACATTGGCTTTTATTTACACTTTATTGTTGTTTCTGTAGGGCATGACAGGGACAGTTGTTTTTCAAATAACAAACAAACATTTGCTTTGTATTCGTATATTCACAATTTTTTCCCGTCTATTTAACTTTTTCCTCATCCGTAAAAGGCGTTGAAAATCGGTGAATCTATTCCATAACATCTACTCGCATTCGACTTTTGTTATTGCACATCTCATTATATTTTATTATTATATTTTATTACGGTTTTTGTGGTTTTTCGCTTAATTTTCGCACTGATCAGGGGAAAACGCTCTGAAGGCGAACGCAACGCGGCAAAATTTCAAAACAAACTGATTGTGTGAATTTTCCAAACTGGTCCATTGAGTCTGAAAGGCAAGTGGAAAAGGCAGCAGCAGCAGCCGCAGCAGCAGCAGCGTCGGCTTCGCTCTCTCTTAGCTTTCGGCCAGGCGCTCTCTTTGGCCAAATAGGGGGAAATTTCCTTGGATTTGTTTGGGAAATTCTTCGTGGAAAATTGGTAGTGGTTTCTTTTTGTTAATTTTCTAGGAGCCGTGGGCCAAGGGGCGCTGAGGCAGGGCCACGTGCTTTGGCTCCATGGCTGTCAACATTCAGTACGTGATTCCCCGGCGCTGGTCCCTCTCCCCCTCGAATCGTGCGTATTTTATGAATGAATTATACAAGGAACGAAACACGAGTCCAACATCCAAAGGGGGGCCTGTCCCATATATTTAAAGAAAACGCGAACTAAATAACGCTAAGATCTTTGGAATTAATGACTTTTTTCGGTTATTTATTTCAGCTATATTTTTCGTTTTATTGTTTACACGAGGAAAGTTCCTTCATTGAATGTCGGAGGAATAATTGAAAACTGTTGTTGTGCCAAAACAACATAAATAAATACCTAATATGTAGTTCAACCATAAATCATAGATAGCTCATCTCTGTGTCTAGTTAGCGAAATTTACCTAAACTAATCCGATTAAAATGACTCCGATTTAAGTGTCTCGAACTTTTTCACCTAATAACATCTTATTTTAAATGTAATTTATTGAAACGTGCACTGGTTGCCCGATAAACGGCCAATGGAAGGGATACTGTGTCCTGGCAAAAATAAATATACACACATTCATTCATACGTATTTGAACATGAACATTGTACATGTCCTGGACGTGCCTCGAATGTTACACGTTGTCCGACAACAATGTCGAAGCCCAAAGCTGTAAACATTTTCCGGCTGCCTACCAAGTGGATTTAATAGCGCCCTTTGATTTGACTGGTCCGCTGACAGAGTCACATGAATAATAGTTTTACCCTAAACATTGAGTATACATATTTTTATACCAGGTACCTGAAGGCACAAATGGTGTATTATATTTTGGAATATGTATGTAACAGGGAGACTCTTTAAGATATATATATTGATCATCATCAACAGCCGAGTCGATCTAGCCATGTCCATCTTTATATATGAACACGTCGTTCTCCGAGTTAGTAAGAGCTAGTGACGTAATTATTTTTCCATTAGGTCAGGTACTATATATTGAAAGCAGATCAAGATTATTTCGAATTTTGGCTGCACCCCTTTCCGCACGATATCTCCAAAATGATAAAAGCTAGAGACATCATTTTAGACTCACTGAGTCCGCTGATTGTTAGGCATGTGCATGCGAAATTACGTCCAGATCGGATAATAAATATAGAAGATATTTATTATTTAATTTTAACCTACCCCTTCCCAAGGCAACGGCATGTGTGCACGTGCTGACTGTTAAGATATCAACACATAAAAAATATGTTGAATTATTTGAAAAATGACCTAATATCGGGTTTATTTTAATATTTTATTTATACATTTATAAAAGACACAATTACCAAAAAAAGGCCCGTGAAACGATATTTGATAGCTTTTTAATCTTTTTTTTACTTTTTAATCAGAAAATTGATATTCTGGAAATGGTTCCTTTTGGAAGATCGAGCAAAGCAATTCCTTCTGCAAGAGAGCTAACAATTTCCTTGCAAGAGAGTGAGGGACCTTGCTAAGAGAGCGCAAAGCAAAAAGCCGCCAACCAGTTGGCGGGATTTATTCAGTGTAGAAAAGACGCACTTCGATCGGCGCTCTGTGAATTCGCGTTTTTCATCGCTTTAATTTTTTTAAATGGGCTTTAAATTTAGCTTAATCGCTAGCGCAATGAGTGCTTATCCTAGTGGCGGTCGTCGTTCGATTGAAAGTGCATTATCTTTTGCACAATTCGAGAAAGTGTTTTGCGCATTTTGGT